>CM040239.1:176189236-176609534 GCA_022545495.1 Chrysanthemum lavandulifolium
TTGGAATCTAAACTTTGTAATATATTTGCCGATGACTGCTAAACCGGTATTGTAATGGTGTACTCTTTCTTTTAAATCTTAACGTTGGTATGTTCTATTATCTTGTGCTTATGTTCCCTCTGTTACACCTCGTGTTTCGCCTCCGTGAGGTGTGACAACTACTAGCATCCTTCCTTCTTATGGGCTTGGGCCAAGGCTCATGGGCCTTCTACACAAGCCTTAGCTTAATAACAAACATAAAGGCCTAATTAAGCTAACTATTACATATTAATCACTAACACTTGTAATCTAGTTTAGGAGTGATTCCAACAGTTGATGATCAAGCTATTATAGATGCATTGTGCAAGAGGAAACATTCACTAATCCATTCGCGACTCCTAAAGCGAGGTTGGTGAACCTTCCGAGACGCGAAATGTTGATCCTTCAAACATGCATACGTTTTACCAACCACATCCGCCTGAGATGTAAGAAGATGGGCTCAAGATCACCCATTAGAACAAATCATTGGAAATCCTTCTCAACCCGTTCAAACAAGGAATGCTACACCAGATTACTATTTCTACAATTCTTTCCTAAGTCAAATAAAACCCGCTTAACGTCATAGCAAAGACTTGCGGACCCGATCGAATTGTCGCAATGCAAGAAGAAATAAACCAATTCAAACGCCTTGACGTATGGCGAAGGGTTCTCAAACCTCTTGGAAAACTCATAATTGCATTGAATGGATTTTGAAGAACAAATTGGATGAAGATGGTAAAGTAATCCGCGACAAAGCTCGCCTTGTTGCAAAAGGTTACAGACAAGAAGAAGAAATCGACTTCAATTAATCATTTGCACCAGTTGCTAGGATCGAAGAAATACGCTTATTCTTGGCTTATGCAGCTCATAAATCTTTCACTGTATACTAACTGGACATGAAAACGGCCTTTTTATATGAAGAGTTAGAGTAAGAGGTGTATGTAAGTCAACCAGGAGGCTTCGTTGATCCAGACCATCCAGAAGATGTCTATGTCCTTGACAAAGCAGTATATGGTCTTAAGCAAGCACCTCGTGCCTGGTAAAAAGTGTTGTCAGAATATCTGCTCAAACATAATTTCGTTAAAGTTTCAATTGATCCAACTTTGTTCATAAGAAGAAAAGGTGACGACATCATGTTAGTCCAAATTTATGTCGATGATATTATTTTTGGATCTACGAATCCTAAATATTGAAAAAACTTTGAAAATATCATGCGACAGAAATTTGAGGTGAGCATGATGGGGGAGTTAAATTTCTTTTTGGGTCTACAAATCAATCAAACTCCTCGTGGTATCTTTATTCATCAAAACAAATACACGATGGAAATTTTGAAAATTTTTGGAATGGATAAATCTGATCCTGTAAGTACACCTATGCAACATAAGCCTAAACTAGATAAGGAATTTTATGGGAAACCGTTGATGCTACAAAATACCGTAGTATGATTGGTTCACTCATGTACCTTACGACTAGTCACCGATATTCATTTTGATGTATGTGTGCCCGTTATCAATCTAGGCCAACGGAAAAGCATCTTCTATCAGAAACGGATCTTTGGTACCTAAAAGGAACACTCTACATAGGCCTTGTGTATCCGAAAGACTCCGTATCGAACTAATTTCCTATTCGAGATGCGAGACTATGTAGGTTGTAAACCGATTGCAAAAGTACTTGAGTCGCTCAATTCTTGGGAGAAAACTAACCAGTTGGTCTTCAAAGAAGCAAAATCACGCCTTATCCACTACAAAAGTGAATATATATATATATCCTCTCGGATGATGTGCTCTGGCATCGTGGATGAAAACTCAATCAACGGACTATGGTTTCTTTTTCGACAAAATCCCAATTTATAGTGATTCGTAAGTGCCATTGCCATCTCTTGTATCACAAGAAAGCACTCGCATACAAAGCATATAGTAATTAGATACCATTTCATCAAAGAACATGTAGAAAGACGGAACGTGGAACTATACTTGTGTGGCCGATTACCAAATTGTCGACTTCTTCACCAAAGCCTTGCAACCGGAAAGATTTGAGTATCTACTACAACATCTAGGAATGGCAATCATGCGTAATGACAATGAAAACGATGGTGAAAAGATCAAAGAAGTCACAAGCATAACATTAAACACAAGTACATCTGGTAAACCAATTGGCTAACTTTTACTCATTAAGGTTGTTGGTTAACTTACAGATCAACACCCGTTTTTAAAGAAAGAGCCTGAACGTAAATTTCAGTGCGTCAATCCTTAAATATAAGAAGAGAAGTCTTCTTATTTATCGTGAGCAAAATTTATACAAGATTTTTCAAAAGTTTATTTTAAAACCTTTTCCAAATTTTTTTGCTCATGATAAAGTTTTGAGCATGTTTTTCTGATTATTAAAATAATCGTTTTTAGCTCAAAACCTAAGAAAATTTCAAAAACAATGCTACTCGCTTCAAGAATAGATCAAAACAGTTTAAAATATTAAGCTATTTTTTAGGGGGAGAAAAACATAAGTTTGTTTTTGAAATCAAATAATAAGTAGTTAAAAGTTGTTGAAACAAAATTTGTTGAAAAGAAAAAAGAAAAATGTTGTTAAAATGGTGGGAAAATACTATCACTTTGAGCGGGAGTGAAGATTTTTTATTTAAACATTTTGATATAACACAAAAGATCATTAAAACGACTTAAAATATTTTTAAAATTTTGTTAAAAATAAAAAGATAACAAAAAGGACTTTGTGTGAAAAAAATGCATAAATCAAGGGGGAGTTTTTTTTGAAAAAAAAGCTGTCAAAAATATATTGTGAACCCTCCCCTAGTTTAAAACTTTGCGAACCGGTCAAAAGTCAAAAGACCAAATGAGTTAATAACTCATCCACCCTATGCGAGAGAAAAACACAGAAAATCTTTTCACCTTCACAAACTCTCTCTCTCTCTTGCACAAACACCTCTATCGCAAAACTCTCGATAATCTTTGCTATTTGATTCTCTTTTTTCCGTGCAAAAGTAAGCTTTCAAAACCTTTAACACATAATTTTGAATCTTTGTTATGAATTTCATTCATTGTTATGCATTACATTGATAGAAAATTAATAGTTAGGGTTGCGTTTTGGTTAAGCACTAAAATATTCAAAGGGTTTGCGATGTAGAGTGTTTTGATCAAATTCTTGTGATTAGATCATTGAGATAAGATGTCTAGATCATATTTATGAAAGAAAACCGGGAATTAAACGGTTTAATATTAGGTAAAATGGTTCAACTTTAGGTCAATAGTGAGCAGTTAGGGTTGTGACACCAATAATGGTGTTTTGCGAGACTTTAGGATAGAGCCAAACCGATTTTATTAGTATTTTAAAATCTACTAGACTTATGTTGTGACATCTTTGCACAAAATGTTGCAACAAATTGTCTTGTGATAGCCCTTTCCAAAATAAGTTGCGATAGGCATTAGTATCACAACTTTAGCTTGCGATACCTAACTTAACCTTGTTGCGATAGTTGACCATTTGTGACAATTGACCATGTTTGCGATACCAAATCATTGTGATAGCAAATCTTGCGAAACTTTGTCACCCACTTATATTTAGTTACTCTACCAAAATTTCTAAAAATATTTACGTTCTTACAAGTATTTCACTTATAAAAACTCTTATAAATATTTTTCTTATTATGACAAAGTAATAAAATAATCAAAACTCTCTCAACAAGTCATAACTTGTTCAAAACTCAAGTGCATATCAAATTTATTTTTCAAAAACATGAAGTTTTAAAAAATGAGCACATTAAGAACAAAAAGTGTATTTCTCAAACTCAAAAATCGACTTTGAATGAGAAAGATCAAATATTTTTTCTAAAAGGAAGATTTTTTATTTTTAGATACAAAATGCATACGATTAGTTTAATATTGATTAGACCACGATTGTATCGCGATATTGCATTTAAGTAGTTCGAGATGCATATGTTTAATTAAAATTTAGACTTTTCTATAATTGCACCTTATTACATATACACTTTATGTTTGACATCTCGTATGTCAATTGTGAATGTATGATTTTACGGATTCAAATTTAAATTGTTCCTCGGTTGCCAAATGGTTTTGAGACAACTCGACCTTTGTCTAAACTAAGAGTATCTCATCTTCAAGATAGTTATTAGGAATAGTTATCACCTCAAAGCGATAATGGACTCCTTTAACTAGGCAACGTAATAGAGTATTCAAAGTTTTAACTTGTTTAGGGAAATCTCACTTATGCAACAAAAGCTCTTTTAAGACAACTTGTAGTTGACTTAACCTAAAATTTCTCATCTTCAAGATAGTTATTAGAAATGGTTATAACCTAAAAGCTGATAATGGACTCCTTTAACTAGGCAACGTAATAGAGAGTTTGAAGATTTCTCATCTTTCAATAAATCTCACGCTCGTGCAATTAAATTTTCTTTGCAAATGATTTTCTATCCAAAGTTATCTAGTATACAATAGGTTACTTAAGTTTGAAACAACTGATGATACTTTTTTCCAAAACATTCAAAGACAGTACAATGATCGTATATTTTAAAGAATGAGCAACTAAAACAACGATCATTATTTACTTCAGAATTCTTTGACAAAGTATCATAATAACAAACATTTGGTGAGGAAAAAAAAAAACAGACAAATAGAATTTGTAACAACCCACATTTTCAGGTTACTTGTCATTTTTTTTGAAAAGTTACTATTCACTTTTACTATTCATCCCGTAAAATTTTTATTTTGTTTTACTATCATGAAAAGATAATTGAAACTCGACAAGTCGTCCTGACGACGTACGTTGAATCCATACAGAACCGATTTCACAAAACCGTGTCTGAGAATTACTTTAGGGTTTAAACGTCATTCAGGCATCCCGATATGTCTATAAAACACTATAAACATTAGAAATATGTATTTCTATCATTTTATGACAATTCCACAAGTTTTGGAATTTTACGTTTTCCAGTTCTGCGTTTTACGCGAAATACGCGTTTTTGACCCCGCGTTTCCAGCTTTAAACAGCGTTTAAGCAACCCGATGGAACTTACCACTCATTTTATATTTTATTATGGAGTATAATGATAAGTTTAATCATTTCTACAAGTTTCATATTTTTACGATACCCGGTTTTACGTTTCGTGACTTAACAACTTACAATTAGCGATTAACAGAACCAAACCTGACTCCATAAAAACAAGATAACATCAAAACTTAACCTAGTTATCCAAGATAAGACCTTGAACAAAATAAATGGCTAGTCACAAGCATTGTTGGCTTGTGATGAAGCCTTGATCACTTAGGATTAGAACATGTGTTGAAACTTACTTAATAAGCTTTGAAAAGTCTTGCAAAGTAAACTCCTCATTTCACTATAAAAGGCACTCATCCTCTCCCTTTGCTTCTTCATTCCAATGCCCCATATCACTCCCCAACTCACCTTCCATTGTTTTTTTTTTCAAAAGCTAATTTATTCCAAGTTATAGCTAAGAAGTTCAAGTAACAAGTTTGCTACATCAAATCCTTAGGAAGTTAAGTGATTTCTCTTAAGTTTTGATCCACTCAAGTCACTTAGAAACTTCATCATCAAGCCTTCAAGAGTACAATAGGGTGTAAGGTTTTTCTAAAAGGGTGGAAGAATTTTGGAAGCTAGGGTTCTAGTTATAGTCCTAAGTTCTTGGTTCTTTGAAATCCTTTCTTTAGAAAGCCTAAAGTTGTAAGAAAACTAACCACCACTCTTGCTCTATATCATTTATATGTTTCTTATTGTTATTCCATGCTATATGTACTCTTATGTTGGATCATGATGTAGGAGGATGATTAAAACAAGTCTAAAACTTATAAACCTTACTTAGTTATGTATAAATCATTTTATGTTGCAAACTAGTAAGCTAGCCATCTTATACTCATATTTTGTACCATAAAACCAATCACTTATATATTTGATACTTTATATATTCTTAAAGACAAGGTTAAAAGGAGAACATAGCAATTTGAATCACCTAAAACGAGTATACGAGTCAAAAGTTATGATAAAAAGAAGTTTGCGAAACCTAGAAACGCCAAAACTGCCTACTATCGAATCTGAGTAAAATTTTGAGGCACTTCTGGTTCGAATCATCAAAAAGTTAAAACATGAAATTTGTCCGGAATGATGTTTATCGTCTATCGCAAGGAAACTTGGCCTAAAAAGACCAAACGATAGCATTTTCTGCCTCAAATTTGTAAAACATTTTTTATCATCAAAAGTTTGGTTTTTCACAAGTTAAGAATATAGAAACCATGTTATTATCATAACTAGTTACATATTAAATTAACAAACTTCATTCAACCTTCAGAATAGTGTTTTTGCAAGTAACGGAAAAATGACCATTTTACCCTTTTCTGCCAATTTTAACCAAACTTCATTTTTGACCATATTAATAAGTTATGATCACTAGTAATCGACGAGAACTTGTAAAAACTAGATATTAACTAAAAACATGATAAACTTTATGATATAACAATCTTCATTCAAAACTAAGCTTTCTTACACTTATTTTCAACCTTCGGGATTGTGTTTTCACATGTGAAAACCCTATTTTCACTTGTGAAACCATTATTATTTCCTAATCATAACCAAATAAACTTGTAACTTGTGTTTACAAAACATATGAATATTTTGACACTTATAATACATATGAACAAAACATATGTTTTATCTACTAAGTGCTACAATACTAGGGAGCTTCATGTGAGGGGTGTCATTTGAGTAAAACGTATCGACGAGTAGTTGGATTTACGATTTAAAGTGTCCTAGCTCCTCGAACGTTTACTACATGACCTCTGAATTATGATGGCCCGAACAGTAGTACGATATCTATGAACTAAATACGTTTTCACATACTGAACTGTTACTATAAGCAACAAACTATAAATGAATACATCATGATCAACATAGCGACGTATATAGGCTTGTTTATGTTTTCCTAGACAATATTCCAAACCTAAGTCACAACATTCCATTTTAGGTTGCACGTAGAGGTTTCCCGGCTTATCCATCATATTCGTAAAAGCATTAAACATCATCAAACTCACGGTGAGTTCATAGCCCCACTTTCTATTGCTTAATTGTTTTACAAACCCTTGGGGGGATACATGCTATTTTTAAAATGAACACATTTCTTTGAAACTGTATGCTATACCTGAATGAATTATTTGCACTAAGTACCACTATTGCCAAACTTAAGTCCCTATTATCATGAACCATTAATCACTTACGGGTGAACGCGAATAATGTGGATAGATCTATCGGGATTGACAAATCCCGTTTGTTTGACCAAGTCCAGTAAAGAAACACACTCTATTTGAAGAACCATAGGTTTATTGGAAAATTACCTATTAGGGCCATTGTTTGACCAAGACCTGGAAAACTATTATATCAATTTCTATTGACAAGCTATTAATATTTTCGGTATCATGAGCTTAATGCAATAATATTTGTTTTGTTTCCTAAACTATGAGTGTGACTTTATAGCTCACACTACGAATAATTGTGTTCAAATACTTAACTATAAACTTTATGAATTCACCAACCTTTGTGTTGACTATTTTAAGCATGTATCTCAGGTCCATAATGAACGAGTTTGGCACGGAGGAGCATGGATACTCAATAAGGCTATAAATTTTATTATCATTCGAAAACTCATTTAATGTATTTTGTAAACTTGAAACCATTTGGGACCTCATCTTTGTAAACTCTGATATTTATATAAATTGAATAATAAATGTTTTAAAACGACTCCATTAGAGTTCGTTTTCTATTGTTATAACTGTTGTGCCATGAAGTAACACCCAGTTTGATTCCGTTGCGTATCACGAAATTGGGGTGTTACAGAATTAAATTCCATGTTATAAGAATAGAGGGTACGCACTTATGCTATAAAAGCAAGAAAGCATAAGAAAAGAACATAAAAAGAAATGTGCTCAAAAAAGAAATGCTAGAGCCTAAAAAAACAGACAAAGTGAAATAAATAAATTTAAATTTATCCATATACTTAACATCTTTCATATCATTTCGTAATTAAATCACAACAATGGCTCAAGAACAAGCTCCATTTGAATAACTTCATTTCACCTCCGAGCAGATCCTTCCGAAACTAAACATATCGATTTGGTGACAAAACTATCTCCTCGCACCATCAACCTTTAAATGTGGTCACCCAATCATTGTTGATATATTGAAAAACACCAATCTATCAAGCACTTCACAACACAACCATCGATATTCCATTCATTTACATTCAACAATTACGGAACACTGTCCATGTCGTTAATGAGTCAAAACCTCATGTGCTAAAGGTGATAGTGGACAAATACACCACAACTCTCACTTATGAAAATCTACGCACTGTGCTGCAATTACCGGTTGCTGATGCAAACGGTCATCATGGCTTTGAAATATTTCCGGGATCTAACCAGCTTGTATATTTCTTTCGTGGACTTGGATTTGACACTGATGTTATGAAAATCAAGAACAATTCTGACTTCAAACGCAAATATCTACCTGGTCACTGGGCTACATTATTCTTGATACTCGACTGTTGTCTAACGGGAAATGAAGCGGGAATAGATGCTGGTAGATTTACGGTGTATCAAATGTTCTATGGTGTTGTGAATCAATGCCATTATGACTATGTTGCACTCATTTGGGTCGAATTGGTTGAATTGATCAAACGCAAATCCAAGGCAGTGGACGAAGAAGAAGGGTCCATATATTCCTTTTGTTAGATTCATCAAACTCATGATTCAACACATGATGAAGACTAACAAACTAACAACAAGACCAATTAGACAAAGGGTGAATGACAATATGATGAAGAACTTGCAACCTGCCAAGGACGCAACTACCAAATCACCAATGCCAATACTACAGGAATTGCTTGATCTTGCTGATAAAAACTCAAAAGCATACAATGAATATATAGCTAGAGGTAGCGCTTCTATGGAAAGCTTAAAACCGAGCGGACCTACCCCTGAAACGCATAGGAAATTTGGAACTAGCGCCAATATAGGACTAGAGAAGGAGAGTAAGAAGCCAACGAATGAACAAGGTGGTAAAAGGTTGAAAATAGTTCACAAACTTGCCGATGAATTGGATGCATGAGATATGAATATTGATGAAGATGAAGTATTGAAGAAAAAGGGTGAGAAGGAGGATTCAGAGGAGACTGTGTCTGATCATCAAAATGATGACGATCAGAATGTCGGTGAAGGTATGCAGGAAGGAGGAACAACCCATATAAAGGAGAGTAGAAAGGAGATAGGTTAGAATCATACACCAGTAGTATTATTAAATCCTCAAAGATAAAACAGCTCCTAAACCTAGGTACTCCTGAGAAAATGAATCATGCGTCATTTGTTGACACGGTGAAAAGTTTACCTTTGGTTACTCTTAGTGAGTCTAAAGCGTTACCGATTACCCGAGATGTTCCACCACCAGCACCAACAACAACAACACCAATCACTACAACAACAACAACAATCCCACTAATGGCTCAAGAAAACAAACCAACACCACCATCATCAACAACAACATTTACTTCACTTCCAAATCAACCTCCAAGATTTGTTACAAAAGGTTATATGAAGAAAATAGTTGAAGGGTTAACAAAAGATTTCAACCAATAACTTCAAGCAAAAGAAAGATGAATCAAAATATAACTTGAAGTAGTTGCTGAAGTTTCTAGAGATGAGGAACTTACATTCGATCAACTCAAAAAAATGATGTTGAACAGATTTCAAGAACAACCTCATCTACAAAAAGAAAAACCCAACCTCTATCATTCACTCATAGAATCACAAGACTCGGGATCAAGATCACAAGAAATAGCTTCACTTAGAGCAACAATGACAGAAATGAACAAACGATTGGTTGCTGAAGGCGGACTGCTAAATGGTCGAGTCTTCTCTTTAGAACAAACCTGTAAAGGTGGTTCTCAAAAACGTCATCAGGGATGACCCTAGCTCGGATAATCCTGATGGGGAGAGACGTTCCAAGAGATCGAGACACACCAAACACACTTCCTCATCCTCACAAAAAACATCATCTACCATTAGATCAAGTAGAAAACCTTCCAGGTCCAGATCTACTGAAGCACAAAAGGATCAAGAAGATGCTGAAATCACATAATCTAATGAAAGAGAAAGGGAAGAAGTGGGAGGTAGTGATTCTATGATTGGTGAGAAGGATGCTGATATGAGAAAGTCACAAGTAGATGAACAAAGAAGGAAACCGACGGTTGAAAAGCCTGATGGTACATCAAAGGTTCAGTCTACTTTGGAGTTCTCGAGCTACATAACGGATGAACTATATGCAAAGATATCGATGGATGCGCGAATCAAAATGTTTATGATCATGAACTTGTTAAGAAGACCATCAGCTTTGAAGCTTCGTTACCAACAAATCATCTACTCAATTTTCCTGAACCCTCAAGATACGAAAATTGTGATCTGCACTACCTGGTATCTGGACATGATAAGTATCGTCCATTAATTTCCATAAGTCTAATGTTTGAGGAACGAAATGAAAGATTCTTGGAGGAAGGCATTCATCGTGAGAAGTATGTCGTTTCTGAGATTAGACAAGATGAATTCAAGTTGGAAGCATATTTGGGAATAACCGGAATGAATGAGGCAGCACAAAGATTCTTCCTCAACAGACACATAGAAGCTGCTCCTCGTCACGAAGTTTATACAAACCACCAGATTGTCCACTATCTTTATGTTTCCTCATATAATTTCAGAACCGATGGATACATCAGCTTTACGGTACGAAGAGATGATAATCTTAATTACGTTTTCACTGAAGTTGACTATCACAACCTCCATCCTCAAGACTTGTACCATTCAACAATCACCTACTTTTACGACCAAGGAAATGAAGCAGATATAAAATACTCTTTGAAGATCTTTATGAGGTCACAAGTAGCTATTGCACATCTAGAAGACTTTCAAATGGGAATTAAAAGCCTTCAAAGGAAGGTTAATCTATCACCTCCCGTGATTACATTTATAACAACCCGTACTTTTCCAGGTCCTTACTCAAACTCAAAATTTATTCTATTTTGGAAGTTTACACTATACCATTACGTATAATTATTTAGTTGAATCGCGTAAACGAGAATCACCCTCTTGTGCACTATGACTTTGGACTAAGATTTAGTCCGCATATTTTTTTTACTACATTGCCACCTCTCCAAGTCATAATTTAATTGCTAGGACAATTGCATTTTTACTTATGTACGATCAATAAACGTTTTTCACAATTTAATGAACATCCAATATACCCGACACACCCACCAATTATTTTTAATACATTCTTAAATTTCCAAAATTTTTACAAAAGTACAAAAAAATTATTTTCTTACACCTTAATTCTTTTATTAAGCCCACTTAATTATACATAGTTAACTTTAACCGCAAAAACTATTACCTAATTCCTAATTTTTACTACCCAATACACTACATAAAGTAACTTACACTTCTCCTTTTTTCTACCTATAGCCCCCCCCCCCCCTAGTTAAAATAATTACTTATAAGATTAATTTATTTATTTAACCATGCATGCTTTAAACACTCTTTGACCTAGACTTTGTGAACTCATGAACAAGCACTTAAACCCTTGTGTAATAAATTTAGAATTGAGACAAGAAAATACTTGCCCCTTCCTCCTTTGCTTCTTAGCCGACCATCATACCAAGCATGCACACTTATATTTTTTTTACTTAGCTAAATAGTAGTTTAATTAAATAATCCAAACCCATGCCTTTGATTTGCTATAAAAGGAGGACACTAGTGAGTTCATTTTTCACTTAGAAACTCAAAACATAAAACACTCACTCTCTCACTAAAACTTTCGGCCACAAGGAAGAACACAAGAAGAAGGGTTGATTTGCTAGGTTCAAGTGTTTTTTTAAGGTTCATTTGGGTTTATAATTAAGCTACTAAGGGTTTAGAAGTCTTGGATTTGGTAAACTATTGTTCTTTGTCTTCACATACACTCTCTAAGTTCAAGTAAGCTTCATAAACTATTTTTAATACTTTTACACATCTTGTTTATGCATTTTACAAAGTCACAATAGCTTAGTTTCATGATTTACATACACTTTGATATCACCATATACATGTTTGCGTAAATTCTATAACTACGATGAATTGAACTTTACATGTTACTAATCAAGTTGTTAAATCAATATCGACATTTTGAAAACCGGTGGAAGGATTAGAAATAGTATTGGTGTTGTTGTTGAGTGGTTTTGGATAATTATAAAAGCGGGAAACGCGTTTAACACTTAAAAGAAATATAAGTTGTCCTATTTGACCAAATACAGAAAATCAGTGACTTTTGAGTAATATTTGACTAAATAAATAGGAAACAGACTTAATAATGAAAACGTGGTCGCTTGAACGGGTTAAAACGGACTCATAACAAAGAAGTTACGTAAATTTTAAGTTAAGGCGATGAAACTAATTTTCTGAAAATATAGTTGTTGTTAGAGTTTTTCATGTGATAAAACTGGACATTAAAAGTTGGTTAGACTAGTCAAGGCACTAAAAACTTGTTAGTATGCTTGAATACGAACCCGAGGATATATGGAACTTAAGAAACGGACCTAAAACGAGAAAGTTATGGCCTAATGAAGTTTTTGACGAAAGGTAATTATTTAACAGATTTTACACTAATAGAAAAGCTGTTAGAATTTTAAAAGTGAATTTTGGACACTTTAAGTACGGTTTTAGCCAAAATAACTTAAACAAAAATAATGGAAGATTATGTATACTTATTAGACGCATTAGAAGCTTTTCAAAATATGACTTGCTGAGTCAAGTATAGTATAATAACGGAAACAACTAGATAAGTTTTATAAAAAGTGTATTGAACTTATAAATGAGCACATTAACGTAAGTACATTTTTTCACAACTAAACTTTCATGCAAACATGTACGGGTGATAACATTTTATAAAATTGCATACACAACTTTTTTGTCAAACCTAAGACATATCATTACTTTAGGTTGCGGTTAAAGTTGCGCGCCTCGATTTTCAGGCACACATTTGATTGCATCGTATTACTCTGCTTGAGGTGAGTTCTTGTAGCCCCACTTTTAACATGTTTTTGCTTGGGGAAAATGGTACTCAAATGATATTTTAAACTGTTTTCATGCTGTGATTTACGATTTTACTTTGATTTTGGACATATATGTGATATGATGCGATTATATGCTGTAAAAAAATGTTTTGCTTGTGAGTACATGACTGCGTAACTATTAACTCTCTGCGTAGGGCCCACTTGATCATAGATCTATCGGGGTCCCCACATGGTATTGGATATATGGACACTATAGGCTCAGTTGACATGATATTGTTTTGTTTTGTGACTAAGTGCATGTATATTGTCATCATTCTCACTATTTTCCTACATTATATTATTCACAGCTTTGTGGTTTAACTCTTAAACCTATGAGCTCACCAACTTTATGTTGACGTTCTCAAGTAACCATTTCAGGTGTTAAGATTGAAGTTCCACTAAGAGGTTGTATTCGTGGAGTTGTATTAGGTTATTTTTTTATGATGTAGTTTGGCTTTGAAGACTTATGTTTGGATTATTAGACTTAGTACTTATCCTTGTTGTGGGAGTTTCATGACTATTATCTTTAATGTATTACATTCAGTACTTCTCTATTAGACACCTTGTGTTCTAGACTATGAAGCCATATCTCGTAAATGCTATTCCGCTGCGCCATTTTTGGGGGTGTGACAGATTGGTATTCAGAGCCCAAGTTATAGAGAATTAGGTGGTTTAACCTAGATTATAACCTAGGAACCTATATAGTTGCATAATAGGACTTATGTGTGCGGTTATATGTTTATTTTCCTTGTATGTAGTAGTGCCTAGTATTAGACCTTAGGAAACCCCCCCCTGAATTGAGTCAATTTATTTTCAAAGCCCTTAAGTTTCTTAATCAACATGCAGTTTAATTTCAAGACTGTTCTTGTTTGATTGGGTTGCAAAATTTATATGGCTGCAAGTTGTTAAATAACTTAAAGGATTGGAGGAATTGACTTAAGGATGGAGTAGGTTAGAATAGCGTGAAGTGATGATGATAAGAAAATATAGCATGATGCTATCCTAAAACGCCTGGCCAACATTTTTATGATAACATGATGCGGCATGGACTTATCAAATTCATAAATGGCCAGATAGAAAGTTGAGTATAGTAACACGTCACTTATATCGACCTACCCTACCATCTCCTATCTAAAGTTTATCAATGTCCTTCCTTATAGAAACATGCCTCCAAGAAGATCGGCACGAGTTAACCGAGGTGTTCCAGCCCAGAGGGGTGGAAGGACTAGTGGACGGGGAGGTAGAGGAGGAGGTCGCGGAACTGGAAACGACGACAACAACGACGCAAATCCCGACCTTTCCACCATCATCGCTCAACAGCTACAGAACTTGCTTCCCACTCTCATTACTCGAGTAGGTGATCACATCAGAAACCCCGGGTGTAACACCCCTAAAAAAAATTGTTTGTAGCGGAAACAAAATGTTACTGGGGTGCTACTCGATTGGTGCCACAACAAAAAGTATAGAACAACAGTTTGACTTGAGAAATCTTATTAATAAAGATTTGTGGTTACATCTTTCAAAATATATGCCCATAATGATAAAGCGGTCCCAAATATAAGTGTCGAAGTCATCTATGACCATGTCATGCCAATGCCCAAGCGCCTCCAAAGTTTATCTATCGCCTTAATACCTGAAAATACATGCTAAAAGTCAACACAAAGGTTGGTGAGTTCACAGGTTTTAATACACCAAGTAGTTTCCAAAACAGGAAAATCAATTGGTTGTCAAAGTTTCAGAAGGGTCCATTATGTATGCAGCGTGTTCATGCCTTGAATGGTCCACTACTTAAGCCGATTTAGCGAAAACTTGCCTCTCACGCGTAACATGCTCGACCTAGCATGGAAAGGTGATACTATGCACTCCGGTTAGTGGGAGTGAGGGATGGATCTACCCTAATAGCGATATCCATAAATATCAACGGCTCGTCCCGTATAGTGGGAATAAGTTAATAAGTAGTGTTGTTCCAGGGGACTTTCACGATTGTTCTCAAGTGCCAAACATAAGCATACATATCAGTTTGCACAAAATAGAAGAGCATAGCTCAGTGAATTCGTAATTTCATAAATGCACAACCAATTTAGTTTTAAGTAATCATAGCATGCTTTCCACCCCAAAACGAGTAAAACAGTAAAATTGGGCTGTGAAACCTTAGAGTGTAGTGACGTAACACAACGGTGTCAAGGAGTATGACATAACAGTATAAAGAAGTATAGTGCAGCGATACAGAATCGGCATAACCTAATGAATTTGTAACGCGAAAAGTAACCAATGCGTATGAGTTTCAAAAGATAATACGTTTTAGTTTTCGTGGAAGTTTCGTATCAATGTTTGTAAAAAGTTTAGTATGATAGTTTGTGTGGTGGTATAAGGTCATAGACTCAAGACAAAGGCACGCCAAAGTATTAGATATATATATAACACATATATATCACAAATTAAAAGAATAGACAAGACGTAATGTCTAGAACATAAGTCACATAAGTATTGACGAGAACTCAAGTCGAGAAAATAATGTCTAGCAAGAAGTTAAGAAGGTAAGTCAGTTTTCTAATACACTTTCAACAATAATTTCTAAATGAAAAATAATTTGATTATCTAAGTTTAACTAATAAACTAGTTCTAAAAGTTTTAAATTACATTTATTGGTTATCGGGGTTTTTGGCCCGATAATAGTCCAATACTTGTTTGTCCAACATCGTAAGTTCATTACGAGTCCCATGTATCAATTCCGTCTTAATTCCGATAAGTTCAAATGTAAATCCAAATACAAGTCCAATATATAGTCCAATATTCGTCTAATTTGTCCAAATGATGTCCAAATAATATTAATCCGGTATAAGTTCGATATCTTAAGTTTGTCACAAGTATAATTTGTCCAAATCAGATAACTGTTATGTAATTAGTACGATAACAATTATAAGTTAGTTCAATAAGTGTTATATACTTATTCCATTACAATAATAAGTCTAGTTCGTTAAATGTTATAGGTTCGGCCCATATAGTTATAATAGATCCACAAATCAATTTAAGCCCAAGTTATAAGACTTAAAATTATAGTCACATGAATAGGTTGATAAGTAGTTTATCAAAATAAGCATATACGAGCTTATTAAAAATACCAAATAAGCTATGAATCAAATAGGCCAAAATGATAATCTTAGACATAAACACACCCTCGGATGTTGTTTTCTAAGTTAAACCGAACCAACAAGCTCGAGCACACTCTAGACATAGTAACGGTACACAAACGCATCACACCTCTTGGTGTTCTTTGTCATGAATCGAGAACCAAACCAAACTAAACAGCCCTTTGACTGTTGCAATACCTACAACAATAAGCCCAACACCAGATATGGTGTGGCGTGAAACAGCAACTAAACGCACCGAGTAGGGCTGTGGTTTGAGCCGACAACGAAAATAATAATCACAACGACAACCCCTATGTGGGTGTTCTTTTCGATTGACAACAAACAAACACACCCCCGGGTGTGGTTTTAGTCAAAACAAAACAAGACCAAAATAAGCTATATGAATTTAATGAAAACCAAATAAGTCACAAGTCTTAGACCAAATTGAAATTAAGCCATGAGGAATAATAAGCCATAAACATAAACCCGAACAAAACGAACACTCCTGCTGTCCCATTCGATGCCAACACTAAACAACAAAACCACGTACACCCTCTTGGGCTGCTTGGTGGACACTGAGTCACAAGCCAAAACGCACCCTTGTCGAGTCGTTTCTGTGAACCAAACGAACACTCCTTGTGTCGTCTCTTTTGGTCCGACAACAAATCAAACCAAACGCACCCTTATGGGTTGTGGTATGGTGGCTGTACCGACCCGAGACACAAACCGGACGCACCCCTTGGGTGGTTTTCTGTTTTGAACCGAAAATAAACAAACACCCTCTCGGGTGTGGTTGGTTATACCGAACAAAAACAACCACCCTTGTGGTGTTTTTCTTGTGAAACGAACACAACATGCACCACCCTTGTGGTTGTTTTCCGTGTGAATCTGAAAACAAAAGAAAATCCTCATGGGTTATCGTGTTTACCGCGACACACGGACACAAAACAAACACGTTCTTTATTTGGGTCTAGTTGGGTAAATTTTTTTAATGAGATGGGGCGTTTTTTGTCCGTCTTTTACACGTATTGCGTTCGGAAAACCACTCACAATCTTTTTATGTTTTTATCCATTTTATCACGTTTTTATATGTTTTCATCCGCTTTCTTACGGTTTTTTCGTTTTGCCCGTTTTCACCACGTTTTTACGCTTTTTCACGTTGTTACGTCGCCCCTTTTACGTTTTACACGTTTGCACGTCGGCTTTTTACGTTTTATCCGTCTTTGATATTCATATCCAAAAACCTTCGCTACGGCACAAGGTAGAGTATTTGCAATAAAGAGAAAGTCCTTATAGCATCCAAGAATGGCCAAAGGATATCATTAAGGAAGCATCATGATGTAAATCAATCACCAAATTATCATCCCACGATCATCATTAACAGTCTTAGACCCCTCTTACATTCATCAAAGGATGTCTTAGCCATATATGCATAAGAATTGGCGTTATTAGAAAAGGTATAGTTGCGATCATCGGTAGCGACCTTAGTAGTGTCAACCTTCATGTGCGCATGAGAAGGTTTCACAACCACATTCCTATCAAATCAAGCCACATTAGCATGCAACCTCGACTTCCCAATCCACACATTTGACAATGAGTCAATTAGGGTTTGGAATTAGACACCTTGATATAACGACAAAAGCAACCATCCGCTCTAATTTATTCTTTTGATTGGCAATGTAGACATTCACAAGGGTTCCCATGTTACCACATATATTCCAAAGCTCATGTACCGTAAGATGAGAAGGAAAATTAGAAACATACACATATATGGAGATCTTCGCCAAATCATCCACATTGGATTTCTGTGTTTGAGAAGGTTTCAATCTTTCAAACACCGATCTTTGATTCTTACGATTTACCACCTGCCAATCAGTATCTCCCATTGAAACAAATGAAGCACACCGGTTAAGATCAAGGATAAGAGATCCAGGTTTGGGAAAAAGAAAATTGAAAATTAGGGCTTGAAAAAGCAATTTGAAAATTAGGGTTTTTTTTATAAAAAAATTATATGGTTTGAAAAGCGTCTAAAGAGCGTTTGAGAAGACAACAAAAAGCGATGGAAAAAAACCTAAAACAAACAAACCGATTCCTATGATTCCATAGCAATCATCTTGTAAGGAACTTCGTTATGAGATCAATCACAAAAGTGATGCTACTCGAATAACAGGGCCTCAGCAAGATTATGACTAATGAAAGGTAGTAGTCGAGAAGGTTTTAAGGATAGAGATAGTCACCGGAATTCGCCAGAATTCACCATCTGATTTGTTAATAAAAATTCATTTAATAGATTAGTTAAGAAATTATGTAACAAGCATTTTAGGTTTTCCATCAACGAATGCTAGTTTTCAACTTTTTTTTATTGTTATAAAGTGCTTATGATGTTTATTAAATATTTAAGAAAAACTAATATACGAAAAGGTGTTAACTAATTAACCTTAACTATATCGAATGATTTTTTACACATAGTATCACATAATTTTATCTTTAAACATAATAGAATCTGCTTCCTCTCCTTGTTATTTTCATCGAATTATAATACAAACCCAAAATACTACCATGCATGCAGCTAAAACCAACTCTTTTGACGTTAAATCCTATTAAATACATGTTCGATTTTGTAACATTTTCATAAAACACAAATGTTATTTCTGAGTCATCCTTCAAGATTTTGTATTTTAAAAACTAGGGATTGTCGATTTTATCCAGCCGTCTTGGTTTGATTCTTTCGCTGCTCCTCGATAATGCATCAACAATAAACCGTTATTCTTGTATCTATGCACTCGTGTCATGATCGAAAGAAATCTACCTATATATAAACCATTTAATATAGGATGTAACAAAGTGAAAACTTTGGTATTATAAAACAAGATTTTGTCAACTCGGGAATTATAATTGTGCATTTGTGAATAATACTGGGTGATTTTGTTTTATGCTGCCTGCGGACTTGAAATAATCGTTCATTATTTATGTCTTTTTGTCACATTTAGTTTGTGTTTAATTCCAAAATGAACTATGTGCCAAAAATCTCAATCCTATATTTAAAAGTTTGATTTTGCATTTCTTTCTTCTCTCTGATATATCAAACCACTACAACATTGACCGGCTACCCCAGTGACATTTTGACACTTTCCAAGCGACATGTCATTGGATTCCTTTCACGTGACATGTCATTTGGGAAACATCATTGAGGAAGCCTCGTCGGGATTGTATCCCCGGCGACAATCCCCGCGACGACGTGGGTCCCACTCATTTTCGATCAAAGAAGTAGTGCCGCGGCAAATTATCCCGTGACATGTCATTGGGAAACTTCGAGTTAAGCTAAGGTGATTAGCACGCCTAATTAAAGCTAACGTTAATTACATACTTTCCCGTGACATGTCATTTGGATTCTATTTTTATTTGTTGACAAGTCAGCGTGTGAGCATACTTTCCCCGGTGACATGTCGCCGGAAAGCTGGGTTTTTCGTTGACTTGTCAGCGTTTAGTGTGAGTATCCCGGCGACTTGTCATTGGAGAAAGTTGCATATATTTTTTAAAATACATACCGCGCATGAGCGATTACCGATTTTTTTCGGAAAAATCTACCAAATAAACTCAGTATAGACTCACCACAACTTGTACCAAAACACAAATACAATATAACGGATCAACGCAATACAAATAGATCACAACTTTTACATAAACACGACTTAAAAGTCAATATGTGCATTGATAGATAGGGAAATAAGTGTTTAAATGTCGCCAAAATGAACCTAATAATATATAACACAACTACCTAAAGTACCAATGTAGCATACTAATAATATATAACACGACTACCTAAAGTACCAATGTAGCATACTAATAATATATAACACAACTACCTCTCGTCGTCGTTATCCTCATCATCGCCATTCTCCTCGTCATCACCACACCCACCATTCCCGCTAGCACCACCCGACTCATACTCGTCATCACCACACCCACCACTCCCTTAGCACCACCCGACTCATACTCCCTAAACATATCCAGCGTATTTGTCGTCACACGAGGAGACTCATGATAAAGCCTACATCTTTGGTGAGCGACTTGCGGGCGGGCATACTTGGCTCGGATGTGGCCCGTGATGGCAATACCACCCACACCGGAATATGCCCTGAAGCTTACCCCTCTTGCTAACGCATTGATTTGATCCTCCGTGTCTTGACCCGTAGCCTCAAGCCTTTTCATCTCGTCCTATGTAGTGACAAAAACACAAGATAGTAAATATATTAGTCGGGTTGCTACATTATTTCTCGATAATTCATTAAAGTGTGTTTTGAAACAAAACTAACATATATCCGGCGGTCCTCATCGTTAGGGAATACCCCACCAACAGTATGTGTTCGCCAAAAAGTGTCGATGAGTGACGGGTACTCCTGAGTGTCTGAAGCCTGCCTCTGTACATACACACGCATATAAGATGAATAATTTTAAAAAGACAAATCATAACACACCAAAGCGTTTAATCGATATATATATATATATATATATATATATATATATATATATATATATATATATATATATATATATATATATATATATATATATGCATGTAAAATAATTATAATGTTTATTACCATATCATCTCGAAGGCGAGGCAATGACGGGATCCCATCGAGATATGACCTTGCTCTTTTGCGGTTTAGCCGATTTGTAGCGGCTCGAGCAATGTTCTTGGGATCATTCCAAAACTTAATGTACTCATCCCAATCACCATTGTAATCTCCTCGGGACGTGCCTGCTGATCGCCTCCAAATCGTAATCCCGGTGGTGGGGTCTACCTTCCAATGTTTGGCCTTGAAAGAAGCCTTGTTTGTATTGTAGGCTTTTGCAAGTGCGAGTTTATGCCTTCGTAGATCCGGGGCCGTGAGGAGGAGTCCATGTGCGGCCTGAGGTCAAACATGGTCCGCAATCATATACAACAAAAGAAAACAGAGTTAGAGATATAATTTATATATTTATTTAAATTTGTTTATTTATTTATATGATATAAATAAATAAGAGAATTTAGATAAATATACACAATTAAATAAATGAACACGATAATGAAATAAACATAAAGGATAAGCGACCCCAATATCCGAAATGATTGGCGTATACGCTCCTTCGGGACCTTCTCCCAAGAAGGGTAGTAAACAGCACCTTCTAACGACCTCCCGATGTAGTTAGACCCGGTGAGCCGCATGGGGTCCGAGAGGTTTAGGGTTTGTTTGTCACCCACCTCAAAAGTGATCGAGACGGGACCTTTTCTTCTGCGATTGCCTTGACGAAAGGTTCGGGTCTTGTCGCGGTATTCACCGCCTGGCCCCGCCGCCCAAATTGGGCTTTCGTTTACCTTTGCCCGCAAAATCAAGTTAGTGATAAAGTCATAAATATGTATCAAATTTATGCTTGTATTACAATAATCCGAAATTCTTACCTCGGTTAATGAAGCACCTTGACAACGGTGGGTACTGTGATGCGGAGGGACGATCCTCACCGCCACCGTCACCGCCGTGGGACCGTGCAACATCTGCTGACGACATCTGTACAAGTACAATTAGCATAAGATATAGAAATTCATGAACAAAATAATATAAGCATGCACACATCCAAATACATACACATCCAAATAAATATACACATTTAAACATCTTATAAAAATCTTACAACATCTTATAAAAAAATTAATATTTGCTGCAAAAATCTTACAACAATACTAATCTTGTTTAATTAACCAATACTATACTAACATCTTACAACAATACTAATCTTACAACATCTTATAATTAACCAATACTATACTAACATAAACCACAAATATCTAACATATCCGCATATTAACTAACCAAACGCAATACTAACTAACTAAAATCGATATTAACTAACCAAATATTAACGCAATACTAACTAACCAAATATGTAACATTAACCACCCAAATATTAACGCAATACTAATCTTGTTTAATTAACCAATACTATACTAACATCTTACAACAATACTAATCTTACAACATCTTATAATTAACCAATACTATACTAACATAACCCACAAATATCTAACATATCCGCATATTAACTAACCAAACGCAATACTAACTAACTAAAATCGATATTAACTAACCAAATATTAACTAAAATACTAACTAACCAAATATGTAACATTAACCACCCAAATATTAACGCAATACTAATATTGTTTAACCGAATCATATTATAATTACTTTTCTCTTGCCAAAACCAAAAAAAAAAAAAAAAAATTACTTAACTTTTCTAATTAACAACATCTTACAACAATACTAATCTTGTTTAACCAAATCATATTATAATTAACAAAATAAAAAATATACATACAACCAAACCGTAACGTGGTGCTCGTGTGATGGTAGATGCGGTGGTGGTGATGGTGGATGCGGTGGTGGTGATGGTGGATGCGGTCGTGTGATGGTGAAGGTGCTCAATTCTCGCAAAAATCGCCAAGGAGGATATGATAATTTTTTTCGTTTCTGCGGTGAAGGAGGAATCGGATCTACTTTATCATAAAGTTTTTCCCGGCGACAATCCCCGCGACATGTCATTGGGGAAAGTAATATTTTTGTCGTTTAGCGTTAATGGCGCGATAACGAAAATTTTGGAGGTGGGTATCCCGTGACATGTCATTGGGGAAACCTAACATGTCATTGGGAAAGTAATACTTATTTTTATTTTATTTTTTATTTTTATTATTATTATTATTATTATTATTATTATTATTATTATTATTATTATTATTATGATTAATTTTATTTTGTCATTAAAAATAATGACATGTGTTGTTATTTTATCACTAGAAATATATTTTTTACTCAACGAAACTTGATGTTTAGCGATAAAAAAATCAAAGTTACAAGCAATATATGTGTTGTTATTTTATCATTAGAAATATATTTTCTTCTCTCGCACATAACAACTTGCACACTACAAAAACCGACCCGGTGGTTACACATTAGATGTTCAACGGTTGAGTCGCTATGTTATGGTTACACATTAAACGCATTACAACGGATGAGTCGGTATGTTCGGTTACACATTAGGCGTTCAACGGATGTGTCGATATGTTATGGTTAGACATTAGACTTTGAGCGGATGAGTCGTTATGTTATGGTTACACATTAGACATTCAACGGATGAGTCGATATGTTAGGGTTGGACATTAGGCGTTCAACGGATGAGTCGATATGTTATGGTTACACATTAGGCGTTCAGCGGATGAGTCGATATGTTATGGTTACATTAGGCGTTCAACGGTTGAGTCGTTATGTTATGGTTACACATTAGGCGTTCAACGGATGAGTCGATATGTTATGGTTACACATTAGGCGTTCAGCGGATGAGTCGATATGTTATGGTTACACATTAGACGTTCAAGCGGTTGAGTCGTTATGTTATGGTTACACATTAGACATTCAACGGATGAGTCGATATGTTATGGTTAGACATTAGACTTTGAGCGGATGAGTCGTTATGTTATGGTTACATTAGACATTCAACGGATGAGTCGATATGTTAGGGTTGGACATTAGGCGTTCAGCGGATGAGTAGATATGTTATGGTTACACATTAGGCGTTCAACGGATGAGTCGATATGTTATGGTTACACATTAGGCGTTCAACGGTTGAGTCGTTATGTTATGGTTACATTAGACATTCAACGGATGAGTCGATATGTTAGGGTTGGACATTAGGCGTTCAACGGATGAGTTGATATATTATGGTTAGACATTAGACTTTGAGCGGATGAGTCGTTATGTTATGGTTACACATTAGACATTCAACAGATGAGTCGATATGTTAGGGTTGGACATTAGACGTTCAACGGATGAGTCGATATGTTATGGTTACACATTAGACGTTCAACGGATGAGTCGATATGTTATGGTTGGACATTTAACGTTCAACGGATGAGTCGATATTTTATGGTTAGACATTAGACATTGAACGGATGAGTCGTTATGTTATGGTTACACATTAGACGTTCAACGGATGAGTCGATATTTTATGGTTAGACATTAGACATTGAACGGATGAGTCGTTATGTTATGGTTACACATTAGACGTTCAACGGATGAGTCGATATGTTATGGTTGGACATTTGACGTTCAAATGATGAGTCGTTATGTTATGGTTGGACATTAGACGTTCAACGGATGAGTCGATATGTTATGGTTAGACATTAGACTTTGAGCGGATGAGTCGTTATGTTATGGTTACACATTAGACATTCAACGGATGAGTCGATATGTTAGGGTTGGACATTAGGCGTTCAGCGGATGAGTCGATATGTTATGGTTACACATTAGGCGTTCAACGGATGAGTCGATATGTTATGGTTGGACATTTGACGTTCAACGGATGAGTCGTTATGTTATGGTTGGACATTAGAGCGTTCAACGGATGAGTCGATATGTTATGGTTAGACATTAGACTTTGAACGGATGAGTGGTTATGTTATGGTTACACATTAGACATTCAACGGATGAGTCGATATGTTAGGGTTGGACATTAGACGTTCAACGGATGAGTCGATATGTTATGGTTACACATTAGACGTTCAACGGATGAGTCGATATCTTATGGTTACACATTAGACGTTCAACGGATGAGTCGTTATGTTATGGTTACGCATTAGACATTCAACGGATGAGTCGATATGTTAGGGTTGGACATTAGACGTTCAACGGATAAGTCGATATGTTATGGTTAGACATTAGACTTTGAACGGATGAGTCGTTATGTTATGGTTACACATTAGACATACAACGGATGAGTCGATATGTTAGGGTTGGACATTAGACGTTCAACGGATGAGTCGATATGTTATGGTTACACATTAGACGTTAAACGGATGAGTCGATATGTTAGGGTTGGACATTAGACGTTCAACGGATGAGTCGGTATGTTAAACGACCAAGTATAGGTGCATTGGTGTACATATCATGTTAAACAACCAAGTATAGGTGCATTGGTATACGTATCATGTTAAACAACCAAGTATAGGTGCATTAGTATACGGATCATGTTAAACGATATGTTAGGGTTGGACATTAGACGTTCAACGGATGAGTCGATATGTTATGGTTACACATTAGACGTTCAACGGATGAGTCGATATGTTAGGGTTGGACATTAGGCGTTCAACGGATGAGTCGATATTTTATGGTTAGACATTAGACATTGAACGGATGAGTCGTTATGTTATGGTTACACATTAGACGTTCAACGGATGAGTCGATATGTTATGGTTGGACATTTGACGTTCAACGGATGAGTCGTTATGTTATGGTTGGACATTAGACGTTCAACGGATGAGTCGATATGTTATGGTTAGACATTAGACTTTGAACGGATGAGTCGTTATATTATGGTTACACATTAGACATACAACGGATGAGTCGATATGTTAGGGTTGGACATTAGACGTTCAACTGATGAGTCGATATGTTATGGTTACACATTAGACATACAACGGATGAGTCGATATGTTAGGGTTGGACATTAGGCGTTCAACGGATGAGTCGATATGTTATGGTTACATTAGGCGTTAAGCGGATGAGTCGATATGTTGGGTTGGACATTAGGCGTTCAACGGATGAGTCGGTATGTTAAACGACCAAGTATAGGTGCATTGGTATCGTATCATGTTAAACAACCAAGTATAGGTGCATTGGTATCGTATCATGTTAAACAACCAAGTATATGTGCATTAGTATACGGATCATGTTAAGCGATATGTTAGGGTTGGACATTAGGCGTTCAACGGATGAGTCGATATGTTATGGTTACACATTAGACGTTCAACGGATGAGTCGATATGTTAGGGTTGGACATTAGGCGTTCAACGGATGAGTCGATATTTTATGGTTAGACATTAGACATTGAGCGGATGAGTCGTTATGTTATGGTTACACATTAGGCGTTCAACGGATGAGTCGATATGTTATGGTTGGACATTTGACGTTCAACGAATGAGTCGTTATGTTATGGTTGGACATTAGGCGTTCAACGGATGAGTCGATATGTTATGGTTAGACATTAGGCGTTGAGCGGATGAGTCGTTATGTTATGGTTACATTAGACATTCAATGGATGAGTCGATATGTTAGGGTTGGACATTAGGCGTTCAACGGATGAGTCGATATGTTATGGTTACACATTAGGCGTTGAGCGGATGAGTCGTTATGTTATGGTTACACATTAGACATTCAACGGATGAGTCGATATGTTAGGGTTGGACATTAGGCGTTCAACGGATGAGTCGATATGTTATGGTTACACATTAGGCGTTCAACGGATGAGTCGATATGTTATGGTATATTATTATTATTATTATTATTATTATTATTATTATTATTATTATTATTATTATTATTATTAATAAAGTCAAACGAAGTCAAGCGGAATCCCGCGACATGTCACGAAAAGTCAAAATAAAATTTTAAAGTAATCAAATGAAGAGTAATTAACACTAATTACATATTTTAAATAATCAAGCGGAATCCCGTGACATGTCGGGAAAAGTGCAAAATAAAATTTTAAAGTAATCAAATGAAGGGTAATTAACACTAATTACATATTTTAAATAATCAAATGAATCTCGTGACATGTCATTTGAAAAAGAGGAAAAGTTCCGCCACGTTATGAAGAAATTTTCGGTCAAAATATAACAACGTATCCGTGACATGTCACGGAAAACCTCCATAATTTAGTGACTTTTCTACGAGACTTCGTGCCACGTAGGATATATTTTTGTCGTTTAGTGATGATTCCCCAGCGACAATTGTCGCCGGGGAAAATGTCGATGGGGAAACTGGTAAATGTGGTAGTGAACCTCAATCGAGGTTCTCTTATGGTTGTATGGATTTGATCACTGAAAAATCTGAAGCAAGTCTAAGAAGGCGTAACTCATTTAGCACGGTAAGTGATGCTTCAAGTACCATTGTTAAAAGACGGCGAAGGTGTCCATCTATGCTAGCGTTGAATGAGCAGAAGATAAGTAGTGATGAAAACCAGCTTCAGACATCAATGCCGCCACTTGTTGATCAAGCAAGTAATATTGTGACGACCACAACTCCCACCACCCCTACCACTCCGACAACAGTGAAAAGAAGCTCAAAGTTTCGAGGAGTCAGTAGGTGCGAAAAAGTTATTAATGTATTAAGAAACTTATGCAGCAACAAGGGGACTGTTTTGAATTTTCTAATGCAATATTTAGAGTTCAGAAAAGCTTTTCCTAATGCATAGATTTCGGGTTTGTATTGAATTTCAGGCATCGGTGGACAGGAAGATATGAAGCTCACTTATGGGACAAAGGGTCGTGGAACGCAACACAAAAGAAGAAAGGAAAGCAAGGTTAGATATGTTCTTGAGCACTCGAGTCATGTATCTTACTAGTATTCCCCTGGTTTATGATTACTAACCCGGTTTCTAAACTCCATGTATGATGCACCATGGGATAACTCTTGGAGGAAGCAGTTTATCTTGGTAAGATATAAATCAACATGAAACTTAACTTTTTGGTTTTATGTATGTCACATATGTTGTCATCATACAATTAGCTTCTGGAAAATAAGCACGGGCATTTGCTTAATCTTTTAGGTGCATACGATGAGGAAGAGGCAGCAGCAAGAGCATATGATTTGGCTGCGATAAAGTACTGGGGGACATCAACTTTCACAAATTTCCCGGTACTCTAAACGTAATTATCATAGGGATTCTACAATATTTGGCATAAAGTATGAATTTCAAGTTCACTTATCTGCTGCAGGTGACTGATTATGTGAAAGAATTAGAAATAATGGAAAATACGACCAAGGAGGAGTACTTGGCTACCTTAAGAAGGTAAGGTCTTGAAAAATCATACATACATATGTGTCTAATGTGTGTGTGTTGAGTGTGCAAATTGACTAAACCTACCCTTCGGTCATAGGAGAAGCAGCGGTTTCTCAAGAGGTGTATCGAAATATCGAGGGGTTGCAAGGTCACTCCAAATCTTTCCTATATACATTTTCCTTTTCAATTTGTTGTGTTTTCAATATTATCGAGTTATTATTCAACTAATTACTAATTTAACCTCAGGCATCATCACAATGGTAGATGGGAAGCAAGGATAGGAAGGGTGTTTGGCAACAAGTATCTCTACCTTGGCACATATAGTGAGTCCCCGTTTACCTTTTACATTATCGGAACATGACATAATGGTTCGATAACTTTACCATTTTTAGGTACTCAGGAGGAAGCTGCTCATGCTTATGATATTGCAGCAATAGAATACAGAGGAATAAATGCAGTAACAAATTTCGACTTGAGCACATACATAAGATGGCTAAGAACGGGTCCCAGCTCTGTTGCGGGAGGCGGCCCCACTCAATCCCAAGACCAACCACTGCCACAAACCACTACCACCAACAACCTTAATCAAATCATTGAGGAGCCTCAATTTACTTTCGGTTCAAGTTCATTACAATCAGGACTTAATTCCCGAAACCAAGAACTTATTGACACAAAGATGCTAATGACCGATTCTGATAGCAATCAAGACCCATCACCTTCGCCTTCTGCATTAAGTCTCCTCCTTAGATCATCCATGTTTAAGGAACTTGTTGAAAAGAATTTAACTGCGGGAAATGAAGAACATGATACTAAAGAGATAATGAAAACCGAAGGGAATGAATTTAGAGGGATGTATTTTAATGGAATGTGTCCTTCGAAAGTTGTTATGGATGTAGACGAGGAAGAAGACGCCAAAGATGAAATACCATTGTTTAGGAATCCAACCCAGTCATTATGGAACGGTTCTTTGAACATGAATAAACCATCTAGACACTAACCGTGAAGAAAATGGGTCTGCTTCCTTTTTAACAAATGTAGAAACATAGGGTGTTACGTCTGGTTTGAAATAATGGTTTTTGAATGTACACATTATGAATAAATAAAACTTCCAAGGAACCAAACTTGGTTCAATGATAAATGATCCAAAAACTACAAATGTAAACATGTACAAAAAATCATAATCTTTACGATTTGCTATATAAGGCAATAATGCATATTCTATCATCAAGGGTCTCATGATTTGTTCCAGTTCTGTTATCTTTTAGCGTAGATAACCATATTATATTGTCCACACCTTTCAAACATTGAACCTGGCCGCAGTCATCCTGTTTCACACCAAAATCATAACAAAATAAATTTGTGGAGGCATATAAGAGATGCACTATTATTACAACAATGATACAAGTCCTTGAATATGACGATGTAGAAGGCTGTATGCATTAAAAATAGACTTTGCAAACTTTTGACCCATTCTCAGTTTAGGTAACTATTTTTATTTGACCCATTTGACTTGTTTGAGATGAAAAATGACTCAAATCAACCCAGTAATAAATAGAAGGAAGAATTTGCCACACATAGTAAAAAAAAGGAAATGAAAATACGCTAGGGGCTTGCTTACATGAATATGGTAATTGTTGTTAGTTAATACCTGTTTAGCATTCTCGTGTTCATATCTGACTTAAACATGCGATCTTCTATGACACCATTTGTTAACAACTCATTAGCATAATTTGGATCTAATAAGCTAGAAATTTGCCTGTTACCCTGTAGAATATAAGATGATATCAATATAAAATTTCATAGAAACGAAGTTTTTATATATTTTTTGTCAGAACATAAGGTTGAATTCTTTCTATATCAAATTACAGCATATAACTAGTGTATGACATATTTAAATATCTAAAAACATTAGTGATGTCCAATTATACGAAGCTGTTTTTAACATCATACACAAACAAAAAAATGCGAATTGAGGTACAACCTGTGCCCTGCTAGAGATCGTATTTTCATTATCCTTGTTGCACAGGTACCACACACCAGCATTAGTTAAATTCTGTTTGCAAAAAAACAGATTAACTTTATCCTCAAATATAATATTATAAAAGAATGGTCATGAATGTTATTTTCTTTGGGATTTAAAATAATACAGAGTTGGCTTACCATTCTTTCATCGATGGTCATTACCCTTCCATCCTGCAGCCCAAAGTATAAGAAAAATTAACAAATTACATAACAACGTGATATCTCAGAAACAGTATGTAAACAACAAAAGAAAACTCACCATCCCAGATAGTCTGTTACATAGTAATTCCACTTCATTGCTCGCACAGCTAAGCTTATCACGAACTTCACTCAACTGTTTGACAAGTTCAAAAAATAAATTATACTTTCTTTAAAGTTTAAACCTCTATTTGTGGCTAACAAATGTACCTGCTCTAGATTTAACTTCGATATCTCAACTTGTTTATCCATTCTCCCATCCAAAATCTCAATCCTCTGAATTAAATGCCTCTTTGCTGCCTGATCAACGAAAGCAACGATGAAAAATATTAAAAAAATAATAATATGCATAGATATAACCGATCTGATATATATAAATAAAGGTACTCTTATATTTAAGTAGGAACTTACAGCGATAGCATCTGTAACTTGTTCAAGACTATTTGTCAAATTTGAAACCGCATTTGCCATATTATGCCTTGTCACGTACATGAGGTCTGAGAACGTAAGACGCTAAAACACAATTTGAAAAAAGTATCAAATTTGAAAGCTCGTACAATCTGCGCGATTAAAGTCAACAAAAGCTCAAATCAATCATACCTTCCACCACATGTATCCATAACCCGCTGCACCCAACGCAATCACTGGTCCCACCAGAGATGTTATACTGACTGCATAAATGAATGATATTAGACATGAGTAGTATATACAATTTAAGAACTTTATGGCATAAAATGACTAGAAAGTATGTATAAATAATATACCGTTAGAACTTTCATTTACAACAGTGATCGGGCGTGGTGATGCCAATTGACGAACTTCCGTTGCTAACCGGCGAACCTGTTTTCTTTTTCTATGTTAGCATTTAATTTGAAAACAAACATGTCTTAATAAAAGAGCATGTACATTAACAACTACAGAATGAAGTATATTTACTTGGTTAGTAATTGCATCGGCATAGTCATCATCAGCTCCATTGCATTGCTTTCCTACGTATTCTTTCACTAGTGACTGCCCAATATTTTAAGTCCATCAATATCAAAACAGAAATATAATTAACACTGCAACTAAAATTCAGTCACTTGACATCATAGAAGATAATAATTGGTAACATATACCTGAAGTTCACCCAAAAACTCAGCTAGCTTGCCATTTTTAAGCAGAATCGCACCGGTGAACCCTGTGAAGAAAACACATTCATACAATTATATTCTCATCAGTTCACTACATTGCTTACAGTCTTACAACCATTCCAAAATTGATAACAAGTAAGTTTATGGAAATAATAAATCATTTCATAAAGACCATGCTGGTTAGGTTCATATACGAAAAACTCATTTTCGTTTCAAGTCTTCAGAGTCACGTTTATGGTAAGGTGGCATCCATACGCACTTGGTAAAGTTCATACAATTGGAAATGCTCTAAGAGCCGTGAAAACAAGTATAAGCCGGCAGATGGCATGATCCACAGTAACATAAAAAACAAGTGTTCGTGGTTTAACCAAATATTGTTGTTCTCACCAGAATATGCAAAAGACATATATACAACTCACTGCTAATGATCATAGTAAGTAGTAACTTAGTCATAACAATGACATCAAAAATGGTAAATCCACTTATATAACCACACATATAATAGAACATCGACCGATTAAAGGTGCACGATACAATCGAATTCATCATTGAAAAGTATAATAATTGTTGGTGTAAGAAAAAACCTGCTCCCATTAAAAGGAAGATCTTTGATAAACCTAGTCCTGTTTGCATAGCCATGTTTTTGTGTCTTCCAGAAACTGTAATCAAACCCTACGTTGTGGACTTGTGGTGGCTATGTAGATTTATTAGGCTATGTGTACGTTACATATTTGTTTCTATTATGGAAAAAATATTGCCTATTGAAAAAAATATCATTTCATTTAAGATTTTCTAAATTTATTACTCGTTTTAAACTTGTAAAAAAAAATAACATTATTATGTTTACCATGAATACACTAATCTTATGCACTTTCCATAATGTGGTAAATCTCTTTCTTTGACAAGTCATTTTGTCAATTTCAGTAGTTTGATAGGTGTTATTTAGCACTTGGAAATTGTTAACACATTCTGAAATGAGTCATTCATGTTTCGTTGCATCAGTATCGCTTCACGATCGAACAATGGTCGCAGACCAACAACAAATTAAACAAAGCAAGTGAAAAACTTTTATTTCAGCAAAACATCAGCGTTGTAATAGTTTGAAAGGGCCATCTAAACCTTTGCATATAGGAAAATACATATGCTTACATGATATAAGGTAGAATCAGTCGTCTAAAAGACCTAACAAAAACACGTCCATTGACGCACTTATGGCGATTTACTATCCGCAAACACAAATTAACTAAAATCTGTGAAACCAAACATTAAGCATGACTCAAGTATTGCATAATATCATCACGGATAACTCCATTAATCCCATATCCCAACTTATAACTGTCGGAGTTTGATACCAATTGTCTATATTGTATATTACTTGCCAAAGGATTCCGACGCCTCAACAACTTTGCAACCGTTGGGTATGTTGTATGCCAAAGGTTCCTAGAGGAGGTAACCAACGCCTACCGTTTCTCGATACGAAACCCCCAAAGTTTTCTGGCGATATGCCTCAAGCAACTGTCTGGTTGGCAATCTTGTTGTGCTACTAGCAGATTGGATACGAGAAGGACCCACTGCTCGTATCTGAGCCGCTGGTTTCATCTTGTCAAGCCACCTGAGTACCCAGTTTCCCAAATTTCGACCAACTTCTAGGTCTCTTTTTTGTACCTCACGGTGAATCTTCAGTGTTGCATCAAAAACAGTTCTTGTTCTCCTGTAAGCAAAAAAGAAAGGGCGATTACTGAAGCTGTTTTGAATATTTATTTAGCATGTTAAAGCTATATATACTCCCATGAGTATTAGGATCAGTATTTTCAGACAGTAAGAGTTGGAGGACCCAAATACCATACATAATAGTTATGTAGTTCAACAATCAGCCCACATTCACAATCTAAGATTTTTATCCCGACTGTCAATCATAATATTAGCTTAAAGTTAATCTTCACTATATAGCTCCATAGGCTAGCATACTTCAGTATATATCTCATTTATCTTAAATAAGATAAGGATAAACCAGAAAATACATAGACGGTTGATTAAATATGAACCGGCAATATACCAACTCATTTTACACAGAAGGATGTCCAATGACTTGAACAATTGCTATTACAATATGCAAACACATAATGATTTGCATTAACAGTTATGATAGGAAAAGAACTAATCAAATATTTTTAGAAGCAGTCATAAACTACAAGTTATAAGGTTGTTATAGTGAAAAGCTAAACTTAATGTCATACAATAGGCAAGTTTTCTTATGAAAAATTGCATGTAAATATGTTTGCCCTTGCAGAAGTTTGCTACATAAAATCAGTAATAGTATCGTTACTATAAGTCTATTATCAAGTAACAGATGATGATAGATAGACCCTACTGAACAAATTCTTACAATAATCTGCCCTATAATGATCTAAAAGTAATCAGATAGCATATACCAGCAGGGTGCTACTAAGAGAGATTGTTATTTGTTACCAAATTTGTACCCGAGCAAATAAGCATGATCAGGTAACATGGGTGTGGATGGATATGCTCTGTGAAATAAGTGTGGATGGATATGTTCTAATAAATTTTCCCGATAAGCAAGGCATCATGAAGGTTTGCAGATAGATATATTTCAAAAGAAGAGGAGTCTCATCAATGATACTTTTAAGGTAGTCTCCGACACACAACACATGAAACCGTGGATATATCACAGGGGCCCACAATGTAAAAGATTCTTGTTGCAGATTTGCGTTATAAGTTATAAGGAGGTGTATGGATTATGTGTTACATGTGCTAGAACTACTACACACTTACATGTATTGTACTCATATAAGCATCTGAGCATACCCCCCTGCGATTTCTTAAGAAGCTGCTAAGCGGTTGCTTCTTCTGTTATGTATTAACTACTCGTCACTACAGTGTGCTAATTTCGGTCACTTAACTTACTGTCTGGCAATATTCTACGTATTAATGAAAACAAGCCAATAACTAGTCTTAAAAGTCGGTTGAGTATAAAGACCGATAAATGAAGTACTGGCTATTTTACAATCAGCCATTTCTCCAATAACCTTATCATTCTTGCAAAATACAAAATAAACTAATACAGTTAAAAAAAAAAGTACAAGTAGGTGCCAGTATCATGGAAATGATGATCGTCAGTGTGTCATTATAATCAAACAGAAAAACAGAAGATACTATGAGGATTGATTCAACAATCAAAAGCTCGTGAACGTTGCTGCAAAAAATCTAGGAAAAAGACTGTTTTTCGTTGGAATTTGGGTCTAATGATGCAGCAGCTATCAAGTGGAGATAGCAATACTCAAATAGTAGCTACTATGAAAGATAAACAATGTAAGCAATTGAGAAGCTAATGAGCTCTTAAACAAACTATGAGGGCATGTAGCTGTTACCTAACTAGTAACTACCGAAACAGATATTGATTAGTGATGCCCTAAGCTAATCTGCAACTTAATGCCAATGTGCGTAAAGCTATTCGATTATACAGAGCAGATTTGATAGCTTAATACAATCGCCCTGATGTACGCTTGGGTGACTGTTTCCAAGTTTTGATGTTTAAGCTCAAAGTTGATCAGCTAATAAGCCGGAAAAAAAAAACAAACAAACAAAAAAAAAACAAAACTTATTCAATTCCCAAATTACAATAACCCAAAAAATAAGCTAACTTAAACAAGTTAAAGAGTTAACAAAAACTATCCAGCTCAGTTAGTAATCCGTCACTTATATTCAAAATTAATCAAACAACCCACATATCAAGACATAAATGATAAATGCACTCATTTGACGGGAAAAATAGTAGAAAAACTTTATTTATTAAATCAAATAAATCTAAAAAAATAATAGATGAGATAAATAAATACCCGTGAAGAAATTGACGGATCCTGGGGTATTTGGGGCTAACAAGACGACGTTGAATCCTTAAAGCATGTTTGTATGTCCTCTTTAATCCTAGGAAATAAGCTGTTCCTAATGCTATTTCCCATAACACCATTCTTCTTCTTGTTTATTTATTATTATTCAAAGATCTATCAAACTTTGGGTTAATATAACGGTTGTTTCTTGCTTCATCGTGTTCGTGTCTATCACGATACCTTTTTTATTCTTTTTCGTTTTCCCCAAGGCACTGGTTAGATAAGAGTGCTTTTTAGCTAGTGTTTTGTTGGTTTTTGACTTTTGTGGGTTGGGCTTGGTTGACCCGGTTGGTAAGTAAGACAACAATTTCATGGGCTTAGCAAAACAAAACCGATAAGAGTACTAGAAGAATTAAAACTCATAAAAAAAAATTCATATAATAAAGCAGTATATAGAAAGGGAACTGATTGACACAATCTAAAAATTTATTAGGATACTTCACTTTATGCAGGAGATAGTTGTATACTAAGTATAATATGTTTTAACTGCTTATACAGTAAGTGTCTCAATAAATTTTTAAAGTGTGTCAATTAATTCCTATATAAAAACGGTGTATCATTTCACCGCAATTTGGGTTTTAAGTTCTACCAAAATATATATTTGAGTTATTTTGGATAAATAGAGATATTCCTATTCTGTCTATTTTGGGAAAGTTTGAATATTTTTAACACTTTACATAATCGGCCGATATTCACGTGATAGTCTCCAAACACTTCCTATGTCATCTCATAAGGTTTCTTGGAGACACTCAAACCGTCTTACCAAAACTAGATAAGCGCGTATCTTATACGGTTTGATTTGATAAATTAACAACGACATCCGTGGGAAGATTTACCACTACCCAGACCACTAGTATCTCAAAGATGTGCATCTTTCATTTGTACTTTCAATTTTACTTATCGAACTCATGATCGATTAGATCAATCATATATTTAAAAAAAATAAAAACGAAAAAAAAAAACATCAACTATTTTTTAAAATCAAGACGAGATTACATAAAGAAACTTCTTAATGGTGACTACCCTCACCATTTATTTATTTATCTAGTTATTTATTTTTTTTTTAGGGTGAACTTTAAAGATACGCAACAAATTATCTCAAAAAGAACGAAAAACGTAACCAACTAAATCTATTACCTGTATCGCTAAAATACTTTCAAAATTTGATCAATATACGCAATATTGATCGGATGGTAACCTTTTTGACAGTTAACACGTAGAAAACTTACATTATTGGTCCCTGTGGTTTGCGTTGACTTTCATTGGTCGTCCTTTGACTTCTTTTTTTCAATAATTAAAGTTACAGTAATGGTCCTTGTGGTTTGCATTGACTTTTACCTTTAGTCCCTTGACTTTTTTTTTACTTTTTCATCCGTTTTAACACGTTTCGGTCTGTTTTTACACTTTTTCGTCCGTTTTTACACGTTTCGTCTTTTTTTAACATTTTCGTCTATTTTTACACATTTTTGTCCATTTTTACACGTTTTTTACCGTTTTTACACGTTTTCGTATCATTTTTACAGGTTTTCTTTCGTTTTTGTACGTTTTCGTCCGTTTTTACACCTTTAAGTTCGAGTTTGCCTCCCCCATACCCCGCCCCGGCGGGATTTGGGTTTGTTGTTGTTGTTGTTGTTGTTGTTGTAAGTTCGAGTTTGCGCGCTTTTTTCGTTTCATCCGTTTTTACACGTTTTCGTTCTTTTGGCAAGTTTTCATTCTTATTTAAACGTTTTCGTCTATTTTCATGTTTTTTGGTCGTTTTTACACGTTTTCGGTCATGTTTACAAGTTTTCGTCTATTTTTACACATTTTCGTCCGTTTTACACGTTCTCGGTCGTTTTCACACATTTTTTGGTCGTTTTACGTTTGGGCGCTTTACATATTTTTGTCCGTTTATACAAGTTTTACACGTTTTCGTCCATTTTTACACTTTTATGTCCATTTGTATACGTTTTCGTCCTTTTTTTACATGTTAAAACGATGAAAAGGTGCAAAAACGGATAAAAACCTGCAAAACGGACGAAAACATGTGAAACATACAAAAACGTGTAAATTTGGCCGAAAAAACCTTGTAAAAACGACCGAGAATGTGCAAAAACATATGAAAAGTGTAAAATGGATGAAAACGTGCAAAAAAGAACGAAATCGTGTAAAACGGATGAAACATGTAAAAACGGACGAAAACATGTAAAAACAGACAAAAAAGTGCAAAACAAACTTTTCACGTGTAAAAACGAACGCAAACGTACAAAACAAACGAAAACGTGTAAAATCATACGATAACGTGTAAAACGGACGAAAACGTGTAAAAACGAATGAAAACATGTAAAAACGGGCGAGAACATATAAAAACGGACGAAAACGTGTAAAAACGGATGAAAACGTGCAATAATAGGCGAACACGTGTAAAAGCAGACAAAATGTGCGTAAACGGATGGCGCGTGTAAAATGAATGAAAATGTAGAGAATAATGTGAATAAGTGTTAAAAAATTAGTGTAATAAGTGTATGAATAAGTGGTAAAAGAAGTATATTAAGTGCGAAAAAATAATGTATGAAAACAAAAAAAAAAAAAAAAAAAAAAAAAAAAAAAAAAAAGAGTCAAAGGACTAAAGTTGAAAATTAATGCAAACTACCTGGACCATTACTGTTTTTATAACTGGAAAAAAGTAAATGGACGACCGGTGAAAGTTAACTCAAACAAGGGACCAATATTGGAAGTTTTCTAAGTGTTAATCGGTCAAACATGTCACCATCCGGTCAATATTGCGTATATTGATCAAAATTTGAAAGTATTTTAGCGATACAAGTAATAGATTTAGTTCGTTACGTATTTCGTTCTTTTTGAGAATTTTGTTGTGTATCTTTAGACTTCAACCTTTTTTTTAAGTGTGTGGGGCATTTTATGAGGTATGTTTTATAAAGTAAGTATTTTTTAGTAGTGATAATCATTGAAGCTGAAATATGATGATTTAGCAATGTGTTAAAAGATAATGCGACGCTGACTTGAAAGTAAAAATATGAATAAACATTATGTCTAGTCTAACGCGTTACCCGGCATTGCACCGTGCCTTTTAAAATGTACTTTCGCCGAACTCAATTCTCATAGGCATCTTATGCCCTCTTGGAGGATACTTTCGCCAAACTCAATTATCATGGGCAGCTTATGTCAACCATAAAATCTCATGAACCCCATCTTTAAAATCAACGCAAAAAAGCTAATAAACCAAATTAGTCCCCCACAGGGCAAAAAGCAAGAATAAAAAAACAAAACTCTTTAAAACGCTCCCATTCATTCACCCCCACTCTCTCACACACACACACATTAAAATGCACCGTCAATCACTCGGCTCCCCAGCATCCAAACTCCACAGCAACAACACCCTCCTATTCACCGGAGCCATCACCACCGACACTATAAACTCAGAAAAATCACCTTCATCTTCATCTTCCACCATTGATGACGAACAACACAAATTACAAAAACCCTACCACCACAAACTAACAATATCATTTTCATCCACTTCATTAATCCACCTTATTCCAATCCTCACTTTCTTATGCTTCTTAATCCTTTACTTATCCTCTCACGATCCTTCTAGAACAGGTACATTTTTCTACAACCAATACTAATATATTTATTTACAAAAAGGTTAGTAATATGTGACGTCGTACAGGACCTCCATTTAAAACACGTATAATATTAAACATATATAATATACTAATATCATTGACTTTACATTTCAGATTTAGCTCAGTTTAACGGATTCACAGCATTCGCTTCTAAGAAGATCGCTATAGGTACAATTATTACTTATTGCTATTGTATTGATTAAATTAGGTACATATATTTAATAACTATTAATTTTAAATAACTGTTAGATGATGTTAATGATGATAATGTTGAGAAGAACGATGTGTTAGAGTTAGAGATAAGAAGTATGCGGAATTTGCAGCAAGAGGAACGGCTTCGTTTTCGTCACCGGAAATTCGGTCAATAAAAGCCATATCTCTCCGGTGCACCGGAGATATGTTCACACGTGTGTAAACTTTTTTGTTTTGTTATGTGACATGTGAATGTGAATGTGAATTTTGGCATTTTGTGTAACCAGAGACTTTTTACAGCGCGTGAAACATAAAATATTGATTCATGTACTGTTATGACATAAGCTTGTGAGAGCGTAAGTTAGCCAATTTGGTGTTGGTTGGCTAAATTGCGCATGTGAGCCCACTGTCATTCTTTTGGAATAGAATGACGGAATCTTTGTAGCAAGGCCAGGAAAGTTCGGAGGTGATAAAATGCGCTTATTATCCACGCGTATGTTAGCAAAATGCACTTGTGAAACCACTAAATACGCAGGTTACTTGACGTATTACCAAAACACGCTCATTTGACTTGGCATTGACATTGTGCGTGTATAATGCGTGTCGATAATGCGCGTGTAATCATAACGTATTTTAGCGAAAAAGCGCGTGTGATAAAGGCGTAATGTAGCAAAGATGCCTGTTGTTTTTAATTATTTTTATAACAAGTGTTATTTTTGTCTTGGAAAAGGGAAAGTAAGAAAGTAAATGGAATACAGCTGGAAAATAAGAGAATAGGACCGTTGCTGCTGGTGTACATTGGGCTCGTGGTAAGAGTTGTTGACAGCTAGTGATCATGAGGGTAATTTGGTAATTTTAAGAATGAGTATCACTGACGCAGATGCATTTATCTCTTATTTTATCACAACAGCTGGACCCTGGTTCTGTAGCTCAACAGTTTATGAGATACCATCATGGTCCTTTTTATGTGCTATTTTTTATTTTCTTTCTAGAGTTAATTGCATTTTTGGTACTTGTGGTATGGCTAAATTGCAAGTTTGGTATTTAAAACTTTAAAAGCGCTTTTATTTTAAAATTTGAATTTCATGTTTAGATAAAATGAAATGACTAAATACCTTTTGTTTTATTCAGAGAAGACAAGAATAATTTTGTTATTTCACATTGATTAGGGACCAAAAATACAATATAAATTTCAAAATAAGAACTATCATTACATTTTTAAAGTTTTAAATACCAAACTTTCAATTTGACCATGACCAAAAATGCAATTAACTCTTCTTTTTATTCATATGTATATTTGGGTAGTTTAGCAATTTTGTTTTTACCTTTGAATTACAAAGTGACTTGATTTGCATGATAACAAATATTTGGATCGATTTGAGTATTTTAAGTAGGGTCGTAAATGAATCGATACTTCAGTTAACAATTCATGAATCGTTCGACAGTATTATATTAACCATTAAGTTAAAATAATTTTCAGAAAAATAAAATAAATTAATATTAGCTATTAAATTGAAATTAAAAAATAATTAAATAGATGACTAGGATTCATTCTCGCAGTTCTCACTAAAATAGGGGATCTTGCATGAACGTTTGCGCGTTCAAATGAGACTATCATAATACTCGGCCAATGTGATCAAATGAGTTGGCCCACTATTAAGAACCTTTAACCCAATCGTTATTAAAAAACGCTATTTTCTCACTACTCTTCCAACCTATCTCAACACAAAATGCAACCACTGTCTTATACTCTGTTTCACTTCAACATAAAAAACGCAGCCATCATTTCTTGGTTACTTAAAACACATTTTCTTTTGAAACACAAATCACAAAGTCCTTTTTTTTATTTATTTTGAAGTTCTTATGCCGAATCACAAACATCCGTTAGTTCTTTCTTATCTTCACGAATCACAAACAAATGATTATTTGTGTTGTGGGTTTTGATCGATGGGTATTTATTTTATTCATTTAAGATCTTGAGGAGGATGCGGTTGTTGTAATGGTTTGTTACAGTGGTTGGTTATGGCTGATATAGTTGCTGGTTGGTTCTTGTAGTTGTTGTTAGAGCTGAAACATATTGTTATAGACTTTTTTGTTGGCTGTGGTAGCTTGAATTTTCTTTTGAACAAGGTCGATGATGAAAATCAAGACAAACAATCCATAAATTTAACCTAGGGACCGTTATTAAAATTAGTAGGTAACTAAAGAGACTATTTGTGTAAATGTTCGTTACACAGATAGTCACATATTTAATATAAGAAATGTTGTTGCAATCGCATTAGACGGATGTTGTTGCAATTGCATTTAACAACCGGGATGAATTTCGAACTTTATTAAAATGTCTTTGAAACACAAGTTAAATGAAGGGATTATTTCTGCCAAATTGAAAAATACAGTGTAGATGAGCAGTGATTCTCATATGTTATTTACATATAATATTTGGGTATTTTGGTAAAATCGAATTTTTTTTGTTCATTTTTCAAAAAAAACATGTGAGAAAAATGGATCTTTTTCTTCATATTAGTAAATAAAAATCTAAATCAATTACAACAAAAAAAACACTTCTTAGAGCATCTAATATGATGAACCTTTATAAAAGTTTATAATAGCGCCAAATCATCTTACATCATTAATTCATAAACCTTTTTCTTGTTATTAACTTTTCTCTACTATGTATAAACTTCTTAAAGGTTTATAAAAATCTCACTAAACACCAATGCATCAAATTTAGAAGAGGTCTAAGATGCTAGACATTTTCATTCCATATAAGCATGAAATACTTTTCTACTATGGTTAACAAAATGATAGACCTCTTCAAGTGTTTTTAAACCTTTTCATAAACCACCATAGTGGATAATCTTACATTCAATTACAAAAACAAACACTTTTCAACGCGTTTACCAAAATTGATATTTCGAGAATTTGAGATTTGCTCGTCTCCTCTTTTGCTCGCCGTTTTCAAAAGAATACAAAGGCTTTTTTGCCACAAGACAAAAAACATGGAGAGCAAAAGCTCGCTCGCCTCATGTTTGCTCGTCGTTTTCAGCTATGCTTGCTCGTTTTATGTTTGCTCGCCGTTTTCATCGATTTTTGTAAAATGAGAATAGATGATTCATTTGATAAAGGTAGAGATAAAATATTTATTTAAAAATTTTCTCTAAAAATTTAGTTTAATAGAGTTTTGATTAGGTTTTAAAGGAAAATAGTTGGGCTGCAATAATTGGTTGGTGACTTAAGATAAAGATAGTCGAAATAATCTAAACCGATATTAATAGTATATTATTGAGTCATGGTAATGGTTTAATTTTGCTTGATATATATAAGATTGATTGAGACATTCATTTATAGATTAAATATTTATATATTATTAAATATTTTGTTTTAACTGCTTATATTTTGAGTTGTGTAAATAAGTTTTTAAAATATACAAATTATTAGATACGATTTTTTAAGTACAGAAAAGATAAGTAACATAGAGATTATCAGTTTTTACAAAACACTCGAATGAGTGGTTTCTAACTTCTTATTACTTTTTGGATTTTTTTAACTTATGGCAGGAATAAGTTAAGTATATCAAAAGAACTCGATGATCATGAAAAAATTTAGAGACCCATAAAAAGTACAAAAATATACTTTTGTATGGGTTCTAAATCTTTTAAATGAATCTCGAGTGCTTTTAATATTACTTAGCTTGCTGCTCTACATACGTTAGTTAAACAAACCCTTCTTTTTATATCGATTTATCCTCTAGCTTTTGTTTTATTAAAAAAAAAGGTAAAATCTCGATAAATTATCAATAATTGACTTTGAATTACGGAAAACAAAGCATTAATCATGCTAGCTTTCATCTTACGTTACCTTTGCGAAAGAAAAAAAAAACGAAGTGAAAGGAACAAAAAGAGTGAAATTTGAAGTGTAAATTAATGAATTATTTATCTTTCGTTTCTAAGTGCCTTTTCAACGTAATGGTTAAATCTCGAACTTTATATAATATCGTATCAAAAATACTTGATTTAGGGTAAACGAGCGAGAAAACCGCGACGCAATGATTCTTTTAGAGCGTGAATTTAGAATCGATGAATGATAGGAAAATTTGTTTGGACCGGCTTTGCAAATACAATTAAAACCTTAGGGACTATTTTCGATTCAAAGGACTTACTTTGAAACGACACTTTTAGGGACTATTTTTGCCAAATTGCAATAGATAGTAATTAATGCTAAAGGACTTACTTTGCAACGCCACTTGAACCTCAGGGGTTGTTTTTGCCAAGTTGCGAAAGATTGCATTGCTAAAGGACTTGCTTTGCAATGCCAGTTGAACCTCAGGGGCTGTTGTTGCCAATTTACGAAAGATGGCAATTAATGCGTGGGGCTGGTACTGCTTTCCTCCCTTGCTTTTAGTATATATAGTAATTACACTGTTGGTCCCTTAACTTTACTACATTTACCCGTTTGGTTCTTCGTTCTACGATTCTGCCAGGATAATCCTCAAGGTCAGCTTTTTAGATCGCGCTTGATCCTAAGCACTAACTGTTATTATTTTCAATCGTTTAGAGTGACATGTTACTAAAGGTGACAAAATAGGTGGGTTGGGTCAGGTTTGAGTCACTGGTCTAGATGGGTTTGGGTCTATACGGGTCCGGATCTAGATGGGTCTTCTCGAAGCAAGAGTCTAAATGGGTCGGGTTAGATCTAAATGGGTTTGCTCGGTTGACATTTTATTTTATTATTATTATTATTATTATTATTATTATTATTATTATTATTATTATTATTTTATTTTATTTTATTTTGCATAAAATGAAAAAAATGAGGAAAAAAAAAATTCTTGTCCCGCTAGACCCATCTAACCCGTTAGGTAATTATTATATATAATTGCACTTGATACCCAATTAGACAAATCTAGAATATTTAAAGAGATCGAACTAGACTCATCCCTTATTAGATATTTAAACAACTAGACACATGTTTAATCAATAAGTCTCAAATTGCTACCTCTACATGTGACTTGCACATGATGAGTATTTTCGCCATTTTGTCCAAAACCCAATTACACCATTGGTCCCTCAAAACTTACACAAAAGCACACCTCATAAAACTTACATAAAACACAGTGACATTTTTTTAAATGACCACTTTTAGAGACAGATTACCAAAATGGACTCTTGAAATCTGTTTTACCAAAATCGACGAAGTGATCAAAATGTGTTTTCACGCTGTTACATTTGCTCGCCGAAAAACAACGAGAATTATTATGCTCGCTTGATTTTGCTCGTGCATATGGAATGAACACAACAGATGGGTTACTTCTTGTTGCTCGTGCATATGGAAGGAACACAACAAAGAAATAAAGAAGGTGAATATGATATATGGGGTGAGGAGATACTTTATAAGACTTGATGAAGAATTAATGCTTGGTAGTTACAATACAACCCTTTTATTATTAAAGTCGTGACAAATTGGGCAACGAGAATTGTTTTGCCCGTCAAGTATGTTGTGTTCTTTTGAAATTAGTATTGAAAATTCATTTGTCCTCTATTGAAAGGTACGAGCAAAAAGGATGGCGAGAATATTCAAAACGCTCGTCGTTGACTGAAGTGAGAGGATGAGGACCGACCATGTCATCTCCGACGAGTAAACTAAGGTGGCGATGAAGTTGTATTTCTCGATGTGTCGATTTTGGTAAATGAATATAAAAGTGTCGGTTTTGATAATTCTTGTTGAGATGTTTTTATTCTAGTAATTGATTTTAAAACACACACACCTTATCCACACACCTCACAAAACTTACACACACCTAATCCACCACCATTCCCACAATCACAACTCCCACCACCACCGCATAAACTCATCAGATTGAAACATATTTGCTTCAATTTGTTTTAAAATCGCACAATTTTCTATTTTGGGTTCACATTGGAACAACATCTTAGAGAGAAAAATAGAATTCAAACGTGGGTCAATTCGGTTCTTCCATTTTTAAAGTATTCTTTCTTTACACTTTCACATTAATGGTTTTCAGTTGGTTCTTCCATAAGACGAAATCGATCATCAACATGAATTTCCTATGGTAGAGAAAATCATTGAGTCGCTAGCTAGAAATTCCTTACGGTTAGATACCTGGTACATAGTATAAGAATTTCTTTTGTTTGCAGGAAAGTCCTTAGGTTGTCTGTTATTGGTCTGTCCCTTATTTGATAATTTGGTGAGGTATAATGAATCTAGAAAAAAGATCAATATGATGATGTATCTAGCCTTATCTTCATGATGATTTACAAATTCGTTAGTGTGAGCACCTCTAAATTTTTCTTGGTCTTAATCCAATCTATGGTCTAAATCCTAGTGACACAAAATCCAACCTGCTGTGATGTAAAGTAATATAAAGGCAAGATGGTTGGTCTTTAAGATTTGTTCCGAAATTGTGCGTTTTCCTTTTTAGAGGCATTGAAAAAGAAAAAAAAAAATTGTTTTTAATCTTTATGTGAGTAAATGTTTATATGAATTTGATCAAAACAATATTTCAGGTAACACATATTACTTTTTTTTAATAAAAAAATCAATAGTTATGCAAATGATCTGATATAAAAAGGTTTATAATTTAGTAAGACGGAATTTAAAACATAGTGTGGATAAGACAATTTTTCAAAAATTAACGTTTAGGCATTTCTTAGTACACAAAAATTTAATAAAGTTTGACTAGAAAATTTTAACCTATTAAGATAAGTATTTCAAAAAAGTATTACTACAAGTTTTATGCTTGATTTAAACACATTTTAAAGAAACTTAAAACTGAAAAATCAAGGAGGAAAGTATATTTCTCAAAATCCCTATACCTAGAGTTTTCATTTATTATATAAAAGATTTGGATTGATGGTGCCAAATAATTACTTTAAATTGATATGTACCATATATCCTTCCTATTAAAAGCAAATCTAATATGGTAATATATCGATCCGCTTTATAAAAATAAAATAAAAAAGGATCGTGAACAATGTAAATTTGACGGGTTTCTAATTAATTATAGATCACGATTTAATCCAAAATTAAGAAATAAAAAAAGTAGATCTTATCATATGTATAGCTTTCTTTAGAATTTCAAACCCTAGATAGCTTGTATATAACCATTATAAATAAACTCCCATTCTCGTAAACCAAACTTTAACCAAACTAATGGCTTCGAATGAACGTGTGAGTGTTAAAGACGAACCAGAAGATGAAGTAGCTCCTACTAAAGGCCCCTCTTATATCAATCTGAAGGTGGTAAGTAATTTAGGCAATGATACCGATCCATACTTCAGGGTGAGACGTGATCATTCACTACAACGAGTTATGATCTGTTGGGGTGTTCGTGCAAAGGTGGACTATAATACCGTGAGATTCACCTATGATGGTAATAGGATTAAAGAAAATCAGACGCCTAATGACTTTAATATGGAGGATGATGATATTATCGATGTTTTTACCGAACAAAGTGGTGGTCATTAGATGATTCAAGTGTTTATTCGAGTCGTTAGTGATGAGGGTGTGCTTTGTTGATCTTTTAATCTTTTATGATTGTTTTTTGTTCTAGTTCCGACTTTCTTTTGCATTACATACACTTTATGTGATATTAAACATACACTTTGTTTCGTTTTAGGGTTTACGATTTTTACTAGATTTGTGTTGTGTTTGGCTTTTCTCTATACACCCGTATTTAGACTGGTTCTATTATGTTGTTATATAGTTCGGTGATAAACATGTAGTGGCTATAGATATTTGAATAGATCTTCTATTTATCTAACTCGTGTTCATTGGAAGAGGTCACTGCATGTAATCTAACATACTTTGCATTAAATTCGGACGCCGAAATCAATCCGGCCTATTTGTAAAAGGAAATTAATAAATCTCAGAAGTCCAAATCAATCTTGATTGAAACTGAGAAGAAAATCTTTAGCAACGAATAATTTTTATAAGTTTGGGGAATTGATACTCACACCAAATAAATTGATGCACACACCACATTAATATCACATCATTAATGTATAAAGGCGTTAATAATTATGAACGTTCCTCTTCGAAAGGCTATTTTTATCCATGATTTTTCCCTAGCAAACATGGAAAAGAATACTTGAGTGTATATTAATTATGCTATAAACTTATAAAGCATACAATGAAGCAGTAGCCAACTTGTCTGTCGGGTGTGGTAATTCGGGTTGTCGGGTCATAATATAAGACCAACTCTACATAATTGAACGTTTAGTTGCATGGATATGATGTAACTGTCTAGTTTAAGAACAAAGATTTATGCCTTTTCTTCTAATCAATCGGATGTCAAGGTCATGGTTATATTCATGTTTTCTACCGATTGATTTCCCAAAAGTTAATATGTGTTTTGTTAGGTTACCATGGCAAGAGTTCCTACTCAGAAAATGAATTCAAAGTTCTACAAAGTACAATCTTATAAGACTACACACGCGACATGTGTTACGGCCTCGCTCTCACGTGTGATGGGGTGACTTTAGGGACGGTTCAGTCACGGTGGTAGCTATATCTAAAAGACAGTGAGCGAGTGTTGTGTGGATTTTTATACTATGGAATAAATATAGGCCGATTTAGATAAATGGTCGTATTTACTAGGGTATTTTCATAAAAGGATGTATTTGGACCGTATAAACATTTTTGGTCATTTTTGGTGCCCACGCACCAAACTTTGCGCACTATATATTAAACAAAGCACCAAAATTATTTTTGAACCAATGAGAATTTGCAAAACACCTCCCATGGGCACCAAATATTAAACAAAGCACCAACTATTAAAAAAAAGCACCATAATTAATTTATTGGCCAACGGGAATGTGACACGTAATTTTTGTTGCCCAAAACACCTCCATTGCGCACCAAATACTCAACAAAGTGGGGTAAATGAGCACCATATATGATGGTTGGGGTTATTGATGTAGCATTAATGATATGGTGCCCAAAACATTTACCTTGCGCACCAAAAATATTGTTTTTTCTTTCCCTCAGCACCACATTGGGGTGTATAGCAATACTTTATTATTTGGTGCCCAAAATGCAATTCGTGCGCACCAAATTGGACATATTAGAGAAAGAGAAAATATTGAGTATGTTTTAGTAAAGTGATAGTGTATATGGTATGTATTGGTAATTGTTTTATAAATATATGTTAAAGTAAATACTGAGCGGTAGTTACGGGAGTGTGAGTGATGAGTCGTGAGAGAAAAGATGGATGTAACCATGGTTTTTTAACTTTTGGCCGACTAATTCACGGGGTTTAAACCAACCGTCACACAGATTCAATGATGATGTAATGTTGAGCTATATACTAGTGAATGAGGGGGTTTTGATGGATGAGGACTGCACCCCTTCTTAAATCATATGATTACAAAAACTTTAATAAGCATCACTTTAACATCTTTTAGGAAAAAAACGTATTGCATGACCCTCACACATGAATTGCTCATTTGTTTCCAAAGCAGTAATGCTAGCTGTATACACGTAATGTCCATTTTCGTTAATAAAATTTTGAATTCACCCTCGTACTTTCATACCCCAAATGTGCATTGTTTACATGTGCTGATGTGCATTTATGTAATGTGTATATCCCTACATTTGTTTACAGCTTAAAAACACACTACTCCACTTCTATCTCAACCCAAGTAGCAAAATGACTTCACGTGTGAAAAAGGAAAAAAAGAAACAAGTAGCTCCTACTAGATGTTCTTCTAACTACATCAATCTGAAAGTGGTTGGTCCATTGGAAACACTGAATCCATATTTCAGAGTGAACTGTGATGCTCCACTGAAAGAGCTTATGATGGAATGGGCTACTCGTGCAGGTGTGGACTACAATGTTTGTAGGTTCATACATGATGGGAAGAGGGTTCAAGCGCATAATACGCCTAATGAGTTCAAGATGGAGGATGAAGATTGTATCGATGCTTGGATCGAATGTGGTGGTGGTGGTCACTAGATGATTTAAGTCGTTAACTGATAAGGGTGTGCTTTTGTTGTTTTTTTATGAATGTTTAGTTGAAAGTCTTTGTTATGCTTTAGGGTTTATGTTTGCTTGTTTGTAATATATGAACGGAATGAAGATTAATGTTTGAGTAACTTGGTTGTTCTTTTAAAAGTTCTTATATATATAGTTAAGTTTATGTAGTTTTAAAAATGATCTTTATAGTATTTGTTGAAGATTTTTGTCATGGTCTCGTCTGTTTGGGCCATGTTCGCGGTCATGGATGTTTTGGGTCTCGCCTGTTATGGACCGTATTTGCTGATAGGACGCTCTTTTCTTTCCGCTTATATGATTTTAACCGAGGTTGCAAAAATCGCGAATCGGTAGTGAGGCGGTCGACCCCCTGTAGCTTGTAATCGGTTTAGGCGGGATTAATCGGTGATTAATCGGATTCGTATTTTCGGCAAGTTTTGTGTATTTACGGCGAGTTTTGGGTAACCCAGAAAGATTTTCCTTAAAAACATCTTGTAATAGATATAAATAGCGTTTATAAGTGATTACATTTGTTCAGGGTTGCAAAAATAGTGAATCGGTGATAAATTATATTGGAATTTTTGGCAAGCTTTGTGTATTTACCGCGAGTTTTGATATTCCTAACAAAATTTTCCTTGAAAAACATCTTGTAATAAATATAAACAGTCACTATAAGTGATTAAAACTAATTTATGGCGAGTTTAGTGTATTTCCAGCAAGATTTGCAAGTTTTCAATAAGTTTGATAGTCGTTAACATTGCTGTTGATGACGGTGACCGATTGTGTGAGTGATTTACACAAATCGGCAAGGTCGATGGCCCAAGAACGCGTAATTGGTGATTAATCGCCTTGTAGACATTTTTGCAACATCGATTTTAACATTCCTTTCATCTTAATGACATCTACGCTACGTTACCGAGTTTCTTTTGTGGGAATAGAAATGATAGGTAAAGAAAAGTAAAGAAAAGAAGTGGAAAGAAAAGAAAGTGGCATTTATATTTCATGTTCCGAGTTGAAAGGAAATGAGCGAAATGGAAGGAAAATAAACAAAGTCGTGTTTCGAGTTGGAAGGAAAGAAAGAAAAAAAGAAAAATTATAGTTATGACTTTTAAACATAGAAATACATCTATAACAAAAGATATATAAAATAATGAAGGTTATATAACTTAGTTTATAACAAATAGTTTATGTGTAAATTTGTTTCCTTCCAACCGCCCATATTTGGCCGGAAAATTTGGTAGGAAAAAACATCTTAATTTTCCTATCAAATCCTTCCACTTTCCTTTCCTTTCTGTTTGACAAAAACTCGAGAACACACCATTTTTTCTATTTCCTTTCATTTTCTTTCTTTTCCTTCCAAATCCAAACTCGAGAACGCAGCGCTAAAGTTTTACTCTGCACTCTTAACTCTAGTAGTGTCACAATTCCTCAAAATTCTTTAAAACAAAAATATCACCAATAACATGTTGCGGGGCTAATTGTTTTGTTTTATAAAAAAATAATGGTGAAATATGATCTTAAAGTTAACATTAAGCTTGTTATGATTTCCCTTCTACCACCAATTAGAATTATAAACCTCAGTTAGCTAGGCTTATATGTTGGGTTTGGTGAGATGATTGGCCATAGTAATCATGAGAAGTGTTAGTTCAAAAAAAAATAAAAAAAATCATGAGAAGTGGTATTGAAGCTACGGTTTGGCCGAGTTGTTTTGTGAATAGTGTTCCCTCAGTTAAACCCTGGTTTATTGATATTAGATGATCCCGATTCCCGGTATATAAGTAGCGACAGGAAGCCAGTAAAAATGGTGTGTCCCGATATAAAAGGCCGATAGTATGAAAAAAAGTGAGATGATAGACTAGTTACAAGGGCTCATGACGGTCTATAAAAATTAACATATAAACTTGATGGATTATCCTCTTCTATTACCAATTAATTTTAGCATGAAAACATGTTAGCTTTCCGTAGGGCCCTAATATAAAAGCTTTCACAAACAACTGAACAAGCACTCTATTAATCTAAATAGCGTATCAAAACTTATCTTAACAAGGGTACCAAATAATATATTAATTTAACATGCAGATTCACTAAAAGATACTTTCTCATTATAGATAGCATCATATATCCTTCACAAGAAAGTTTTTTGAAAGGGTCTGTGTGTTTAAACACCACTGACTTTGGATATAAACACCGTCGGGGATTTTTTAATTCTTTTTTAGTTTATTGGGAAAAGTTATTAAAAGTAGTCAGTGTTTTCTTGTGTTAACTGAGTCCAGTATTCTTCTCCATCAACTCTTTGTTAACTTTCTTTTTTTTTTTTTTTTTTTTTTTTTTTTTTTTTTTTTGGTTCTTTCTAAACTCATAAAATTCATATGGCTCAGACGAGGTACCATGTTTTATGTTATTGTTGGGTTAGATCTTTGCTTGAGATCCGAAGTTTATATCACCGAAACACCACGGAAACCACCACACTATCGAAAAACACCGTCGCATGATGTGTTTGTAACATTTTCAGATTTGATAGTTGTGTACGGGATGAGCTAAATATACCATGTCGGTGGTTTCAGGTGGTGGTGAAACGGGATGCGGTAGTGTGTGGTTGTGGTGACACAGGAGGCGGTGGCTTGAGTGGTGTTTTGCCGAAAGTGACATTGGTGGTTTGTTGGCAGTGTGGTGGTGACACGAGTGGTGATGAATTTTGAAGCTAGGTGGGTTGTGGTGGTGGTTTAAAATTTTGTTGGTGACCATATAAGAAAGAAAGATGAAACTTTGAAGTAAATATACATTGAAAGAGACTATTGGGAAGCTGCAAGTTTCAAAAAATGCTACTCCATACTATGCATTGGAAGTGAGAAAGTAATTTTTTAGTTACCAAGTATAGGAAGCTAAAAATATTGAACCAACCATACCACTTAAAAAATAATACTAAAAATAGTGATGGTGTGTGAACCATACTACCCTTTTGAGAATGTATGACTCTAACATCATGAGGCACTCTCTTATATATATGTTACACAAAAGTGGCATGGAGTGTTATAGAAATATTTGAAATTTTTTATTTGGCATAAAGTGCTATGTTAAAAACGCACTTGAAAATAAAATTCCCGGCATTTTGCCCCGTAATTCAATGATTCGGTGGTTAATGTAACTGCTATGGCAGTTACAACCGACAATCAATTATGTTGGTCATATGTATAGATTATCTATCTGGTTCGGTTATATAATAGACAAAACATATTCTCGTTTCTAAAATCTGAGTTTTATCCGATTTAAGATTTCGATTGAACCATCGAAATACTTCAATCTGAAAATATTTACACGACTCTCAGATTACTATGATCCTAATTTCCAACAAGCTATAAATTATAGTTTTTATTTACTTTCTTCCCGAAAAAATATGAACCCTAAAGCGAATTCATTGACTAACATGGTACGAACTTCATGCATTTTTAGCTTCTACTACTTTTAGGTATTTAGCTTGAAGAAACAGGTTATTACATTTTTCTCCACTAATAAAGAATGAACTTTAAAGCGAATTCAACGACTAAAGGTCGAATTTAAGATTATCTTTTACGCTAAACGGTACTCGTTTCGGTTTTCGTAAAATGTCCTTTAAATCTATTTTTTCCTCCACTAATAAAGAATGAACTTTAAATCTATTTTTTAAGTTTGAAACATGTCCTAAAAAAAGTGTCTTTGCTATGATTTACTTTAAGACATCTTAAATATAATGCTTTATAGTTTACAAGTTTTTGTAAAATGTTTAAAATACTCAATTGTTACAACTAAAAAAAGAAATATGTATTTATATAAAAATATGGTTAGAAATTTATTTGATAGATATCGAAAGCAATTCATTACGGAGTTAATAGGCGTTGAGTTTACGAATACTTCATCTTTCGAAATGCCTATTTAAAAATAATGGCACAGGGCCTCCAAATTTCATGGGACTGCCCTGTCCACCACCAACGGAAATGCCACTCATCCTTGTTGGGTAATTATTTTTGTATTTTAATAGTTGTGTATAAATTTTAAGCATTTATCTAAAATTATGTTATGATTTGAGATTCTGAGCTAATTTGTTGATTTTAAGGTATTTTTATTTGGGGTTTATATGAGTATACTATACGTGCTGATTTTGACCATGTATAATTGATTGTATGGCTGATTTTTGAAGTTTTTAGCTCTCATTTAAAGGTATTTCTGTATAGTAGTATTAATATAAGTTTGACCTTAAGGACTGAATACTACTAGCCTGTTTGTTTAATCTAAATTTAATATATGTAGGGGTGTTATCGAGTTTGGTTATTGGGTTCTGGTTTTGCAAAATATGACCTCACACTCAAACAATTGTGAGCAAGTCAAGTAGGTTAGATGGGTCTGCTGGGGAAAACGAGTCAACCGGGTCAACCTGGTAGGCGAGCCAGATGAGGTAGGTGAGTCAAATGGGGCTGGTTGTCATGCTTAAGTGGGGTTCAGGTGTTTGAGCCGAAACGGGTTAATGATAAGTCAGCCATGTGAACATATTGGAAGTATGCAAACCTCTTTACGACTAGCCATGTTTAGTAGTTCACTGTTAAATATTGAAATACTTCATTGTTATTTCTGGACTAGGTTTAACAGGAAAAATATCAAGCGGGTATGGTTGAGAGTCATGGAGAGTATGTTGAATCACACCACATATTGAGGAACTATGAAACCAAGTCACTTTGCTTATCAGAGTGAATACATATGGGGCATACAATGAGGTTGATCCTATATCTCTGTAGACGGAAACACCTTTCACTCGCAATATAGCTACCTTACATCCACCCATGAGATTTGAGCAGGTATAATATAGCTACCTTTGACTTATAACATATTTAATTAAGGTAAAAATGAACACAATGTGTATACAAGTATAATAATGGTTGATAATGTTAGTATGAGATTTTGTTTTGTGTTAATGGATTGTAAGATTACATAATTATTTCTGCTTATCACTTAATGTGTTACAGAGTAAAATGGTATAAAATGGGTTAAAACATGATCATTTTGGGTAACACGGGTTGCAATTAGGGGTGCTATAAGGTTGGGTGCTCAAAGTAAATGTTGGGTTTTAGGTTCCGCAGAACAAGAATTATTCTAAGTATTGGAACCACGGCTAGAGAAAAGGAACCATATGTATTGTAAACACTGCTAGTTGTTATGTCGGTTTAATGTTTTGTATTAGATAAATATGGAAAAGATATTTATCTTGTAGGTTACGTATTGTATTATGTAAAGGACTCCTTAGCCTATAAAAGGATGTCCTAGGTTAGACTAGATATATGAATGTTTTATATCTAAGGTCGATACACTTCAAGGTTGTAAACCCTAATACTGGTTAGAGTATTCATTATTAATATAATTGAAGTGTTTAAGAGTTATTGTTATTGTTCTTCTTCTTAAGGTTGAATATTAAATTCCGCGTAATATTTAACAAGTTATTATCAAGTCAGTTTCTATAAGGATCGTTTGCTCAACTGGGATCAACAAGTGGTATCAGAGCTTGTGATCTAGAAACTGTAATCGAGAAGAAGTCAAGTTAAGTTAAATTCAAGAAAGTTAAATTCAAGAAAGTTAAGATGTCCGTGAAACTCACATAGTTATTGCATCAAAGGTGCCCATCTTTCAAGCAGGTGAGTATCATGTATGGAGAATGCGAATGAGGCAATACATTCGCATGATAGATTACACAATCTGGGATGTTGTTGAAAAAGGTGATACTCTTCCCAAGAAGGGTGACAATGGTAAAAAGATAGCCATTGTTAGTGAGGTTGCCAAGGCTAGAAGGAAGCTGGAGATTAAAGCTCATGGTATTCTCTCCATGGGAATACCTAATGAGTATGCTTTGGACTTTGAACAATATGAGACTGCTAAAGAGTTAATGGATGCTATTGAAACAAGGTTTGCTGGTAATGAAGCTACCAGAAAATCTAGGAAAAACATGCTCAAGCATCAGCTTGAAAACTTCACTGCTCTCAGTGGAGAAAGTCTTGATGGCACCTATAACAGACTACAAAAGCTAATCAGTCATCTGAAGTTGGTAGACTACAAAGTTGCTCAAGAAGACATCAATTTGAAGTTCATCAGAAGTTTGTCACCTGAATGGGCCATGCATACTGTTGTATGGAGGAACAATGATGACTTTGAGAAGATGACTCTGGATAATCTCTACAATAATTTGAAGGTCTATGAGTCTGAGAAGAACATTGCTGGTTCATCTTCAACCACACCAAATATTGCATTTGTTTCTACAAATCACAAGGGTTCTCATGATACATCCACTGCTGCCTATGGAATCACCACTGCTATTGCTAACCAAACCACTGTTAGTGATAATGTCAGTGATGGGGCTATTTGTGCTTTTCTGGCTGATCTTACAACCCGTGTTACGGTGATAAATCGGGATCGGATCAAATTGATCATGATGATCTTGAGGAAATCAATCTTCGATGGCAAATGGCAATGTTAACACGCAAGCTAGGAAGTTCTTGAGGAGGACATGCGAGCAAGTTAAGTATGATGGTCAAAGGAGGCTGGGTTTGATAAGAGCAAGATGGAATGTTATAACTGCAAGAAGAAGGGTCACTTTGCTAGGGAATGCGGAGCTCCCAAAAGGATTGGTGAAGACTACAAGAAAGCTACTGAAGATCCAAAGCCTTCTTCAACATTGGTAGCTCAGGATGAATTGGGAGATTATGATTGGAGTGATCAGATTGAAGAAGGTCCCAATGCAGCTTTTCTTGCTAGTGAAGCTTCAAAAGAGCATAACTTTGCTCTTATGGCCTATGCTTCATCTTCTGGTTCTGATTCTGAGGTATCTAATGATTCTAAAAATTCTTCTTGTTCTTTTAAATCATGTCAAGATAACTTAGAATCTCTTAAAGCTATTAATGAGAGTTTGAGAAGAGAGGTAGAAAGACTTTCACTAGATAACTTAGGTTATAAAGTAGGTCTAGAGAGTGTTGAAGAGAAACTTAAATTCTGTATTAAATGTGAGTTTGAGTATGTAGATAAGATTAACATACTTGGTGGTGAGAGTGAGATTAAGGACAGAGAAATTTCGGTGCTTAAACAGAAACTAGAAGAAGCAGAGAGTGTAAAACAAGAAGCTCTAGCAGAAAAAGAAAAACATGTTGTTAGGGTAGCTAAAACACAATATGCTTCGATTTAGTAAATAAGCCTATTGGTCAAAGATTATTCAAAGATGGTTCGGTCTAGGTTACAATGATATGCCACCACCACCTCTTATGAGTCATGCACCACCAAAAAAAGAACGTCATTTAGTAGTGAATTTAGTTTCAACAAACCCAGTAGGTGAGACTATCAAGTATGAGTCACCTAAGATAGGTTCTGATAAGTCATCTGATGCTCCTATTATTGAAGAATGGGAATCAGATACTGAGGAATATAGCATTGAATCAAAAAAACTGAAAAGATAGCAAATATTAAGCCTGTTGATTCTAAACAAGCCAACCTTATGCCTAGATTTAGAGCACCAATTTCTAGGAGAATGGTAGATTATAAAGAGGTACCTAGGGAACAGATGAAATGATCCATACCTAGGGGAAATCAGAGAAACTTCAATGGCCTGATTTCAAACAGATTAGGAGATGAGTTTAAATGTGTTAAAAAGGCTTGTTTCAAATGTGGTAGTTGAGCATCTACAAAAAAATTGTGAATCTTTGTAATCCTTCATATTATTGCATAATCTCACTATTTTTGCCTTGATTTGGTTCTTTGTTATCTTGGTGGTGATTGGAGTTTGGTTCTTTGTATCCATCGCTAGGGCATTTCAAACCACCGCTAGTGGTTTTCAATCCAACGCTAGTATGTTCTTGATGATGGATACTGGGGCTGTTTTGTAACTTTGATGATAATGTATAAATTCCCCAAATCATTGCGGATCATTTAATTGATCTTCAAATCACTTCCAATTGGTGCTCAACATAAACCCTAACCACTCCCACCTGCTTATTTCACAAATCCTACATCATATCTTATAACCAATCACAATGCCGTCACTATATTCTAAAACCCATAACCTTGTTGCTTATTTGATAAAGAACAATCACTCAGAAGGTTTTCATGACATGATTGATTTCATTAATCACAGTCCTATACACTTTGCATTAATTGTAGCACCCACTATTCTTAAAGCATATGTACATCAATTCTGGGAAATGCTAAGCTTGAAAAGAGAGATGGTGTAGAAGTTTTTAGTACTGTTGTGGATGAGAATGAGGTTTTGGTTGATGAGGAAGTTCTTAGAGGTATTTTAAAGTTGGATGATGCTGATGGTATAGTTAATCTTTCTGATGATGCAATCTTTGATGGTTTAGCAAGATTAGGTTATACAAGAAGGGGAGACAAGGTAAAATTTCTGAAAGGTATGTTTTCTCCTAAATAGAAGTTTTTGATTCACACTTTATTGATGTGTGTGAGTAGCAAGACCACTGGGTTTGATGAATGTCCTTCCAAAATTGCAACTGCAATAATCTGTTTATCTGAAGGTAGGAAATTTAATTGGTCTAGGATGCTTTATGAAAGGTTTGTGCAGAATATTAGGAAGAAGGGTAAATTTTACTTGTATCCTAGGTTTGTTCTACTTATTGTGGAAAGCCAAGTAGCAGAGCCTGTTGAACATAATAGGAAGTATGAGGTGCATTATATGCTTCCTAAGGTTTTTGCACATATGAGGAATCAGAACCAAAATTTTCAAATAAGAGTTGTCCCATTGTTCCCACACATGATCAATTTGCACGATATTCTGCGTTTGATCGATCCCGAACCCCGTTCAATGAAACCGCACCCACCGCTCATGCATCCGAACCCACCGCTAGTCAATCTGGATCCTTGCTAAACCTATTTTGTGGACTAGGAGAAGGAAGAGCACCAAGCTACCTCGGTGGTGTTAGTGGTGTAGCTCATGAGGTCACAAGTTGTGGAGGTGACATGATTGGAAGGGCTTCACCATCGATTCATGCTTAGATGTTGGTCGTGACGGTGGAAACATACATAAGACCCAACCTTTGGCAACTCCTATTGTGGAGAGTTCTCATGAACTCAACATTAGTGGAGAATCCTCGCCCAGTGGCTCAATCGGGGTGCATAGATGATCGAGGCTAGAGTGCGGTGCTATGTTTTCTTTACCCAAGGATTCACCTCTCGGACCAGTTAACACAGGTCGAAGTGATGAGGGTAGTTTGGAACATGATGTTGAATTGACGGCTAATGATTAGGTACATGATGACTTTTCCAATGAACCACCTCTCGGACCAGTTCACACAGGTCGAAGTGGGGAGGATATTCTTGAACAATTACATGAATTGACGGTTAAATGTACAACTATGGAGAATACAATCTAAAGTCTTCAGGAGTTAGCTGTGTTTCAGGGCAAAGAGATAAGGAGGTTGAAGCACAGAATGTTTGTGTTGTTCCCCGTTCACTATCGTTTAAAACAGTTTAGTATATAAAACAAGTTAATAGTGAACTAAGACTGAAATTAACATAAGTAAAACACACAAAGTAATTTTCAACATCATATTCTTATTAGAAATAAATCAACAAAGAATACGTTACCCAGTACTTGCGGAATAGTACTTGGGATTGAAATGACAAAGTTGGGTGACTCTCTCTAAGCTCAAAGCTAAGTCCGAGCACAACTCTTAGAGCTCACCGAGCTATCTCAAGAACTAAGTTGTATTTGGAGGAGTGGAAAGATGGCTTGCGTGTATGTGTGTTTTTACAATTCACAAGCTTAATCTTTTCACTCCATCTCTTATGCTATTTATACATGTATGATATTTGACTCTTTCCTAAGTGACAAACCGACATCATGCGAAGACAAAATACTTGATATATTTTGTCTCTGTTTACAAAGACTATTCTAGGTAAGAGACAAGACTACTTTCCTAAGTTCGGTGATGACACCGAGCACGATCTTTGCCATTAAAGGAAATTTGACTTTGGTAGATAAGGACTTCGTCTTATCGATTCAAACTTATCCCGCCTTGTCCCGCTCTTTCTTGATCTTTACATCCTTGATCTTCTACTTCAGTTTGTCTTGATGTAAGTAGTTGGAGAGGTGTCTTAGGGATTCAATGAGTTATTGTCATCACTCACCGAATCCATCATCTTCTTGACTCGCCTTCACCTTTTATTCCGAGTGAGAGACTTCTTCTTCGCCTCGTCTTGAGTATCTCGAAGATGACTCACCGAGAGACTATGCACTCGATGACTTGTTAGTGTTTAACGGACTAAGCACTTGGGCTATTTTCTATTCAAATCCTAGATTAAGGGGTTTGGGTATTCTTGAACCCCAGTCTCCCCTATTTGGATATACAAATAGCCTAAGTGGTTGATCAATGTAAGTGAGCAAATGGCTTCTTCTTACATCGAATGTACTAATGAATACAATAAGGAACAACGAGTAAATGAGCAAAACATACATCTTTTATTGATCAGTTACATAGTTCCTATCGCTAGTACAAAAGATAAAACCAAAATGATGTCACCGGATGGATTCCCAATGCTTCAAGCTTGACTTTTTGGTGATGAGTGTTTCTCGTCGGGATGGTCTCTTATCTTGGCATTCGTGTCTTGGCGAACACGATGTTTCTTTGGGTTTGGATCGAGAGGCCACCGGTATGTAGCTCAACATTGCGGCTACACCGGCTGATCAATATCACTCCATCTTTGAAAAGCGTGGTTTCCATAGACATCAATGTGGAATAGCCCTCTTCGTGCTTCTCGATCACTAGGCAGTTCACAAACTTAACACCTTGGTAGCTCCTGTTGCATTCTAGTCCGGCACTTTTATTTGGTGGAACTCAACTCTTCCTTTTGCGGTGGATGATTGTGGTTGAGATCCTTGAGGTGCGATTAATATGGCTGAATTCTGATTACATCGAATGTACTAATGAATACAATAAGGAACACCGAGTAAATGAGCAAAACATACATCTTTTATTGATCGATTACATAGTTCCTATCGCTAGTACAAAGATAAAACCAAATGATGTCACCCGGATGGATTCCCAATGCTTCAAGCTTGACTTTTTGGTGATGAGTGTTTCTCCGTCGGGATGGTCTCTTATCTTGGCATTCGGTCTTGGCGTAACACGATGTTTCTTTGGGTTTGGATCTCGAGAGGCCACGGTATGTAGCTCAAGATTGCAGCTACACCGGCCGATCAATATCACTCCATCTTTGAAAAGGTGGTTTCCATAGACATCAATGTGGAATAGCCCTCTTCGGGCTTCTCGATCACTAGACAGTTCACAAACTTAACACCTTGGGTAGCTCCTGTTGCATTCTAGTCCGTGCACTTTTATTTCAGTGGAACTCAACTCTCTTCCTTTGCGGTGGATGATTGTGGTTGAGATCCTTGAGGTGCGCTTAAATGGTGAATTCCAGTTAATTTGGACAATCTCTCGATCTTTCATATCTTTTATCGAGCATCTTCATCGGTCCTTAACCACCGCATTCTTCTTCTTTTCAATAATTGGACCAAGCTCATCAAGTTCGGTGATCCCAAAGTCGGTGAATTTGAGGATCATGAACCTCAGTGTCTTTTATCAACCCCTACGTAACGTTCATGGCGGTGGTTTGGTATTGGGATGATTCGACATCGATGATCTTTTCAGAAGCCTTCGACTTGTCATTGTCGATTGTAATCCTTAATTACGCTTTGCACGATGGCTTCAGTTTTCTTCTCTTCTTCCAACTGTTTTCTCATTTCGACCATCCGAGTAGCTCCGAGCTTCCTTGAACTTTTGTCCCGCCTAACCCTTTTCAAGCTTCTTTGCATCTATCCCAATATTTTCGACTTCTTCAAGAACTACTTGTACCAGTGCTTCTCTCGCTCTTTCTCTTCTTGACAAGTTTCTTTTTCTCTTTCCTCCTTAGCAAGGTGAGCACTTAGTGTTGTGGTGTGAGCGGTACATGGTGTTGACGATTTTAAAGGGAATATTCTCAGGCTCAGGAGTTGTCATTTTGCCTTTTCCTTTGTCCTGTCCTGAGGAAGATGAAGTTGCTACCAGAGGTGGTGGTGTTGTTGTTATTGGTGTGATTACTGTCAGTGTTGTTGTTGTTGATGTTGTTGGTGGGATTGATGATATAGGTGTTGCTAAGACTGGTGGTGATGATGAGATAGGTTTTGCTGAGACTGGTGGTGATGATGAGATTTGAGCCACTGATGTTGCTGGTGTTGGCTCCCCCTCAGTGTGAGAAGGAGGTTCTTGACAATATTCTCCCCTCAACTGTTGTCGGAGCGTCGGTGAGGCAAGAGTTGAGTTGGTCTTGAGGGGACGGAGCCGCTTAACCTAGAAGGCTGATAAATTTTGAGATCATTGCCTTGATGTCGATGTGTCGGTTTGAATACCGATGGCCTTTGCTTCCAAGTTAGCTTAAGATAATTCTAAGGCTATCATCCGAGGGCCAAGATTCCAAGCCATGGAGGATGATGCCATAGCGATTAGCCACCGAGCATCAAGAGAGCCCAATGTAGATTGTAGAGACCGAGCGAACTCAGAGGCCTTGAACATTGGCGATCAAGCATATCAACCAGGCGGTGAGGCGGAGGAATTCTTCATATAAACTTGTGGCTTCAAGATTTTAGAATTGAGTGATGGGTCCTCCTTGGCAGTCTCTTTGATATCATCAATTGATGAGCCACATCTTTGAAAATACTCTCGAATTTCGCCCGTGTTTGTATTACATTCGTCAATCTGCTGATACATAAGATCCCATGTTCGTGAACATTTTCATTGAAGGTGAGCACATCGGATTTAAGATCGCCAGAATCGGCGGCGGCTTGATGTGTTGTTCCCATGTTGTTTTAGTGACCCCGAGTATAACCTTCTTGAAGCTTTGGTGATCCATGAGCGAGTGCCTTTCGATGAGTGGGAGCACATTATCAAACCTTTCAAATTCATCGGTGGAGGAAGAGGTCATCATTTTCATCTTTGGAATGGTGATTCAAGTATGTTCTTATGGATCGGTGAGGCTCTTGTTCACTTGAACCTCGGCGTCCACTTCTTCCCCCGGTGATAAAATTTCATCATCGGTTCAAAGAAGCTCATCTTACGAAAAGAGTATTCGATAACATCAACAACGGTTAACATGGGGTTGGTGATGGGTTCCATATCGTGGTGGTATGTTTCCTACGAGTCTTTGTCCCGTTGACCCCTCGGACACGGTGGGCGTTTCCCAATGTCTTCGCTAGAGTCGATTGGTTGTAGGTTCCGATCGGCGGGTTGTTTCTTTCCTCCGAGTCTTTGTCCCTAGTGACCCCGAGACACCGGTGGGAGTTTTCCAGTGTTTTAGCGGAGTCGATGATAGTTGTATCCCTATCGGGGTTGTATCATTCCTACGAGTCTTTGGGATCGATCGGTGTGCCCTCGGACAAAGGCTTGGATTTGCTAATGTCATCACCGGGCGATGTGGGCGCGCCCCTACCAAAGAAGTTGTTTGTTTCCTACGGATCTTGGGAGTAGTGGTTGTGACCAAGGGCACCGTGGCTGTGATGTATCGGTGTCCTTCGTTGTCACGGGTGGATGTTGCCCGGTCATCGGTGGGTGTCTTTTAGTCTCGGGCCTTTTGTGCCTCTTAGGTCGTGTTCTCGAAGCCTCGGGGCCACAGGACTTGGGTTTAGTCTTAGTCCCAGATGAGACTTCCCCTCTCTTTTTAGGAGCGGGGTTTGGAGACATCGATCCTCCCGGTTGTTCTGACAACCATATGGACCGTCAATTCAATAGGAGTGACAAGGGATGGGTCTTTTGAAAATTAGATTGACTCGGGATGCCGGGTAAAGCACAAAATTTTTCTTCCCGAGGATAGTTTGAACCCAAGTAACACTTGCAAAGCACAAGAGACAAACCTAGGATACGAAACGTATTTCGTCCTAGTTTTGCTCAGAGCTTGGTTACGAGATCACCGTAAATGATCTCCCTATGTCGACAGTGACCCCATTCATTAAGCGGTATGCCATCATCAAGCTGAATAGAGTTAACTTGTTCGGTGGATGAGTGGTTCCACGAGGACCCGAATCACAAAAGTGAATAGGATCCTCCAAGCCACGGAAATGAGCTCTTGGTGGCTGGGGTTACGTCCAAAACGTTGATCTAAAACGATTTGTTTTAACCCATCCTTCAACGTGGAGGGTTCGGGATGGGCGACATAAACTCCTTTGTTATAATCCAACCTGTTGAAGTGCAAAGCGTTTTATAATCCGGTGAAATGTTGTTGCCCCGTGAAGATCGAATCGATGAGATATTCCTCGAGGTCCGAGGTTGTTCTCATCGCAGAGGTGTCGGGTCATAGGCCTTTCTTGTTGCCCAAAACTCCCGAGGAGATTTTGGTAAACAATGGAGGACGAATAAAGGCCGTTTTCGGTGGGCAATTAAATAAAAATTTCATAATGTCTTTGTAGGTGAGACAGCTTCGGGGTATTCAAAGTTGCCTATGACATTATTAGTTTTAAATTCAACATTTGTAAGATCCCCTACCCCGAGAAGCAAACGGAGAGATTGTGTTCTAGCCATTTCCACTAAAGATTTTAGGGTTTTGAAAATACTTTCTTTTGACTAGAACAATCAAGGTTTTTTTTGATCTCTCAAGTTTTGTGATGAAAAACTTTTGTAAATGTTTACAAGAAGAGTTTTTCAAAAGAGGTTTGAAGAGTTTTTAAGAACACACAAATATTTATTGATTTTGAAATGATTTTGACAGAGTTTTGTTGCAGAAAATAATTTGTGTGTGTGTGTGTTTGCTTTGGAGGAGGGTATTTATAGAGTGGTCAGAAGGGTGGTTTGTGCACAAATGGGAATATTAAGAGTCGGTTTTGAAAAATGTTTGAATTCCACATTTAATGCTACCACTCCATTACCCGGATAAAAGCCCGTTTTCAAGGAGCAGTTGCGATGCGGTAAAAGTGCACTTTGCGAGATAAAATATCAATTTGATATTTTGTGTGAGAAGGCATTAAATGCCAAGTGGGATGACATGAAGACAAAGAGACATATATTCCTATATTTAATTAGCATTGTTACTAACCTAGGACATTTAAGTAAGCGATACTTGGATCATTTAGTTACTCATTCAATGCTCTTTGTCAAATGTGGGGACCCCGAATGAGTCTTACTCATTCGGTGAGAGGTTTAGTTTGGATGTTCAGGAGGATGAACCATTTGGAGAACTTCTTGAGATTGGTTTCGGATACGACTTTCGATGTCAAGCATTCCCAATTCGACTTTCAGTCTCACGAAGGTAGGTTCATCAAGGTTTGGTGAAGATATCGACCGATTGATATTCGGTAGGGATGAAATGAAGTTCAATGTCTCATTTCCTTATGTGATCCCTAATGAAGTGATATCGATATCAATGTGTTTGGTTCTTTGGTGGAGGACGGGGTTGTTGGAGATTGCAATAGCACCGGTGTTATCACGAAGATGGGCACCATTTTGTAATGAATGTCATAGTCATTGAGTTGACTTTTCATCCATAATACATTGGCACAACATCCTGCTGTGACTACATATTCAACGGTGAGGACATAGCCAATGATTATTGCTTTTAGCACTCCAACAAACCGGCTTTCCTCCAAGAAATTGACGGGACCACGAGGTACTTTTACATCATGTTGCGACCGACATAATCGTAATCGAGTAACCTCGAGATCAAACCACGAGCATTTTGGATAATAGAGTCCAAGGTTTGGGGTTCCTTCTGTGTACTGAGTATTCTTTTGGCTGCGGTGAGGTGAGATTCTTTGGGATTGGTGATATCTTGCTATTTAACAGATGAAAATTGTATGTCCGGTCTAGTAGCGATTAGATACATTAGTGAGCCAACAATCCCTCACGAAATGGGTTTGATTAGCGATTTTCCGGTGATATCGGGTCCAAGATTGTTAGGTGGGACCATTGGAGTCTTAAGCGAGGCACGATCGGATATCTCATATTTCTTCAAGAGATTTACGGTGTATTTCTCTTGATCGATGGATATTCCTTTATCAATTTACGATTTGTAGTCGATAAAGTATGTGAGTTCCCCATCATGCTCATTTCAAACTTCTTTGTCATCGAGTTTTCAAGCTGTTTGCAAAGTTGTAGTTTGTTGAGCCAAAGATGATGTCATCAACATACACTTGGACTAGTATCACATCTGTTGAGTTCTATAGACAAGCAAATGTGTTGTCTATCTTTCCTCGACAAACTTGTTTTGTATCGGGAAGGTGGGAGAGTTTCATACCATGCCACGGGAGCTTGTTTAAGTCCATAAAGGCTTTATCAAGCTTCTTGAGACATAGTCGAGAATTCACTACTCTCAAAGCACGGAGGTTCTTGAACATACACATCTTCCTTGAGATCACCATTTAAGAATGCACTTTTAACATCCATTTGGTAGACCACAAGTTCATGTATGTTGCATATGCAAGGAAGATCTGATGGCTTCCATTCTTGCAACAGAGCAAATGTCTCATCATAGTCAATGCCTTCTTGTTGACTGTAACCTTGGCTACAAGTCGGCTTTGTTTTAATGGCGATGCCGTTTTCATCGATTTTGTTTTGAAAACCCACTTCATTCCTATGACTACTACATCCCGAGGACATTTAATCAAGGTCATGACCTTGTTTTTATCAAGCTATGCAGTTCTTCTTGCATGCTTTGAACCCACTTGGGTGTTTTAGAGCCTCGGTGAAAATTTTGGGTTCTATATCGATAGGTAATCAACATATAGACATTCATTGGTGAAGTCTGCAGATTAAGTTAGCGACCATGCTTCTAGTGAGCATTCCTCGGTGGGTTCACCAATGATGTTTACAAGTTCAATGTCACGAGATCTTGTCCACTTACTTTGTGATGCGGGACACGAGCTTGAAGATGTCACTTGGGAGTTCGGATGTGAGTTCGGTGCAAGAGCCACAGGATCATTTAGATCATCTGTGGAGATGTCTTGTTGGTCGAGGTTCATGAGTTACGGGATCACGATCATTTGGATCGATGCTTCCTATCCCAGTGGATGGCGATTATCAATGAACTCGCGATGGTAGGTTAGATTAGGTTGTGAGGTAGGACATAATATGAGATGTCGACATCGACTTGATATGAGGAATTGAATTGGTGTTGTACTCATCGGGAGGATATCTTGATGAATTATCAATTCCTATTTCCTCCATTGAGGTGTTGGTGAACACGATGCTTTCAACACTTTCATCAAAGGTGACATGAAAGGTTTCCTCAACTTGTTGTCTCCTTGTGTTAAAAACCACGAAGGCTTTGGAGATCGGTGAGTAGCCTAGAAGTATCCATCATCGACTTTTGCATCAAACTTGCCTAGATGATCCTTGTGGTTATGAATGAACACAGGACATTCAAACACGTGAAAATAGGCGATGTCGAAGTCTACCTTTGAAGATCTCATATGGGGTTTTATTATGTCTTTTGACAATGATGATGTGCTCCGTTGGTGCAAGTTTTAAAATTTATAATCACGAATTAACCGATAACCTATTAACACATACGAGCAAGTATACTCGTCCGCAATAGCAAAGTTTGGTAAGTCGAGATCGTCCCAAGGGATTTTTGTTTTGAAATAGATCTTATTAAAAAGTTTCTAATAAGAAAGCTTGTCAAGGCTTCCTCGAATAAGTGTTCTAGTGAAAATACAAATCAAGAATATAAATATATACTTGTGTGTAGTCTCATAATCAACCATAGATAATGTTCATAAAGGTTTGGTGTATACTCTTAGTATGATGCACAAATCATAAGCAAATGATTCCCCAACCATGGTATTTGTTTGTAAAAATCATTCTAAGAACAAAAACATTTAGGTAATCCTTTCGGTCCTTATCCCAATGATTATCCTATAAAAGTTCCATTTGTTTGCAACATGTTCTCATTAAATTTGTTCTTACGAATCTTTCGACCCTTCGTGATGAAAACGTTCCTAGTCTTGTTTTAATAAGCAAAACATGGTGGTTGTCAATCACCATATCCCCATACTAGTTTGTCACTACACTTTTGGAATAAAACACAAGAGAAATCCTTTCGGTCCTTTTTCTTAAAACATGTTTTATTGACAAATCAATCCAAGACTAGTATTTTTCCAACAAACTCATTTAAACAAGATCATATATACATGCATCACATTTTGAGAACATTATTATGATTAATCACATTCCAACACACAAGTATATCACAAACTACTCCATGAAAACAATCATATCTAAACACAAGTCATAACAAGGTAATTCAAACAATTCAAGAGAATAGATTTCCATAACAAAGTTCATAGAATACCTAAACTTTTGTGATTACAAGAATTAGAAATCGTGGAATGTAGCAACCACGCCTCCAATCACCTAGGATCACCGCACAACCCAAACTACCAAACAATGGACAAGAATGGTTCCTTCCTTGCTTCGGACGTTTTCCAAGAACTACTAAGCTTTTGGGTTGAAATAATAGGGTAAATATTAGTTTTGGTGTAAACTAATACTCTTTTGGTTGTGTCACACTTAGTATACAAGTACTAGGTCCTTTAAATAGCCAAAGCACTTGCTTAATCGCCCAAAAACGTTCTTCCAAGTTAATATCAAGAAATGATCGGACTCTAATGATTATGGGAGTTAAGACAACAATAAATGCGAATTGTGTAATCATAGCGCGTAAACCGGATCGGTTTCTAGGCCGACCGAATCGGTCATTAGCTTTGACCATCGCCCACCGGATCCGTTGCGGGTTGCACCGATCGGCCGGGTTTTGCTCCTTTGACTTTTTGTCGACTTTTCCTTTACGCTTCATTCTTTGCTTACGTTGATGATTTCCAAAGCCAAACTTGATCTTTCCTTGTCAGATGCTTCAAATCACTACGCTTCCATATCATTGAGTCCACAAGCTTCCAATCTCAACTTCCTTCCTTTAGAATCTTCCAAATGTGCATAAAACTTCATTTCTTCATTATTCGCGATACCGCTACATATATACACACACACGCATCTTTGCACTTTTGCAACAGCTTATGAGTAAATATAGCCGAATATCATGCACAAAACTGACAATAACGCTACTAAAAACATGTTCATTTTAGACGTTATCAAATTCCCCCACACTTAAGCTCTACTCGCCCTCGAGTAGGTCAAACATTTGCAAAGATTGATTTCAATGGTCCATAACACCATGGTTCTAGAAAAATGTAACAATTACCATAAAAGATAATTATTATTTTGCTTATAATATGTGAAAATCTTCTAAAACTGAACCAAACACTTTAGATAACATAACTAGGATACCTCACAAATGGCTTTAAGATTTCACTCAACACTCATATATTGGTGGGTATATGTATATCACTCAATGCCTAGTCATGATCAATGCTTTTTACCATAAGCTTGTACAAGTATCAAAACAAAGAAAATAAATTCATTAAAGAGGTCTTTTATTCGGGTTATAATGATAAGGCTAAGGGTTCATAATAGGTATGGATAAGGCATGGGATAGTTTATGAAATTGGTTTAAAATAAAAATAAAATCAAGTCCAAACCTCCATGGTGCTAGTCATCATACAAACCACGATCCCGAAAATGATTATTACTCCTCTTCTCATATCGATTCTCCGCAAATATGTATAACTCAATTTAGCTCATTGGCTAATCAATATCCATCATATAGCTCCTTGGCTATTTATATATTTTTTTTTTTTTTTTTTTTTTTACTTCTCCTTCTTCATATCACAACTCCCCACACTTTGTATAAGCATCACCACAAAAATACAAATAAGAAGTATGCATCCTTCGCCTTTGTCGGAATGGCACACACGAATGGCAAAGTGTAGCTAACTCATAATCATCAAAAACAATCCAATCATTCCAAACAACTAGCAACAAACCATTAGACTTGATAAGGGTTGGCTAAAGTTTAAAGGTGTAAAATATTTTGTATTTTTTCGATTTAACAAAACGAAAAGGAATGGCTCGTAAGGTGTAACTAGGGGTATCTAGTGCTAAAATGAGCACTAACAAAATGGGTCCATATGGGTGGTTAACTAACCGATGTGGTCACTAATATATCATTAGATGTAAAATGGAAGGCCATTTGGGTTATTCCTAAGGTGCCTCTTATCACTTGAAAATATTTAGATCACTCGAAAGTGATTTTAACCGTAATGCATAACTAGTACAAGTTCTAGAATCGACATAATCACCAAGACACTCATAGCAAATATAAAACAAAAGATGTGTTTTATACAAAAGAAACCTCACAAAAATGTGGGAAAAAGGCTATTATGCATGCTAGAAATGCTATCGAATCCAAAATGAATTACTTCAGTAATTTGGTTCAAATCTAAAAAATTTCAAAACCTCATTTTACCATTGAAATCCCAAATTACGTATTTTAATTATCAATAACGCGCGAAAACCATTAGACCATCAAGGCTAATTTCTTCTAATCACTTGCATCCAAAAGTTATCTAAAAAAAATAAAATGCATATCATTTTCCTATTTTCTTCCCTCCCCATACTTAAGTTTTGCATTGTCCTCAATGTAATGAAAATGAACTTCAAAGTAAAGAAAATGGGAAAAGATAGTTAAAAGATACCACGGATAAAATATGCAATAAGCACATTGGGTCATTAGCAAGCCTCATGAGTTATCCAACTCAAACATTTGACCATCAATAAGCTTCCAACATATCCATCCCGCAAACAAAACCGCAACACGAAATGCACAAAACAAAACAAAACTACTAAAAACTAGATAAAACCAAACAAAATACGCCAAATATCCTAAAGAAAATCGATCAAAAGATAGAAATAGTTTAAAACACATCATGACCATTGTTTTTGAAACCATAATTCACGAATGATCCATAATCACCGTCATCCTCGCCATTTCTTCTCCTTCTTCATCATCAAACTCATCATCATCACTTTTGTTACGTAGTTTTCGCCTATGATTTCGAACGAACTCTCCTCTTTTCTTCTTGCCTCCAACTCCCGATGATGATCCTCCAACTTCATAACTTGTTCCTCCAACTTCGTGTAATCGACCATATGGGGTATTGGATCAGAAACGTGCATACCCGTGATATGGATACGGATAGGTCCGTGATAAGAAGTGTAAGGAAAAGGATATGGTGGAACATTTGGTGGATTGTAGGGTGGCAACTCATAATTGGCTTCTCGAGCCATGTGTTGAAAGATAGGCATCGAATAATCATTGATGTAGTTGTTTCTTAACATCATCGAGTCTCTCCACACATCCCTACATTGAATCTCATCTAGATGTTGGTTCCACTCTCCCATCCCGAATCAAAACCACCGGACGCACCCATTTGCACGCTCTCCATTGGTATATTCCCTGTTGTTGTGGTGGTTGTGTTGTGGTCTTGGTTCAATCCATAACCCTACGGTTCCCAATCTCCTGCTCAAAGCATTACCAAAACCTTTCGCATTCCACGTTTCACTATACTTTGCCTCCACACTTAGCCAATTCCTCATCAACATAATACCCAAGATTCTTCGCCAATCTTGTCACAAAATGTCCTCCACAAATGTTATGTTGCTTTTGATTCCTGGCTCTCCTAGACAAATATTCGCTATCTCGCCAAATGGCATTACCGTCCTTAGTTTCTTCCAAAGAACTTCATAATCCATAAGTCCGGTTTCGACATTTGTCCTCGCCCAAATCTATTAAATGGCCCGGTCACAATCAACTTGTGAAGTATCCTCATCAACGGATTCTCGATGGTTGAAGCATTCCTCCTAGCACAAGTAGGATCTCCCACTTGATTCCAATAAGCGGGAATACTAGGTAATCTTTTCAAACCTCCAAGTCTAGAAAAGTGAGTTTCAAATAATCGATGATTAACCTCTGTGGCTCATACAAACCAAGAGCTACACCAAAGTCGGCAACGTGTAAGCATGATCCCTTCCACAAAGTCTAAACCAAATACAAATCTCCGACATCAAATTCAACATCCACCTTTCTTTCAAAATACATGGTTGAAAAGAATTCCATACACCATTCTCGATAGACTTCTTCATTAACACCGAATGCTCTTTCCCATGACAAATCATTGAACGAATCTCCATCTCCGGATATACATAAGACGCTCGCATCATCCTTCTTAACTCATCTTCACACTCACATTCGTTAAATAAATCCCAATCAATCACCCTTGGAACCAAACATTGCCTATGTTGTAACTTCGACAATCTTTCCCGAAAAGCATGTTTCTCCATCGGTGAGATTTTGAATTTTAAATTAGCATTTGCTTCCTTCTTCACACTATACTTAACCTTCTTCTTCTCGCTCCTTTCACAAAACTTCGTAACAAGCGGGTTAATTGGAATTTCCTCCCACTCGAGCTTCCTACAATAATTCTCTCAGAGAAATCACAAAATAAGACCATATAAGAGTGTTAGAACAAACAAGAAGGTTAGAGAACCCTCTAAGATACATTTCAAAATTTCACAAAAAATCCACACAGAAACCACAACCGGATTCGGTTGGATCACCAACCGAATCGGTTTCCATCTGTCAGGCACCAACCGTTCGGTTGCAATGCGCAACCGAATCGGTTGTGCAGACTGCATAAGGCATTTTGCCTTCAAATCCTCATAATCTCGAATTTCTAACGCTCAAACCACTCTTAGATCGCATTCTATCATCCTCAATGATTCCCACATCCTAGAATTACTCTATCTTGCTTCCAAATCATCAAACATCTAACATCTTAGAACTCATTCTATATTTTAAAATCATTAGTTCTAATAGTGTAGCATCCATCACTCTTAAAACATATCATCCATCAAAATGAATCACCAATTGTAACTTATCTCATTTCATAAGCACAACCCAACTAATTCAAAAATCTTATCATCTAAAATCCATTCTATGGTGAATCAATCAATCAATCTCTTGTTGTAATGCACTCCTATATCAATTACTCACTCAATCCTAAAATATTACCACTTAATTCAATTATAACAAAACCCCAAATTGGTGACCTAATATTCAATTCGAATCAAATGTTCTAATAAAACCTTAATTGAGTTAATTGAATGTAAATGCTTACTTGCTTGGGTGCCATGATGTTATCCTACAATTCAAACAACTTCCAATCGCTCTCTTGGATGAATTTTGCAAACCCACCGGAAAATTAGTGTGTGTGTGTGTTTTTGGAAAATGAAATTTTATACTTTGGTGCAACCGGTTCACCAAGGACACAACTGCTTTCGGTATGCTTTTGCCAAATTTGCTTTTTACTTGTTTAACATGTTACTTAGGCATTTACCCTCCAAGCAACATATTTTTTTTACTCAAAATTCTCGCTAAAGATTCACACAACATTCATTCACCAAATGAAATTTTGAACAATCATTCAATCCAAAAAAAAAAAAAAAACTCAACTCATCATATAAATGAACTAATCCAAACTCAACTCAAAACTCATAGTCATAATGCATTAAACCAAATTACCTCAATCATAACATGAAAAATAAATAAGAAACAAAAATCCTAATGCATCAAATCAAAATAAAATAGTTCATGAAATTCAAGCAAATGATTGCTTGTTATTACGGTCTTTGCCTTTCCTCAAAATTCCTCAAAATACTCTTGTCTAAGAATATCCTCGCTTTGAAATTTTCCGTCAACTCACGGAACGTTTCAAAAGTTTTGAATTTTCTCATAAATCTTCGTCCGTCCGGCATAATATATCAAACTTAACATGCCATGCTCCATCTCCGGTTTGTCTCTTGTAAGTCCCCAACCCTTCGGTTTCCACTCCAAATTCTTAAGTTGCACCGGTAAAGATCCTAAAAGTCGGTCAACTTCTTGTAAACCAATATGTTTTTGAATGGGTTATAGAAAGCTTCTATCGCGAATGCACGCTCCATTTCGCCCTCTATATCGAAATAAGGTGGAGTTAAAGGTCCAGACATTGATTACCGTGGACATCACGTCCCACTTCAAAACAAGTTAAATCATCATTTGCATCCATCCATTCCAAATCTTCCATACATTCCAAAATTGGTCCTCTTGGTTTTGGGTAGTATGTTTGCCTCGAAATCCCATCGTCAATAGTCATGGTGCCTCTTCCCATGTCTATAATTGCTCCACAAGTTCGTAAAATGGCCTCCCAACAATAGCGGTAAACTCTTGTCCACCGGAATATCCAGACAAGAAAATCGCCAAATACGGTTGATAGCCAATTTGCACTCTTACATTCTTAACTTCTCCCATTGCCTTTGCTTGAGTGTTATCCGCCATAGTGAGCTTAGAATGATTAGGTTGCGGATTACTTAGTCCCAAAGTTTTGAACAATGGATACGGCATCACGTTAACACTCGACCCAGACGCCTAAAGCATAAACCGTGTAGTTCCATTTACTTTGATTGGCAACACAAAATTACCCGGATCCTTTTCTTTCCTTGGCATGCCTTTAAACAAAATTCGATCTCGATCCTCATCCGTGAGATTCTTATCTTCCAACCTAGCCCTCGCTAGCATCAATGCATCCAACTTCTTTCGGTAAAGCACATAATCTTGGAGAACTTCAATAACCGGTTTCTTTTCATTGAGCTCTAGAAATTTTTGTTCTAGATTTTCTAAGATAGCTTCTTTTTGGTTTTCGGTTAAGGGTTTGATAGTAGTGGTAGGTGACGATGGTGTGTAATCATTTTTGGTGGTGGAGGTTGTTGTTGGGGTTAATTTATTTGATGATGGTTTCTTTCGGTTTGCTTTTCCCATTTTAACCACTTCCACATTTTTCTCTTCCATGTTTGCACAAACTTCCACTAGCATCTCGTTGACTCCTTTTCCTTCTTCCAACTCGGTTATATTAATCCGCATTTCTCCCATACCAAAATCTACTTGACACTTGGTCGTGACAAGAAAATCTCACCAAAACACACATTAGGTTCATCCGCATTTCCTTCTTCTAAAACAACAAAATCGGTTTCAAAGATATGTCCATGAATATTGACCTTCGATTTTTGACCATCTTCCTTCCATATGCTTCATAGTCCATACGAACATGACCGATTTCACAAGAACCTCTTCCAAGATATAATTTCTCCATAAGCCATATTGTTGTGCATCCCAAGCACGCATTCTTCCACTTCACAAGGTGTTCCAAATCTCATCATCGGTGAATCATACACCGCTGACGGTGCTTGTGTAAACACTACCACTCTTTTGTTTTGGGTAGTTGAACCTTGTTTTCACATACTTCTTCCATATCACCCGTGTCAATTCCCAATTCTTTCTTGCTTTCCTCCAAAATTCCTCCAATCTTTTCTAATGAACTTCCCGTATCCTTGAACATTTCATCCAAAGTACGAAGGTATTCCGAGATTCCGCTCAAACTATCCATGTTACTAGACAACTTAACAAAGCAAAACAAAACAAACCCGAATGATTAGCGTTAAAGTTAGTAAAACAAGAACAAACTATAAAACATATAATAAAACAACTAAGACATCTAACAAAATTAAGAACTCAAATAAAAACTCAAAACCTAAAATGATAAAACTCAACTCGTAAACTCCAACCGATTCGGTTGGATCACCAACCGAATCGGTTGGTTGAAAATTTAGATGTAAATACTAACCGGATCAGTTATGGGTTGCGACCGATCGGTTTGATCGAAAATATATATATATATATTTATTTTTTTTTTTTTATAAAATAATAATTAAAGCAAATTAAATGTCATTAAGGATGTACTAACTCCGTTAATTAAATAAAACTCTTCATAAACTAATAATTAAATAACTTATTAAATCTAATTAAAACCAAAATTAAAACTAAAACTAAAACTAAATAAACTACCAATAAATTCTATCATGAAATAAACTATAACTGAAAATAAAATTACTCCTAACCATTACCATCAACTATTAAAAATTAAAATTAATAAAACTAGATTAACTAAATAATGACAAATGTAAAGAAAAATAAAATAAGTAAAAACAATAAATCTAAGAATGATTAAACCACAAAATTTACTCTAGAAATCAAAACACAATAAACTAAGAAGATAGATACTAAATTCGAACCAAATTTTTTTTTCATTAGAATGTCTAACCGATTCGTTGGCTAACCAACCGAATCGGTTAGTTTGTAACAAAACTTTTTTTTTTTTTTTTTTTTTTAGACTAATTTCAAAGAAAATTACGTAAAAATCCAGCAAGCGCCTAAAACTTGATGTGCTCCGTTGGTGCAAGTTTTAAAATTTATAATCACGAATTAACCAGATAACCTATTAACACATACGAGCAAGTATACTCGTCCGCAATAGCAAAGTTTGGTAAGTCGAGATCGTCCCAAGGATTTTTGTTTTGAAATAGATCTTATTAAAAGTTTCTAACAAGAAAGCTTGTCAAGGCTTCCTCGAATAAGTGTTCTAGTGAAAATACGAATCAAGAATATAAATATATACTTGTGTGTAGTCTCATAATCAACCATAGATAATGTTCATAAAGGTTTGGTGTATACTCTTAGTATGATGCACAAATCATAAGCAAATGATTCCCCAACCATGGTATTTGTTTGTAAAAAATCATTCTAAGAACAAAAACATTTAGGTAATCCTTTCGGTCCTTATCCCAATGATTATCCTATAAAAGTTCCATTTGTTTGCAACATGTTCTCATTAAATTTGTTCTTACGAATCTTTCGACCCTTCGTGATGAAAACGTTCCTAGTCTTGTTTTAATAAGCAAAACATGGTGATTGTCAATCACCATATCCCCATACTAGTTTGTCACTACACTTTTGGAATAAAACACAAGAGAAATCCTTTCGGTCCTTTTTCTTAAAACATGTTTTATTGACAAATCAATCCAAGACTAGTATTTTTCCAACAAACTCATTTAAACAAGATCATATATACATGCATCACATTTTGAGAACATTATTATGATTAATCACATTCCAACACACAAGTATATCACAAACTACTCCATGAAAACAATCATATCTAAACACAAGTCATAACAAGGTAATTCAAACAATTCAAGAGAATAGATTTCCATAACAAAGTTCATAGAATACCTAAACTTTTGTGATTACAAGAATTAGAAATCGTGGAATGTAGCAACCACGCGCCCAATCACCTAGGATCACCGCACAACCCAAACTACCAAACAATGGACAAGAATGGTTCCTTCCTTGCTTCGGACGTTTTCCAAGAACTACTAAGCTTTTGGGTTGAAATAATAGGGTAAATATTAGTTTTGGTGTAAACTAATACTCTTTTGGTTGTGTCACACTTAGTATACAAGTACTAGGTCCTTTAAATAGCCAAAGCACTTGCTTAATCGCCCAAAAACGTTCTTCCAAGTTAATATCAAGAAATGATCGGACTCTAATGATTATGGGAGTTAAGACAACAATAAATGCGAATTGTGTAATCAGCAGCGCTGTAAACCGGATCGGTTTCTAGGCCGACCGAATCGGTAATAGCTTTGACCATTCGCCCACCGGATCCGGTCATGGGTTGCACCGATCGGCCGGGTTTTGCTCCTTTGACTTTTTGTCGACTTTTCCCTTTACGCTTCATTCTTTGCTTACGTTGATGATTTCCAAAGCCAAACTTGATCTTTCCTTGTCAGATGCTTCAAATCACAACGCTTCCATATCATTGAGTCCACAAGCTTCCAATCTCAACTTCCTTCCTTTAGAATCTTCCAAATGTGCATAAAACTTCATTTCTTCATTATTCGCGATACCGCTACATATACATACACACACGCATCTTTGCACTTTTGCAACAGCTTATGAGTAAATATAGCCGAATATCATGCACAAAACCGACAATAACGCTACTAAAAACATGTTCATTTTAGACGTTATCGTCATGCTTCTTGAGCAACCCTTGTCTAGATGCCAAATAGGCTCCTGGTGTCTCTGCACAAGTAGTAAACCGAATTAGTTTCTCTTAGTAACCCACTTGCTAGTGGGCTTAGGTCTCAAGGTCTATTTGAATTTTTCAATTGACTCATGGTCGGTGGTTGAGTGCATTTGCTTCCACGTGTTTTGCATTTAGAGGCGAGAAAGGCTCGTGATTTTGGGTTGTTTTGTACTTCTCCTTGCATGAATGATCTTGTCATGTTGGGATGTCTCATGAGTGGATTTCGGATATATCACGAATGTGGTCATGAGACAGCATCCCGATGATGATCATTAAACCCACGGTGAGGGCAAAGAGGAAAAGGTTTTGCTCTATTTTTAGAGTTTGTTTTGGAGGATGAAGCATCGATGACCAACTTTGGTATAGTTTGCTTTCTTGTGAGCTTACATCCGTAAGTGATCTGCGATTCTGTGATCATCCTTATTGCGGATCATGCAATAATTCTATAGCAGTTGTCGATGGTGTGACTAGTGTAATGACACATCTCACACTTCGCTTGGGTTTGTTGGTGGATTTTGACTTTGATGAGCTAGATGAGGTCGACTTAGTTTCCTTGATTGAATCGGGGCTTTCTCGATGGAATCCATCTTTTACGTCGACTTCCTCACAAGCTCGATGAAGTTCTTCAATTTGGTCGACTTCGGTGGGGACAGAGGATGTTGAAGTCTCGATGAGGAGTAGACTCTTGTTGGATTTGTTTAGCTTGTCTTTGCGGGATGGTTCTACCAAGTACATACCTTTCTTTTGGTGAGTGAGGATTGAATTTTAGAGGAGTAAGCTCGAGCTTGGATCAAGACCTCAAGAGGTTTCGGGGAGTGGGCGGTGCCAGATTACTTGAGACTCAGAGATGTGTTCAGACCACCGTCACATCGGGAGTCCTAGCATGCTCTTAAGAGCTTGGCTCGTGCTCAAGAATCCTTCCGAATCGAAGTTTGGAAGCTTACTCTCGGGATTAACCCGTTCAATCCAATCACTGGAATTTAGAGTTGTCAACATGTTGGTAATCATACCTCCGACACAAATGGTTTTGAACTTTGGTCTTTGTTGAGAGTCGGGGAGATGATCTTCACCTATGACTCTCTTTTTGCTCGGGAGCACCCACATCATCAAAGACCACAGGATTCTTAGCGATCCAACTATCAAGAATATCTTGTTCCTTTTAAGTTCATCTTGAAGAGCCCGATTTCTCTTAACTAGTTCGGTGTTTTGAATTTGCAAAGTGACGACCTCAAGCTTGGCTTGTTTTAAAATAAGGTTCATCTCTACACTTGTTTAATTCAAAACTTAGCTTGTTGTATTTTGAAAAGAGATTTAAGCTTTGCTCTTCTACGAACTTAAGGTCAACATTAAGATAATTCATATAAGATCGCTAATCGAGTCATCATCCATAGAAACTAAGATGTTTACCTTCTTCATAGTGATGTTAACCCATTCCCGTTTACGGCATGATTCTTTCCAACAGCTAGCTTGTCCTCTTACGAGAGGGCCAGAAGATGCACCGACATGCACCATTTCATCATCGATGACACCGGCTCTTCATCCTAGTCGAAGGTCTCTGCAACAAGGCCTTTGTTTTACCTTGCAGATTGAACACTTTTTGTTGTTTCGAGGGACCGGCCTCGAGCAATGCAAGCTTAGCTTTGACTTTCTTGTACTTAGCTTCAAAATCAGCAGTTTGTTTTGATCGATTTGTTTTGAAAGTTGTGATGAGACCGATAGATTTTGGTTGAAATTTGCTAAAGCACGAGGACCGATTTGATCCCGATGATTTATAAGAGGTTCGAAATTGTTTTGAAAAAGCAGTCTTTTGCAAAATGACCTCTTTTGTGACACTTAAAGCATTCAATGTCCTCATTTGCTTTGGCATTTGAAAAACCTTTGTTTCTTTTATAAACCTTGAGAGTTAGCAAGGAGTGCCCTTTCCTAAAATTCGGTGTTCAGTCATTTAGGTACTCCTCACTTGTTCTCTCATCGGGCTCATCATCGAATTTTCCGAAAATCTTGGACAACATTGTTAGAATAGAAAGCGGTTGATATTGGTCGTGGACTTCTTGACTTCGAGACTTCTTTAAGTCGGGTATCGTCTGCTGATGAGGTTTTCCTCATAGACAAATTTCCATAAATTTCGTGAAGCTCAAGATTTTGGATATGATTAGCATTCCTAAGTCCCGAGAGAAATTCAACCATTTCGTGGAGACTATTGACAAAACCAACATTGATTTCATGTTTGGACAACTTAACACCATCATTTGACAGTTCATTTAAAAGAGTTTTGTACACGGTGTAAGTTTGAGAGAGAGTTTCGAGTCCTTAGCCACGAAGGTGTTATACTCAAGTTTCGTGTCCATTATCCTGTTTTCCTTGGTATCGGATGGTCCTTCATGACTATGAACTAGGTCATCCCAGTTTGCTTAGCTGTACTACGACATAACAAACTCCATAATATCGTCGGGAAGACAAGATATTATGATACTTTTGAGTCTTTGGTCCCGATTGACCACTCTCCTTTCATCCAGGTCCACCGAGCTTGTGTTTGGGCAACCCTTCAGAGATCTTTAGGACAAATGGACCTTCATTTATACACTTGATATAATAAGGTTCCATCCCAATCAAATAGCAAAGCATTCGCTTTTCCATTTGTTGAATTTGCCAACTTCAAGTCTAGGGGCAATGAATAAGCTCCACCCTTTTATCGACTAGTTGGGGTACATCAATTTCATCCATTTAGGATCCTAATTTAAAACTTTTAGAGCGGCCTAAAAACGAGTTTTATAATTAGCCTTGCTCGATACCACTTGTTGTTCCCTGCTCACTATCGTTTAAGCAGTTTAGTATATAAAACAAGTTAATAGTGAACTAAGATGAAATTAACATAAGTAAAACACACAAAGTAATTTTCAACATCATATTCTTATTACAAATAAATCAACAAAGAATACGTTACCCAAATACTTGCGAAATAGTACTTAGGATTGAAATGACAAAGTTGGGTGACTCTCTCTAAGCTCGAGGCTAAGTCCGAGCACAACTCTTAGAGCTCACCGAGCTATCTCAGAACTAAGTTGTATTTAGAGGTGAAAAGATGGCTGCGTGTCATGTTTTTACAATTCACAAGCTTAATCTTTTCACTCCATCTCTTATGCTATTTATACATGTATGATATTTGACTCTTTCCTAAGTGACAAACCGACATCATGTAGAAGACAAAATATTGATGTATTTTGTCTCACATAAAGACTATTCTAGGTAAGAGACAAGACTACTTTCCTAAGTTCTGATGACACCGAGCACGATCTTTGCCATTCGTGGAAAGTTGACTTTGGTAGATAAGGACTTCGTCTTATCGATTCAAACTTATCCCGCCTTGTCCCGCTCTTTCTTGATCTTTACATCCTTGATCTTCTACTTGGTTTGTCTTGATGTAAGTAGTTGGAGAGGTGTCTTAGGGATTCGGTGAGTTATTGTCATCACCACCGAATCCATCATCTTCTTCTTGACTCGTCTTCACCCTTTAAGTTCCGCCTCATCGAGTGGGAGAGACTTCTTCTTCGCCTCGTCTTGAGTATCCTGAAGATGACTCACCGAGAGACTATGCACTCAAGAACTGTTAGTGTTTAACGGACTAAGCACTTGGGCTATTTTCTATTCAAATCCTAGATTAAGGGGTTTGGGTATTCTCGAACCCAACAACAGGCCGGAAAAGTCAAGACACAGGATTGCCGCTTTAAGAAAGGTTAGGATTCGTAAAAAGAAGGTGGATTTCTCTAAGGATGTTATTTTGGAGGATGTATCCAAGCAGGGGAGGATTGAAGGCTTGGATTCAGGGGAGGCTGTTGATGTGAATATGGAAGAGGATGTGGATAGTGGAGATCAAGGAGAGCATTTTGTGTTTGCAAGCTGAAGAAGAAGCAGTTGCAGAGAAAGAAAAGCAAGAAGAAGAAGAAGCTACTCAGAAGTGGCTAGATGAATGGAATAATACACAATCCTATCTTCAAGCTTCTAATGATATACTGAATGAGTACACAACTCAATAGTGGGCACTGTTATCTGTTGATGAAATAGCTAGAATCTTGAGTGAATGGGCAAGGAGGATCAGGAAGGAGAAGAAGCAAGTTATAAGGAAGAAACCTCCTACAAAAGGTGAGATGAGAAATGTGATGATGAAGATTATCAAGAATTCAGGCATACATATTCCTGAAAATCTCAGTAAATGTTCATTTGAGAGGATTCAAGAAATTTATCTGAGAGGTATGAGGATTTTAATCCAGTGAATTCTGAAAAAGAAGAAGAGTGTATTAAGAGTAGACAAAAGAGAAAATCTGATATTCAGGAGGAATCTGGTTCTAAAAGATTGAAAGAAGTGAATGGTAATCAAATTATTTCTTATACATTTGAGCTTAATGGAAGTGAAGGGTGTTGGAAAATTCAAATAGTCAGTAATGAAGTTTCTGAGTTTGAGAAATTTTCACAAATGCTTCAATATCTGGATAGAGATGATTTGATGAATCTTTGGAAGTTGTACAAGAATAAATTTGGTGATGTACGTCCAGATGATTATCATGAGAGAATGGTTTATCATCACTTGAAGATTTTGTTTGAACCTACTCATGATGAACCTGAATGGAAAGGACTCTACAATGGTCAAGTTACAAGATGGTTTTTATATCAATCTTGTGGAGTTCATGTGTTGACTGTTTCTGGAGAAATTATTCATATGCTTGTAGAAGGTGATTATCCTCAACTGAATAATTATCCAGGGGTTATTGCTCAGATGGTGAAGCCTGGTGGTTTAAAGATGCTGAAACCCTATGATGATCAAGCTTACAGTTTGTTGCTAAAGTATGAGACAATATTTAAAACTGTTGAGAGTTTGGATCCATCCTCCAATACAGATGTTTTGGGATTAAAGGAAACTTGAGAATTTTGTATGAATGTATCAAGTTTAAGGGAGGATTGTTGGGTTTTAGGTTCCTCAGAACAAGAATTATTCGAAGTATTGGAACCACGGCTAGAGAAAAGGAAACCATTGTCAGAAGAATAAATCCACTGTTGGAGTTAAACCACTGCTAGTAGTATATGTAACCACTGTTAATGTATTGTAAACACTGCTAGTTGTTATGTCGGTTTAATGTTTTGTATTAGATAAATATGGAAAAGATATTTATCTTGTAGGTTACGTATTGTATTATGTAAATGACTCCTTAGCCTATAAAAGGAGGTCCTAGGTTAGATTAGATATACGAATGTTTTATATCTAAGGTCGATACACTTCAAGGTTGTAAACCCTAATACTGGTTAGAGTATTCGTTATTAATATAATTGAGGTGTTTAAGAGTTATTGTTATTATTCTTCTTCTTAAGGTTGAATATTAAATTCCGCGTAATATTTAACAAGTTATTATCAAGTCATTTTTTATAAGGATCGTTTGCTCAACTGGGATCAACAGTAAAGTTATTGATCAAGTACAACAGCTTGTAACAATAGTCTAACATGTATTGACATTTGTCAAAACATGTTATTTATATTAACTTCAGACAGCTACATGTCAATAAACCATTGTGCATCAATATTAATGCTATAGCAGACTATCATATATTCTGTAACATTAAGGAGTTCTAATTGGTTTAACTATGATGTTTTGTAGGTTGATATACTAAAAATATCGGTCAAGGACTTAGAGCAAATGAGAGACAATGTAGAGAAACTTGAGGCATGCAAGGAAGAAATGAATAAGAAGTTTGCTGAGAAATTGACACAATTGAAGGAGCAACCTCCCACATAAACACTCGTTGCTTATGGTACACTTTGTGTTTCATACACTTTTAGTTTAGAAGTAGTACATTCTTGTTGGTTTGGTACCCTTGTGTAGTATACACTTTTTGTTTAGAAGTGCCACTTTTGTTATGATTTGATATCTTACGTATTACGATATTGGAATGTTTGTTTAATTATTAATTTGAGTTTCATTTGTATGTTTAGAAATACATAGTTTTGATATTTGTATATATCGAAAGCAGTAGATTTTTTTAACTAGAAGGTACCAGAATGATACGTGGTTGGACCACGACTATTTATTTAATGAACAAATGTTTTGAGGTGGTGATGTGATGAGATGGTGGTGACAATGGCGTGATAAGTATAGTTATATGTGTTTAACTACCGTTTAGTGAATTCGTTTCACAACACTTGAATGTATATGTTAGTTGTAAGTGTTTGTTTGGGTTACTCAGTAACTTTCACGCCGACATCATTATTCCATATAAAATACCTCTTAATCTCTTACGTCAAACACTCCCCAAAAGATATGATTTTGACGAATCAAGATTATATTGATTGGAATAAATGAAATAAAGGTTAAAGTTGTAAAAATTTGAATTAAAATAAAATAAACCCACTAAAAATATAAAACTAAAACTCATAAAAATATATTAAAATGGATGTTGAATTAAAGAGCATAAAATTTTAGAAAATATGGTGAAATTAGATTATAATATAAATAAGTAGATAAAAGATATTTTAATTTGAAAATAAAGATGAATTTTAATGTTGAGTATATATGCCATCGTTTTATAATTGGGCTCTTTATCTTAATTTTTGGTTAGGAGTTAGGGCTTGGAGTTTGTTAAGTTAGAACCGGAAATTAAGAAGTACATACGCTATAAATCACGATTGGAGCTCCTTATCTTAATTTTACATGCGTTATAATATATCTTTCCATAATAAAGTAAAAAGTCGAATTTTAAGCCTTCTAATTTTAAAAGCTCAACGCGTTATAAAGTAGTATAGATATAATTTTTTATAGTGGATATGTAGTGGAATCGCTGTGGTTACACTCCATTGCAAACCCGTTACAATTTTACACCAATTTGCATTTATACCATTTCAATTCCGTAGCGAAAGTATTCCCTTGCAACCTCGTACCAAATTTATTCCGTTGCAATTTCCTTGTAACATCTACTGTAGCAAAGCCGTAGCAAAACCTTTGGAATATGATCCGTTCCAAAAACGGTTGTTAATTTACAACGAATTTTCCTTGGTTAGAAATCCGTAGTAAATTTTTTTGCTCCGTTAGAAATCCGTTGCAATTTTTATTTCCATGGAGCATTTATGCTAAGGTAGGAATCTGTTACAAATCCGTTGCAAATGACCATTTGCAACGGATTTAGACACTTCTTGCTTTCGACGCTTGTTAGAGTTAGATATAGTTGTCTGTGCGAGAATAATGAACGTTTCCGCTCTTGAAAGGCTATTTTTATCCATGATTTTTCCCTAACAAACATGGAAAAGAATACTTGAGTCGTTTAATTGCATGGAGGTAACGTACTGTCTAGTTTAAGAAACAAGGTTTATGCGCGTTTCTTCTGAGCTGTCAAGGTCATGGTTGGTTTTCTAGCTAAATTCATGTTTTCTACCGATTGATTTCCCAAAAGTTGATATGTGTTTTGTTAGCTTACGATGGCGAGAGTTCCTACTCAGATCGAAAATCAATTCAAAGTTCTACAAAGTACAATCTTATAAGACTACACACGCGACATGTGTTATGGCCCCGCTCTCACGTGTGAGGGGGTGACTTTGGGGACGGTTCGGTCACGGTGGTGGCTATGTCGAAAAGACAGTGAGCGAGTGTTAGTTGTATGTATTTTTATATTTTGGAATAAATATATGTTTTGATGGATGAGGACTAAACCCCTTCTTAAATCATATGGATACAAAAACTTCAATAAGCATCAGTTTAACATCTTTTTTTAGGAAAAAACGTATTACATGACCCTCCCACATGAATTGCTCATTTGGTTCCCAATGTAGTTATGCTAGCTGTATATACGTACAATGTCCATTTTCGTTAATAAGTTTTTGAATCCACCCTCGTACTTTCATACCCCAAATGTGCATTAAGGTAATGTGTACATTTCTACTCCGTATAGTTGTTTACAGCTTAAAAACACACAACTCCACATCTAAATATTGAACTTTCATCTCGACCCAAGTAGCAAAATGACTTCACGAGTAGATGTGAAAAAGGGAAAAAAGAAACAAGTAGCTCCTACTGGATGTTCCTCTAATTACATCAATGTGAAAGTGGTTAGTCCATTGGAAACATTGAATCCATACTTCAGGGTGAACCGCGATGCTCCACTAAAACAACTTATGGTCGAATGGGCTGCTCGTGCAAATGTGGACTACACTTTCTGTAGGTTCACGCATGATGGCAAGAGGGTTCAAGCACATAATACGCCTAATGACTTCAAGATGGAGGATGAAGATTGTATTGATGCTTGGACCGAATGTGGTGGTGGTCATTAGATGATTTAAGTCGTTAACTAATAAGGGTGTGCTGTTGTTGTTTTTTATGACTGTTTTGTTGAAACTCTTTGTTATGCTTCAGGCTTTATGTTAGCTTAATTGTTTGTAATATATGAATGGAATGAAGATTAATGTTTGAGTAATTTGGTTATTCTTTTAAAGTTCTTATAATTAAGTTTATGTAGTTTTAAAAATGATCTTTATAGTATCTGATGCTGAGAATTTGTTGAAGATTTTTGTCATGGTCTCGGCTGTTTGGGTCATATTCGCGGTCTTGGATGTTTTGGGTCTCACCAGTTCGTAGTCTTGCCTGTTATGGACCGTATTTGCGGATAGGACACTCTTTTCTTTCTGCTCGTATGATTTTAACATTACTTTTCATCTTAACAGGCATCTAGAGTTTTACTCTGCTACGTACCCTTGACCTCTAGGTAGTGTCACAATTCCTCAAAATTCTTTGAAACAAAAATATCACCAAGAACATGTTGCGGGGCTAATTGTTTTGTTTCATAAGAAATCATAATGAAATATGATCTTAAAGTTAGCATATAAGCTTGTTATGATTGCCATTCTACCACCAATTAGAATTATAAACCTCACTTAGCTAGGCTTATATGTTGAGTTTGGTGAGATTATTGGCCATAGTAATCATGAGAATTATTATCAAAGCTACGGTTTGGCCGAGTGGTTTTGTGAATGGTGTTCCCTCAGTTAGACCCTGGTTTATCGATATTAGTTGATCCCGGTATATAAGTAGCCACAGGAAGGCGGTAAAAAGTGGTGTGTTCCGATAGAAAAGGCCGATGATATGAAAAAAAATGAGATGATAGATTAGTTAAAAGGAGGGCTCATGACGGTCTATAAAAATTAACATATAAACTTGATGGATTATCCTCTTCTATTACCAATTAATTTTAGCATGAAAACATGTTAGCTTTCCATAGGCCCTAATATAAAAGCTTTCACAAACAACTGAACAAGCACTCTATTAATCTAAATAGCGTATCAAAACTTATCTTAACAAGGGTACCAAATAATATATTAATTTAACATGCATCATATATCCTTCTCAAGAAAGTTTTTTGAAAATGTATGACTCTAACATCATGAGGCACTGTCTTATATGTTACACAAAAGTGGCATGGAGTGTTATAGACATTTTTGAGAATCTTTAGTACAAAAGTTTCTATTTTTAATCTAGCCTTGTAACGTTCAAAGATGTCCCCATTTATGCATGTGACCACTTGTTACGTATGCAATACAATGTATGTGCAATTTGGGTCGTTCTTTTAAGTTTTTATAGTTAAGTTTCTGTAGATTTCCGGAGGATCTTTATAGTTTTTGATGCTGAGAATTTGTCTAAGTTATTTGTTTTGGTCTCGGCTGTTTTGGATCTCCTCGGTTATAGTCATTCCCGTCATTTTACTCTACCGAATTTTTGTGTACGCATAGGCCATATTCACCGGTGTGACTGCATTTTTCACTATAGGGCGAATTGTTTTCTTTCTTGAGAAATGTTTATTAACAACTAGTCATGAAAAATGCTAGTTTTAGATCTACCCAAGAGACAAGCTATCATGTTTATCAATAATCTATTACAACCCAATCTTTCATTAAAATATTATTTTATTATTTTTTCTACCTATACAACCAATATATACAACCAATCTCGTATTTTTTTTTTATCATATATCAACAACTCAACCTAACATATAATACGTACAACCAATCTCCACCTTGTGTACACTATATAACCTGTTATTGGGAGACGTGTGCCAGATTGAGTCAAGAAAAAGAAGGTCACCAAGTGACGGGTTCAGTGCATTAAATGTCCAACTTTTATATAAAATTAATAAAAATATAAAATTAATACTTTTATTATGTATTTATTATATTTGTGGTCCCAATCGGTTGGTGGAGGTCACCAATTAACATAGTTTAAGTACTCAGGATCATAAAAATGATGTAACAGTACTCTTATAATATCGTGAGGTCTAATTTGCGAAAACAACTACATATTAAGGGTCCGTTTGGTGTGAGGTATTTTCCCATAAGGATTGGACTGAAAGTAAAATAATCCGTTTGGTTTGTGTGCTTGAGGTTTAAAATTAGGACTCACAACTTTGAACGAGGGGATAGACAAATCCTTTGGTGCTTGCCTGGTTTACTCTGACACACCCACTTGCACGCTCACTTTTACTCTTCTTTCTCCTTTCTATTTTGTTTTATACGAATAACATTCTTTTCATAATGTATAAATATACTTCAAATAAATAGTTTATTATTTTATAGGTAGTCTCATTTATTATTTATTATATTTTATTACTAAATTTCAATTTTTATCCTAGTATGCTAAACAAATAACTTTTAGAGTAAATTACACCGTTCGTCCTTGTGGTTTGCGTTGACCGCAGGGTTTCGTCCTTTGACCAAAAAAGTTGCACCGTTCGTCCTTAAGTGTGAAACGTTATGCACCGTTCGTCCCTCCATCCATCTGGGCCCACCAACTCACACTAACGTCAGTTAACTCACTTAACTCATGAGGGTATATCCGTCTTTTCTTCCACATCCACCCACAAACCCAGATTTCTTTTTTTCATTCTCTAGCCCACCAACTCCTTTCTTCCTCAAACCACCACGACATCACAGTTGTACACCAAACCACCAACCCATCACCACAAACACTTATCACAAGATATTCAAACTTAAGGTTAAAGGCAAGAAAGCAACATTATAGTAGAACTAAGGTTGATTAAAAAATCATGACAAAAGGTAGTCTTGCATTCTTTCAGAAAAGATACAAAGATACTTCAATTCTCTAATGATGTTCCATGTAAGAAATAAAAATCTTCCATTACAAATTGAGAAAACTACTGCAAAAACGATAGAATGACCGGCAGTAACACTCTTCATGCTTTTCTTCAATAAACCTCACACACAAAGAAAATAGAATGATTACATCAAAAAGTTCGAGGCAAGGATTTGTACCAACGGAGAGCAAAACTTTAAATGAAAAGACCACACAAACACACATACAAACACAAACACACATACAAACACGACACCATGGAATTCATTATCCATAGCAATATAAGCATATGTATCAACAATATCTCTAATCAAAACAAATTCTTCTTCAAGATTATCATTCCACACTTTTCTTATATCAACTGATTCATCACCTTTTGTTAACAGATCAATACTTGACATCTTCTTATCACTTTTATTAAAAAAGATTCAATTTTTATATCTTGTTTCCACAGATCTGCAACAAATAAACAAAACCCATATCAAAAAACCAAACTTTAATCATACCCAATAGCCAAAACATAAAAAAAAATCAATCTTTATCACTAATTCCAACAAATCTTGAAATAAAGCATCATAAACAAGCATAAAGATTCAAATAAATAAATAAACAAGCATAAAGATTCAACAAATCTTTATCACTAATTTAATCACACGCATTACCGAACTAGAGATTAAGAGATGAGGAGCAGCGATGGTGGTGACAGCTGCGGTGGCGGTGGCGTTGCTATGGTGATGCTCGAACCAAGAACAAATAACAAAACCCTTGAAATAACAACACAATCGGAAAGAGGGGAGAGTTTTTAGGTATACCAAGAGGTGGGGGAGGGTTTTTAGGCGCGTGACCTAGTGTATCGGAAAGAGGGGAGAGTGGGGAGTGTTTTGAGGTGGGTGGTGTAGTGTGGTAGGCGGCGGCATGGCGGTGGTGGTGGTTTAAGGTGGTGGCTAGTTAAAGAGAGAGAGAGAAATGGTGATGATGATGATGTGGTAAGTGGTGATATACCACTTTGGACGATTTATGTAATTTTACTTGGGTAATGGCGAAATACCCCTTTAAAACCTCCGATTAGCGGCGTTAGTGGGAATTGGTGGGCCCGGATGGATGGAGGGACGAACGGTGCATAACGTTTCACACTTAAGGACGAACGGTGCAACTTTTTTGGTCAAAGGACGAAACCCTGCGGTCAACGCAAACCACAAGGACGAACGGTGTAATTTACTCTAACTTTTAAATTCAAATCCAAAGCATAATCTAAATTCAAGTCCTAATCCTAAACCTATTCACAAATCAAACGGACCCTAAGTATCTAAAAGAATTCGATATATACACAACACAAACAGTCTGCAGAGAAACTGTTGGAATCACGTGTAACTATTATTCAAGTGTCGGTCATTAGATTTGTAATAGGTTGCTAATTAGGCTTACATGTTTGTAATTAGTGCTAGGCTTATGTAGTAACCCCAGAGGCCTATGCAAAGGCCCAAACGAATCCTAGGAAGGGACTAGATGTGTTGCCCTAGCTCCCTTGCCTATTTAAACACTTGTAACCCTCTTAGGAGGGTGTTGGTTCTTTCATTTCATACATTACATTTACTTATTCTTGTGTGTGAAAGAATCCGCCACTCTTTCCCTTTCTCTCTTCTTATTTACATCTAAACATACTTGTGTTATCATATTATGGTGATCTAACAGTGGTATCAATCGCCAAATAGTTGTTTGGAACGTGTTTTGGTTTTATTTTTGGTTATACGTAGCGTATTGTTCTAGTTTATCACCTTTCTTACGCGTAAACTTTGGTTTTAACACTCAAATCTTGAACCTTGGAGTGTTTTAAGGTTGATATAGTGTTTAGAATCTTAGTTTTGGCAAAAAGTTTGGAACTTTACGTGTTTAGAATCGTTTTTCACTCGTTTCTTTGGTTTTCATCAAGTTTACGAACAAGCTCAAATTTCACTTTAGGTGTTAAAGTTTAAAACTTTCTTGTTATTTAAATGTTATTGAAGCTATTTCATCAAAAGAATCAAGTGTACAACGCGTTTTAGAGCTTAAAAAGTCGTTTTGGTGATTTTTGGTGAGTTTACGAATAAGCAAAACCCTCTTTTTACGAGTAAGCAAAACCCTTATCTTACGAGTAAGCAAACCCTGATTTTATGAATAAGCTTTACGAACAAGCCGGAGTTTACGAATAAGGAATCCTACGAACAAGTAATTTTCATCAGAATCTTCAAAGTTATTTGGGACTCAGTATTTCCCTTGCTTGGATAAGCTTGTGAAATACTTCGACTTGTGGATATCTTTCTTACTTGGACAAGTTTGAAAGAGTTTTGGTTTTTAACCTATTTTTACGAATAAGGTCAAAACTTACGCATAAACACTTTACGAATAAGATCTTATCTTACGAGTAAGGATTTTTACAACTAAGTATTGGGTTTACGAATAAGATTACGTTTAAGCCACAACAATTTACGAGTAAGATCACTTTACTAATAAGAGGTTGTATACGACTAAGAAGCAGTTTACGAGTAAGCACCATCATCTTTACGACTAAGGAGTTTACGAATAAGACCAAGTTTTAAAAACAAATCACGTTTCAATCATCTAAAAAGATCCATCAACAATAAAAGTTTTAAGATGTCTCAACCACCGTATTTCAACTACTTTCCTCACCAATATTCTCAGCAACAACAACAATTGTAACACCCTCAAAATATGGTCCAACGGAAGCATACGAACCTTTGGGTGCTACTATCTTGGTATCACAACATAAAGTACAAAGAATGGTTTTTATTCCATTCATTTAGATTAAAATTCATTATTTGAAAGCATTAAGTTTACATTAATGAAAGTAGTGCGGAAATAGGCCTAATAAAGAAGTTTAAAGCGGTCCCGATTATTCATCAGAGTCGCATATGATCATGCCCATTTGCCAAGCGTCTTCCAATAGTGAGCTATCGCCTTAAACCTGAGAACACATGCTAAAAAGGTCAGCTTACGCTGGTGAGTTCATAGAGTTTAGTTATACAAGTAATAGTGGACCTGATAAAGTTTAATTGCTATGTGCGACTAAGGCAGATACATAACAAACATTCCAATTAACAATCAATACAACAATAATCCAATCAACACAATCGAGATCTCTGCAGGGCCCCAAGCGACTCTAGCCAACACAGTCGTAGCAAGGCCTAGAACACAAGCTACTCTGGTCTAGATCGGATATTCTTAGCTAGGCTTCGCGTTATAGCATAGGAATGCTACCCTAGTCTAAGTCAACAACTGTCGCATGTCTAGCTTTTCCTAGTCAACACTTTAGCAATTCAAAAGAGTAGTGGCAGGTCCAAGAAATAGTTTGCATTCACATAAACACATAAGATCACAATCCACAATCAAATATTCCAAACAACAGTCATTCTCAAATAATGTTCACATATCCAATTATGGTTAGTTAAAAGCAGCATGTATTCTCCCCCAAAAGAGTTATGAAAACCTTTGAATATAGGGGCTATGAAACGCACCTTAGTTACAGTAATGCACTATACGACTGGCATCTAAAGTTAATCTCCACGACATCCAAAAGATGGTACGACGAGTACGATAGAATAGAAGTGACGCAACCTAATGCGTATACGATTATCTTAAAATATGACTCATATGATAAAGATTTCGATAAAAGATAATGTGTTGTAGTTTTCATGGATCATTCATGTCATTACTTTCAAAAGTCCATATTAATATCTCAAAATGTTTAGTTTTAACGTTTCGTGTGGTGGTAAGAAACATAGACGCGACGTACAACTCACGTGAAAGAGAAGAAGACGTCGACATAGTCGAGACATACTAAATATAACGCATGCCACAAAGAAAAGACATTGAAAAAGTCAAGAAATACTGACAATACTCAAGCTAGTCAAAGACTAGGTAATGACGACAACTTTTTATGAAATATAAATAGATTAACTTTCGGTAGTTTTCCCATAATCCCAAACGTACTCGTACTCGTACTTAGACTAGTTTATAAAAGATAAGTTTCCATTTATCGCTTGATTAATAAAGGTTTCACAATCGTTACTCGTACTTAGACTAGTTTATAAGAAAGTACTTCATATAAGGTATACTAGGTAGTATTTTATAATCGACGCGTTCGTTTATTCAACGTTCCCAAAACCATTACGACTTTAATAAAGTCTTATCAAAATAACCTTTTTCGACGGTTTATAAAAGTTAACTTGTATTTATAACACGAGTTATTATCATAGTTAATAAGGGTTTATAATAACCAAAACCGTATCCGATGATATTGTATAGTTAATTATCTCGTTATTCGTTAAAATGTGAATATTGAATAATTAGACTTATCGCGAATCAAATATATTAAATTCGTTTCCGAGTCTAATATGTTGTATTCGGTTAGTTCAAAAAACGTTCAATAAAGTCTAACTCATATATTGGATTTCACAAACACATCAAACCATGATCACATATAGGCGTATAATATAAGGTTTTAGAGAGAGAAATAGTTAGAGGTTTGGGAACTTAGTGAGAGAAAGTGAAAGTGTTATTATGAGCTCCAACCCTCTACCTTGGGAGGTAGAGGGTATTTATAGTCTTACATAAAACGCCACCTACGGGCTGTGGATCATGCATACAGTGGGTAAAGACCCGTCCGTCCTCCACGGTGTTACTTAACTAAATACTACTTAACATTAAATAACTACGACTACGAGCTTTCTAACGATTACATATACTTGAGGTGACCGACACTTTAATAATCGGATTTACTAAATCCTAACAATCTCCCCTAAGGAGGTCACCTCAAATTACATTGAATACAAACAGATATTACATTAAGATTGTTCTTGGATTCTTGTTAATGTTCTTTGCTCAGAGTCTGTAGTCATTGATTCTTCATTTTTGCATGTTTGGTTAATCCAAGTGGAGGTCTTTAACCGATCCACGTGATAATGAGTTTTGAGCCAAGATTGAGATCATCACCACCATAAATCTCGACTCTTCCATTGTGGTGTTGACATTATGTGAAGTTGTGACTTTTGGACCGACATGCTCACATTCGGATCATGAAATCTTTTCATCGAGTAGCGGAAGCTTTAGTTGATTCATGATATTTGCAAGCATCAGTAGCGTAAGCATGGAGTGAAAATATCGAGTCGTTGATGCACTTATCATGATTTCTTTAGAAATGAATGTGTTGTGTGAGCATGCGGCTATGGATTGACCTCTCCATTTCGATCACCGCAAACGCCGGCGCACTCGCATACAACAGCTTAGCAATAAAGCGCACGAAAGTGTCTTTGATCACTTTCGTTGAATTGAGGTACACGCCCACGGTTCCCCGCTGATCAAGACAAGTCTTCACCGTGATCGTATAATTCAAGAATCTCCTTGATGTGGTTTCGCAATGCTCTAGTGTTCTCAAACCGAACGCCTCAAAGAAGACAACACGGAGTGAGTGAACCAAATAATTTGAGATTCACCGATTGATGAAAAGAGATTTGAAAACAATCGAGTATTGCTTAATAAATTGTTTTTGCAATACAACGAAGGTTTTAAGGAAAATCAATTATCAATCATAAACACCTTTATATTTGAAATATTAATACACAATCGATGTGCTAAAGAAAAGAATTTTAAGCACAACGACCGGTTTTTCAAAGGTATCCGTCAATCCATAACTCGAACCAGATTGATTCATAATTTTGAATCGCCCATTGTTTCATTCGGTTGTCACATGGTTGATCTATTGGATAGATCTCACATGCCACCTACCAAGAGCTTGTTTGATGTTGGCTCTAGAAGGTTTTCCATCTTCATTGTGAATATGTTTGCATATCACTCGGATGTTTCGCAATACCACAAGGATAATGCGAGGACTCTTAAGATATAATCTCTTTCCACATTGTGTGAAACAGAGAGTCTTCATTGATAGTGTCCTAAAGAGATTTATTTGATGATCTCGTGGCTCTAGACTCAATTGTGCACATTTGGTTCCTATGCCGAGACTGGGAGAGGGTCTCCTTCTTCAATATCAACAATCTCAAGAGAAAGTCGATAGATTATGTAGGTTCCCGTGAGAATGAAACAAGTCTTTTAAGAGGAACTTGAGTGGCTTGGGAAGTTGTAGTGCAATGCATCACCGGGTCCATGATGTCTTGTCTTCAATACCAGTGTTACCTTAGTAACCACCAAGAGTATATGAATTGAACCCGGTTTCGCCTAAGGTTGAATTATTGAGGGCTATTTATTTTCACCCTTTTCATTTAATTCTTTTTCATTCTTCAACCCTTCATTGCTTACCGAGACTTCATAACTAGAACCTTGTTGGGTTTATTCCAGTTCTAGCTCTTTCTCATCCGCACTCTTCCCATATCTCACTTTTCTCCTTTTTTCATCATACCTAAGGACTCTACACTATCTAGTGGATTGTCCTCGGTAGATCCCTCCGCTCTGGCGGATCGTGGGAACGAATACCTAACCTAACCATCCTTATATCACCATACATAAAGTAAATTTGGTCGGTCTATTTGGTATTGTTCATCCGCCATTGGAACCAATTGAAAACCATTTGAAAATCAATCCATATACTTGTGATATATTATCAAAGCATTTTGTACCGAATTGTTTTGATATTTTTAGAAAAAGAGCTCCCCTCAACATGTGCATCATGTATTTGAAATCATTTTGGCACACGGAGGCAAGAGGAAGGATTCACTTTGATTACCATTTTCTAAAAGATATCAACATCACTTTCCCGATCAAAATTAGTATTTTCATACTTTGTTAAGGATAATTTTGAAAGGATGTGGTTTTCAAAAGTTGCTCCCCTCAATATGTGCATAGAGATTTGAAAGTGTTTTGCACATATTAGGAAAACCGCACATTGAAACAAATCAATCACGTTTCAATCCTTTTGGTTTGAATAGATGCTCCCCTCAACATGTGCATGGAAAATTTGAAATCGTTTGGCACATGTGGGGAGGAGAGCTTGTAAATCATTATAAAACCATTTATCGAATTATCGCTTTAAACCAATTTAAATCACAAATTCTCCCGATCACAATTTTCAAATCATTTGAGATTTGTGATCTCGGAGATTTAAATTGATTTTGAAAGCTTTTGAGGAGAATTGTGACTTGCTTATGAAAACATTTAACCGATAAGGATCAAAGTCGAGACTTTAAACTCCAAAACATGCTTGAGTATCTTTTGAAAACATGACATAAACCTTGGTTGAAACCAATTGTATGACAAATAACCTTTTGATTTAAATGAAATCATTCTCCCTCAATCAATGACATAAGTTGTTGATTGAGAGATAGATATTTTGACTAATGTCAAGTTCAGATGATTTTCAAAAATTGAGATCGAGTTAGTTTTTATTAGTTTTCATTAGAAGGAAAAATACTCGTGAACAAATATTTGTTTTTAGAATCGAGCATGAGATTTGAAAAATAAGATAAAGCATGGCTCGTTTCTTTCTTTAAAAACGGGTTATAGACCGAAATGACTATAAGCCTTTGTTTCACTTTTCTCATTTTTTTTTTTTTTTTTTTTTTTTTTTTAAAACAAATTATGTACATTCAAGAACATCTAAAACCCGTGACATTCTTTGAATGTCAACACAAAGTCCGTAGATGATATCGAATAAGGAAAACATGACAAAATAACAATATTTTTGGGATTTTCAAGATTTTCTAATTTTTATGGATTTTGAAAATTTTATATTTTTCTATTTGCTTTTGTTGGTTTTGAAATTTTGTATTTTGCTTTTTGAATAACTATTTACAAGAGATGGATGAAGAAAACCTTTACTCCTCTTCTTCCTCTTGAAGACGTTTAAGTGTTTCGGTTGTAGACTCTTTAGACCAAGTCGTGGGAGGATAAACTCAAAACGTTCTCTAGGAAGAGCTTTGGTGAAGATGTCTCGCTAACCGGTATTCGGTCCTCACAAAATAAAGTTCCACCACACCGCTTTCCACTTGCTCCCCGATGAAATGATGTCGAATGTCGATGTGCTTTGCTCTTGAGTGTTGTACGTTGTTGCATGAGAGAGCAATGGCACTTTGTTATCACAATATGAGGGATTTTGTTGAATTCAAAGCCATAGTCGATAATTGGGATCTCATCCATAGGATTTGAGCACAACAAGATGACATGGCTATGTATTCACCTCAGAGGATATAGAAGTACTCATTTGTTTCTTAGAAGACCACTCACAAGCTTATCACCCAAAACCGAGCACCTCCCGACATGCTTCGACGTGTATCTTGACATCCCGCATGATCAAGATCTCGCATAGGTCGTTAGTGACATACCGGTGTCCTTCGGTACCAAAGTCCCATATTGATGGTTCCTTGAGATACCGAAAGACCCGCTTAACCGCTTCAAGGTGCTTTTGGTAGGCTTAGCTCGGTATCTAGCACACATGCATACAACGAAATGTAATATTTGGTCTCATCGGCGTGAGGTACATCGTGATCCAATCATACTACGATATTTCATTTGGTCTACCATGATCCCCGAGTGGTCCTCATCCGCTTTAGTACGCCTATCATGGGAGTGTCAACAGGTCACAAGAATCAAATCCAAATTTCTTTAAAATCTCATTTGCATATTTAGATTGATTTATAAAATGCCTCCGGACTTTGTGAAATTTGTAATCCCAAGAAAATGACATTTGTCCCATCATAGACATTTGAAATTTGGAACCCATCTCATTAGAAAACGGTCACATTCATTGGGGTCGGTCGAGGCAAAAATAATATCATCAACATAAATTTGAACGTGAATTAAATGTTTGCTCGACATTTCGTGAACAATGTTGGATCAACGCTCCTTTGTTGAATCCGTAGATAGAAGAAACTTTGATAGCGATCATACCATGCCCTGGAGCTTGCTTCAAACCGTAAAGGGCCTTTTTCAAGCGATAGACATGAGTAGGATGCTCGATTCACAAAACCTTCCGGTTGACCGACGATACGACTTCTTTAAGATCTCCATTAAGAAAAGCCGCCTTTACATCCATCCGATAGACAACCATGTTCTTACTTGCAAGATTAGCCGTGAAGATTTCGATTGCCTCGATACGCGCAACTGGAGCAAATGATTCTTCAAAGTCAATACCTCCTCTTGACGATATCCTTTTGCAACTAATCGAGCCTTGTTCTTTAACACATCACCATGCTCATCAAGTTTTACTTTGAAGATCCACTTTAGAGCAATGATCATAGCACGTCAGAGCGTGTACTAATTCCCATACATCTAGTCGATCGAACTCATGAATTTCTTCTTGCATGGCATTGAACCATTGCCTTCATTCATGGCGCTTTAACGCCTTTTGGTTCGACCTTAGATAGTACGGAATTAAAGAAGCACCATAAGGCATCGCTTGCAAGTTGTTTACGAGTGGATACCGGACGAGAAAGGTTTCCAATGATGTTGTCCAATGGATGATCATGTGTCCATTTTCTAAGGTGTTCATGTGGTTGTTGTTGAGGAACCAAGTAGCAGAGTCGCTTTCTCCCGATGAAGATGGATTCGATGATGGTTCAGAGCAAATATGTTCTCAAAGGGGCATCTTCGTGAGTAGCAAAGGGATTATCTCCATCATAGGTGCCGACACAATTCCATGATGTACACTCGATGATTGATGATTTGTTGATGAGACAGAGTGATCAAGAAGCAGCGCTTCTTGACTTAATGACATAGAAACCGAAGGGTTGACTTCATTGACAGGATAGGAGCAACCTCTATTGATGGAATTGATGATCATTAGCAATTGGCTCATAGTGTTCATCAAACATTGGATCAAACAATTTCTTCAAATCATCTTCTCAAGGAGGTACATAAGGAGTTGTTGGTGAGAGATTTTGTACAAGAGACGAACCAATAGGACTACTTAATGAAGGTTGAGATGCGGGTCCAGAACTCGGATTGTCCGGAGCCATTTGCCGGACAACTCATCGAACGTGACATGAATAGTTTCCATGATATCTCGAGTTCTTTTGTTGTAGATTCGGTAACCCTTCTTGTTTGATGCATAACCTACAAAACTCCAATGTCCGCTTTAGCTCTTAATTTACCTAAATCTTGACCGTCATTCGTTGGATAGCACAAAGCACCGAACACACGAAGGTAGGAGAGATCGTGTTTTCGCTTATGGACAAGTTCGTATGGAGTTTTCCATGAGAGGTGTGTATAGAGGAACGATTTTGGGTGTAGCAAGCGGTGGCAATGGCTTCACCCAAAGAAACATTGGAACCTTTGAATAAATTAGCATTGTTCTTGCGGCTTCCACAAGAGTTCGATTTCGTCTTTCAACTACACCGCTCGTTGAGGAGTTCGAGGAACACTTCTTTGATGACCGATTCCAACACTTTCATAAAATTGACTTAAGTCTTTGTTAACAAACTTTGTGCCATTGTCTGCTCGAACAATTCTAACCGTATTGTTGAGTCGAACTCAAGTCGCTTGATAAGTTTGATGATGACATCCGGAGTTTCATCCTTTGTCCTCAAAAACTTTACCCAAGTAAATCGAGAGTAGTCATCCACAACGACTAAAATATATTTCTTCCCATTTATCGTTTGCACTCTCATTGGTCCGCACAAATCCATATGAAGGGTATGAAGAACTTCCATTATCGAGTTTGTGGGTTTGGGTTTGTGGGCATATTTCTTGCTTTTTCCCAATTGGCATGTCGAACAAAGATGATCTTTTCATACTTTAACTGGGTAAGCCTCTTACAAGATCCTTTTCGAAAGATTATTAATGGTTCAAGTTCAAGTGATTGAGACGACGATGCCATAACCATGATTTTGTTTTTGATGCCTTTGACAACAAGCAGATTGAAGAAGACTTCATCATGTCTTCGATAGAGATGGTGTAAAGATTTGAACCACGAGTTCCTCTTAACAGTTCCACACCATCAAGTTCTCTAACGAAACAAGTATGTTTTCTAAATGCCACTTCTAGATCGGAATCACATAATTGACCAACAGAAAACAAGTTATGACCAAGACCTTCAACATAATATACCCTGGAGATTACACTTTTGCCAACAACATAGTCTCCATAACCCATAATTGCTCCAAAATGGTCGTTCCCGAATCTAACAGTCCCGATGAATTTACTCACGAAGTTCATGAGCCGCGAGCGATCTCCAATATATGCTTGGAACAACCGAGTCCAGTACCACGTAACGATTTGAACGATCCGCAGTTGAACACGCATAAGAATGGATAATCGGATAATTGGGATCCCCATGCAAGAATGGGTTCCATTTGGTTAGTAACATTGATTGGAACACCCACATCGAAGTGGAAACAATGGAATCATCAGGATAGATGCGGTGTTAGTGTCCGATTTGACCTATTCAAAGTATGTTCACTTCTTAAAGGAATAGTTCTACCAAGAGGCATCCATTTTCTAATGGGCATTGACTTAGAAAATTTAGGGCACAACTCATTAAGATTAAACTTGTGCCAAGAGGGTATCCACCGATAACCTATGTTACTAAATTTCCTTCCTGTGGGTTTCCAATGTTTTCTAACCTTCTTTCTCCATTGCTTTCTAGCCTTCTTAACATGTTTTATGGCATTAACAATCTTAACAGGCATTTAACAACATTAATCAAATCATTCACACCACATTCATGATTAGTAATGTAAACCAAGCAATCATCATTACATGTTTTGCCAAAAGTAGCGTAATTGAATTAATTACAAGACGCTTATAGCTAATACTAGAATCAACACGATTCGCTTTATTCAACTCAAACTTAGTGTTCCTAGGGTGGTCTTCTACTCTCTTCCAATGCACATTCTTAGCTCATGAGGTCCTATCTTGCTTTGTATTGCCCGGAGGCTTTGACCCGCTTGCTTTAATGTCACCGATTACTCCCGTAGAGGGAATTATGGGAACATTAGTTGGTTTGGCTACCTTTGCATTCCCGAACTAGAAGTGCATGGATCCGAACTACTTGAAGGCACATTAAAATTCACTTTCTTAATGTCGGGCATAGAATGGTTTGTATACTTAGCACTAGGCATGGAACAAGGCATCACAACTTTATCTTTCGCACCTAAGGATTTAGGACATGTTGCTATTAAACATTCTAACATCTCCCGAGATCGTTTGGCCGAATGCAAGCAAACCTAATTTCACTATCAAGTGGCTTATTTATGAAGTCCTCTTCTACAATCTCACGGAGACATTCAAGACTATCCTTAAGGCGAGCAAGATAATTATGAAATACAAGTTCGTTATTCCTAAGATGAGGAGGAATGTATTTAACAATACATTATATTTAGAGTCCGCAGATGACTTTGATGCAACATTCTCATTGAAGACAAGTGGCATTTTCCTTTTCCCGACTCCTCGATTCTCAATTTCCTTTTGTAAAGACGTTATTTTTCGTTATTCTTGTCACGAGTGACTTTCATTGAATCATATAACTCTTTAAAGTGTCGTTTAACTTTTCATTTTCTTCTAGAAAACTCTCATTTTCCTTTTGTAAAACATTAACCAAGTTTTGAAGATGAAAAGTTTGAGAACACCGAGAATCTAAAGGAGGAGGCATTTGGGAGCCAGTCACATTGTTCTTTTCACCCTTTAATTGTGAAATTTGGGCTTTCAACTTTTCGATCGTGTTACAATGAGCTTGAATCTTTCGTCACGTTTGTTTATTTGAAAACTCGCATCAAACTCGGAACATTTGAGGATGTTTTGATGTTTGAGGTTTTGACATTTTCTTTGAGATGTTGATATTTTAGTTGCGATCAAAATGTTCAACTTCTAGCTTAGAAAGATGTTTTACCAAATTATCGTGATCATCCCGATCAATTTTCTCATTTAGTTATGAGTTTTTGTTTTCAAGCTCAATGACACGATCATGGGAAACTTTCAAAGCAACAGATAATTCATGAAATTGAGATGCAAGAATAGAATACTTAGTCACAAGATAAAACACATCTTGAGCAACACAACTCGAAATCAAGTTCTCATTTAAGATATGCAAGTTCTTCCTTTCAACTTCATTATATTTGAGTTCTGCTCATAATCATTGACCTCAACTATCATTGCATCAAATTCCTTTTCCATTTCTTTAATATCCGAGTTTATTCCTTTTGAAGACTCTCAAATTGACCTTTAATTGTTTAAAGAAAGGCATGACCTCGGTTAAATAACATTCTTTAGTTTGCTCAAAACCCTTTCCCTTCAAGAATCCCAGCTGGGTGTGATCCTTTTCTTACATCGTTTTCTCAAAATCAACAAATAGTTGATAAACAACATACATGATGATTAAGGTCTTGCTATTAGTGGAAATAGTTCTAGGAACTAAATGCATTGGTGTATTTGGAGGATACACAGAGTCTGCAGCACTTTCCTAAGGGAGGGTTTGTTTCAACAAGTTCACTTGCTTTTGCTTATCCATATCTTTCTTCCAAAAATTTGTTATGGGGTTAATTGGGTTTGAGGCTTAAACCTGTTCAGGGAGATCCAATTTTTTTGTGTAATCATGGGGTTTGAACGTAATGTTTTGCTTTTTACACTCAGGATCTTTTAGCTTCTTATCCATTTTCTCCCTATTGACTTCTTCAAATTGCATATCTTCCTCAGTGCACTTAGCGCAACTAGGTTTCTGCCTAGGCTTAAGGATTTCATTACCATCATATATTACCTTTTGAGCCTCTAGCTATTTTACCATACTTAGGATTGGGTTTCTCAACGAGGGAATACTATGCTTATCGCTTAAGACTCTATGCTTAGTGATCATGTGAGCAATCAATGGTATTCCTTGTACGCATAACTTATTTTCAAGCTTGTTTTTCAAAGTTTTTAGATTGGAAAAATCATTCAAAAGTTTTGATTCCTTAGCATTAAATTCTTGTTTAAGCACTTTAACATTATCTTGAAGTTCTTGCTTTTGCTTAACAGCTTTAGAAAGCTTTTCTTGTAAGGAATTTAACTCTTGTTTTAACACTTCTTCTCTAAAATTACTTTTTCTAATGATTGTACGCATTTGGTCATCCATTTCCGCTCACGGCTAGTTAACTCAAACTTAGCACGTTGTTCATAAATAGCAACTTGTTCTTTATAGGCATTCGTTCGTAGATAATAGAATCATCAAGGGCACAAGCAAAGTATTCATAAAAACATAGTCATCATTGATCGCAGAAGATACATCACTTGGCACAATCTCACTTTCACTTTGTGTCACATATTGATCATATGGGACAATATTGCTATTACCCTCATTATCAATATCTGATTCATAAGTTTCAAGAGTTTGTACTTCATTATGTATCTTATGCTCATCCACCTCATCGTATAGTTTTAATACCTCTGAGATGATTGATTCTTTGGATGGACCAGCCTGTTGTGGTGATGAGACCTTTGGAGAGACCATAGGTGAGATGCTAGCCATGAAGATTGTCCAGGCAAGAGGTTCATCATCGACATCGAGTCAAATGCATCACATCCGCGACTTGAAAGGCATTTTGATGATTGTGACCTATTTCATGAATTGGTCGCTCATCCACATCAAGATCATATGTCTTAGCATTCCCTTCGCAAGAAACAACAACTCCTCTTCATCCAAAGTCGCTCCATTATCCCGAGCTTGCACAAGCAACATCTTGTCTCTCAAGTATTCTCGCATTTCGTGGACATTTTGAGATGTGCGCCTCGCAATATGTCCTCACCACCACGCTTGTAGCATTTGATTGGCTTTGCTTGCCCTTGATTGGCATTTCTTCCACGATTTTGATTAGCCACATACCCTCCACCTACTCCACCTCTTCCTTGTTCATACCGCCTTCCTTGAACCGGTTGCACCATAACCTTTCCATCTCGACAATAGCATGATTGTGTAGATTGGATGGAAGTCGATTTCATTGTTAGTGTGAAGGTGTTAGGATGTGGAGTAAAGGTCAAGTTTTGTTTGACCATAAGAGATAGTTGATTGATGAAGTGTTCCATGAATGTGTTTGAATCAGAGGCTTGAATGATGGATGTGGAATGAGTTTGTGATTACCATTTCCGTTGGTATGACTTGAGAAGCTTTGGTGGTAATTCCAACATTGGTGTAGAAGGTCGTTGAATCATTTGACGAGCTTGTTTCTCCCTGTTTAGATTTGAACTGTTCAAGAATCATTCGTTCAAACATAGCATGTCTCTCATTCAAGAAGGAAGGCATACAATTGCTCATAGTTGGTGTTCTTTAATCCTTTGGTTAGCTTCACGAGGTGACAAACTTTTGCCATTCGGGATTCATGTTGTTCACAAACTTTGAGTTCATTGAATATTTGGCATGGTCATTTTGATATTCCTCATATCATTCACAAGCTTGTGGAATCTCACGTAATATTCATAGACACTTTCTTCCGGTTTCATCTTAAAGTGCTCAAATTCATCATACCGTTGTGATTCTCTGTCTTCCTTAGTTAATTCGTAACCCGAGAGAAGCATTTTGACATTATCCCACACGACCTTGGCTTCGGTGTTGTGATTGATAACTTGTAGATATCTTTTGGAAGACCTTGAAGTATAATGTTTGAAGCCCGATATCGTTGAGCCCATCGAATCAGAAGATATAGGATTCACAAACACACTAAACCATAATCAAAGTAGGCGTTCAAGTAGTTTAGAGAGAGAAAGTTCTAGAGAGAAAGGAAGAGAGTTGGGAACTATGTGAAATAAAGAAAATGGTATTGAGCTCCAACCCTCTACCTTGGGAGGTAGAGGGTATTTATAGTTCTTACAAACAAACGCCACCTACGGGCTGTGGATCGGGCATACAGTGGGTAAAGACCCATCCGTCCTCCATGGTGTTACAAAACAAACTACTACTAAACATATAACTAGACTACGACTACGAGCTTTCTATCGAATACATATACTTGAGGTGACCGACTTTAACGATCGAATTTTCTAATTCCTAACAATCTCCCCTAAGGAGGTCACCTCAATTTACAATGAATACAAAGCAGATATTACATTAGATTGTTCGAGGATTCTTGATTAAGTTCTTTGCTCAAGAGCTCGTAGTCTTTGATTCTTCATGTTTTGCATGTTTGGATAATTCGAGTGGAGGTCTTTAAGCGATCCACGTGATGATGAGTTTTGAGCTAGCATTGAGATCATCACTAACATAAATCTTTGACTTATCCATTGTGGTGTTGGTATTATGTGATGTTGTGACATTTGGACCGACATGCTCACATTCGGATCATGATATATTCTCATCGAGTAGCGGAAGCTTTTATTGATTCATGATATTGGCAAAGAACATAGCGAAGCATGGAGTGAAAATATCGAGTCATTGATGCACTAATCATGATTTCTTTTGAGATGAATGTGTTGAGTGAGCATGCGGCTATGGATTGACCGCTTCATTCGATCACCGCAAACGCGAGTGCACTCGCATACAACAGATTAGCAATAAAGTGCACGAAAGTGTCTTTGATCACTTTTGTTGAATTGAGGTACACGCCCATGGTTCCCCGTTGATAAGTACACGTATCGCTGTGATCGTATAATTCAAGAATTTCCTTGATAGGGTTTCGCAATGCTCTAGTCGTTCTCAAACCGAACGTCTCAAAGAAGACAACACGGAGTGAGTGAACCAAATAATTGAGATTCACCGATTGATGAAAAGAGATTTGAAAAACAATCGTGTATTGCTTAATAGAAATTGTTTTTGCAATACAACGAAGGTTTTAATGAAAATCAATTATCAATCATAAACACCTTTTGATTTGAAATATTAGTACACGGTCGATGTGCTAAAGAAAAGAGTTTTAAGCACAACGACCGGTTTTCAAAGGTATCCGTCAATCCATAACTGAACCGTGATTGATTCAAAGATTGAATCGCCCCATTGTTTCTTCGGTTGTCACATGGTTGATCTATTGGATAGATCTCACATGCCACCTACCAGAGCTTGTTTGATGTTGGCTCCGAAGGCTTTCCATCTTCATTGTGAATATGTTTACATATCACTCGGATGTTCGCAATACCACAAGGATAATGCGTGGGACTCATAAGATATAATCTCTCTTTCCACATTGTGTGAAACAAAGAGTCTTCATTGAAAGTGTCCTAAAGAGATTTATTTGATGATCTCGTGGCTCTAGACTCAATTATGCATATTTGGTTCCTATTGCGGAGACTAGGAGAGAGTCTCCTTCTTCAATATCAACAATCTCTAAGAGAAAGTCGATAGATAATGTCGGCCCCGTGAGAATGAAACAAGTCCTTTTAAGAGGAACTTGAGTGGTTTGGGAAGTTGAAGTGCAAAGCGCCACCGGGTCCATGACGTCTTGTCTTCAATACCGATGTTACCTTGGTAACCACCAAGAGTATATGAATTGAACCCGGTTTCGCCCTAAGGTTGAATAAATGGAGGGCTATTTCTTTTCACCCTTTTCACATACAATTCTTTTCATTCTTCAACCCCTTCATTGCTTACCGAGACTTCATTACTAGAACCTTGTTGGGTTTATTCCAAGACTAGCTCGGCCTCATCCGCACTCTTCCCATAACTCACTTTTCTCCTTTTTTCATTATACCTAAGGACTCTACACTATCTAGTGGATTGTCCTCGGTAGATCCCTCCGGTTTCGGTGGATCATGGGAACAAAATACCTAACCTTATCATCCTTATATCACCATTCATAAAGTAAAGTTGGTCGGTCTATTTGGTATTGTTCATTCGCCATTGGAACCAATTGAAAACCATTTGAAAATCAATCAAGATACTTGTGATATATTATCAAAGCATTTTGTACTAAATTGTTTTGATATTTTTAGAACAAGAGCTCCCCTCAACATGTGCTTCATATGTTTGAAATCGTTTAGCACACGGAGGCAAGAGAGGAAGAATTAATTTCTTTGATTACCATTTTCCATCAACATCACTTCCTGATCAAATCAAGTAGATAAAGCATTTTGGGAAAGGATGAGGTTTTCAAAAGTTTGCTCCCCTCAATATGTGCCTCGAGGTTTGAAAGAGTTTTGCACATAATAGAGGGAAGACGCACATAGAACTAAATCAATCACGTTTCAAATTTTAGTGGTTTCGGATAGATGCTCCCCTCAACATGTGCATGGAAAATTTGAAATCGTTTGGCACATGTGGGAAGGAAAGCTTGTAAAACACTTATGAAACCATTTATCGAATTATCGCTTTAATCCAATTTAAATCACAAATTCTCCCCGATCACAATTATCAAATCATTTGAGATTTGTGATCTCAGAGATTTAAATTGATTTTGAAAGCTTTTAAGGAGAATTGTGACTCGATTATGAAAACGTTTTAACCGATAAGGATCGGATTTTAGACTTTAAACTCCATTGATTAAACATGCATGATTGTCTTTTGAAAACATAATATTAGTAAAGGTTTTGAATCAATTGTATAAAACATTATTCCTTTTGATTTTTCAACAATAAACCTTGCTCATTTACGTACAATTGTTTGAAAAATAACCTTTTAATTCGATTGAAATCATTCTCCCCTCAATCAATGACACAAGTTGTTGATTGAGAGATAGAGATTTTGAGAGATGATAAGCACAAATGATTTACAAGAATAGTAGAGTACGAGGTATTTTCAAAGCAATTTAGTTTTCATAAGATGGCAAATATTTTCAGAAGAATCATTAGACGGAAAAGTATTTGGAAGGATAAGCATTTGTCTTTCAGATGACAAACCTTTGTTTTAAGAATCAGAGCATGAGATTTGGAAAATAAGATAAAGCATGGCTCGTTCTTTACTTTAAAAAACGGGTTCTTGCTGAAATGACAATAAACCACCATTTTTCTCCTATATATATATATATATATATATATATATATATATATATATATATATATATATATATATATATATATATATATATATATATATATATATATATATATATAATAACTATCTAAAGAACATCCCGTGACATTCTTTGAATGTCAACACAAAGTCCGTAGATGATATCGATTAAGGAAAAACATAACAATCTATATATATATAAAACATGACATAAATATACAATATTTTATAAATTTTCAAGATTTTCTCATTTTTATTTTTTTTGGGAATTTTATATTTTTATATTTTCTTTTGTGGGTTTTTCAAATTTTGTATTTTGCTTTTTGAATAAATATATACAAGAGATAGATGAATAAAGACCTTTACTCCTCGTCTTCCTCTTGAAGACGCTTGAGTGTTTCCGGTTGTAAACTCTTTAGACCAAGACGTGGAAGGATAAACTCAAAACGTTCTCTAGGAAGAGCTTTGGTGAAGATGTCTGCTAATTGGTATTCAGTCCTCACAAAGTAGAGTTCCACCACACCTTTTTCCACTTGTTCCCTGATGAAATGATGTCGAATGTCGATATGCTTAGCTCTTGAGTGCTGAACGTTGTTGCATGAGAGAGCAATAGCACTTTTATTATCACAAGATGTGGAGGGATTTTGTTGAATTCAAAGCCATAGTCGATAAGCGGGATCTCATCCATAGGATTTGAGCACAACAAGATGACATGGCTATGTATTCACCTCTGTAGAGGAAATAGAAGTACTCATTTGTTCTTTGAAGACCACTCACAAGCTTATCACCCAAAACCGAGCACCTCCGCACGTATTTTGACGAGTATCTTGACATCCTGCATGATCAAGATCCGCATATGTCGTTAGTGACATACGGTGTCCTTGGTACCAAAGTCCCATATTGATGGTTCCTTGGAGATACCGAAGACCCGCTTAACCGCTTCAAGGTGCTTTTGGTAGGCTTAGCCTAGTATCTAGCACACATGCATACAATGAATGTAATATCAGGTCTACTCGGCGTGAGGTACATCGAGGATCCGATCATACTACGATATTTCGTTTGGTCTACCATGATCCCCGAGTGGTCCTCATCCAGTTTAGTACACTCAATCATGGGAGTGTCAGCGGGTCACAAGAATCAAATCCAAATTTCTTTAAAATCTCATTTGCATATTTAGATTGATTTATAAAAATGCCTCCGGACTTTGTGAAATTTGTAATCCCAAGAAAATGACATTTGTCCCATCATTGACATTTGAAATTTAGAACCCATTTCATTTGAAAATGGTCACACTCATTGGGGTCATTCGAGGCAAAGATGATATCATCAACATAAATTTGAACGTGAATTAAATGTTTGCACGACTTCACGGTGAACAATGTTGGATCAACTGCTCCTTTCTTTGAATCCAGTAGATAGAAGAAACTTTGATAGCGTATCATACCATGCCCTTGGAGCTTGCTTTAAACCATAAAGAGCCTTCTTCAAATGATAAACGTGAGTAGGATGCTCGGATTCACAAATCCTTCAGTTGGTGGCGTGAGACGACTTCTTTAAGATCTCCGTTTAGAAATGCCGTCTTTACATCCATCCGATAGACTACCATGTTCTTACTTGCAAAGATTAGCCAAGAAGATCGATTGCCTCGATACGAGCAACAGGAGCAAATGATTCTTCAAAGTCAATACCCTCCTCTCGACGATATCCTTTTGCAACCAATCTAGCCTTATTCTTTAATACATCGCCATGCTCATCAAGCTTCACTTTGAAGATCCACTTTAGAGCAATGATCATAGCACAACTGGAGCAGTACTAATTCCCATACATCAAGTCGATCAAACTCATGAATTTATTCTTGCATGGCATTGAACCAAATTGTCTTCATTCATGGCGCTTTTAACATCTTTTGGTTCGACCTTAGAGAGTACGGAGTTGAAGAAGCACCATAAGGCATCGGTTGCAACTTGTTTTCGTGTTGATACTTGGATGAGAGGGTTTCCAATGATGTTGTCCAATGGATGATCATGAGTCCATTTCCTAAGGTGTTCATGTGGTTGTTGTTGAGGAAATGAAGTAGCAGAGTCGATTTCTCCGATGAAGATGGTTCGATGATGATTCTGTGAGCAAATATGTTTTCAAATGGAGCATCTTCGGGAGTAGCAAAGGGATTTTCTCCATCATTGATGCCGTAAACATTTCCATGATGTACACTCGATGATTGATGATTTGTTGATGAGACAGAGTGATCGAAGCAGCGCTTCTTGACTTAATGATATAGAAACTGAAGGATTGACTTCATTCACAGGGGTAGGAGCAGCCTAAGTTGATTGATTTGACATATCATCACCATTTGGTTCATAGTGTTCATTGAACATTGGATCAAACAATTTCTTTAAATCATCTTCGATGGAGGTACATATGGAGTCTTTGGAGAGGATTTGGTACAAGGGATGAACCAATGGGACTGATTTGATGGTGCGGGTCCGAAATGGATTGTCCAAGAGCCATTGGACCGGTCACTCATCGAACGTAACGTGAATTGTTTCCATGATATTTCGGTTCTTTTGTTGTAGATTCGGTATCCTTTTTGTTTGGTGCATATCCTACAAATACTCCAATGTCCGCTTTAGCTTTAAGTTTGCCTAAGTCTTGACCCTCATTAGTTGGATAACACAAGGCACCAAAACACGAAGGAATGAGAGATTAGGTTTTGTTTATGGACAAGTTCATATGGAGTTTTTCCATGAGAGGTGTGAATCGGGATCGATTTTGTGTGTAGCATGCGGTGGCAATGGCTTCACCCATAGAAACATTGGAACCTTTGAGTAAATTAGCATTGTTCTTGCGGCTTCCACAAGAGTTCGATTTCGTCTTTCAACTACACCGCTCGTTGAGGAGTTCGTGGAACACTTCTTTGATGACCGATTCCAACACTTTCATAAAACTCACTAAGTTGTTTGTTAACAAACTCGTTCCATTGTTTGTTCGGATGATTTTGACAATTTTGTTAAGTCGAACTCAGTTGTTTGATGAGTTTGATGATGATATGGAGTTTCATCCTTTGTCCTTAAGAACTTGACCCAAGTGAATCGAGAGTAATCATCAACCACAACTAGAACATATTTCTTCCCAAAGATATTTCAGACTCTCATTGGTCCACATAAATCCATATGAATGGTATGAAGAACTTCCAATTGAGTTTGTAGGTTTGGGTTTATGGGCATATTTCTTGCTTTTTCCCAATTGACATGTTGAACAAAGATGATCATTTTCATACTTTAATCTAGGTAAACCTACAACTAAGTCCTTTCGGAGAGATCATTGATGGTGTCAAAGTTCAAGTGATTGAGACGACGATGCCATAACCATGACTTTGTTTTGGAAGCCTTTGACAACAAGCAAATTGGAGAAGACTTCATCATATCTTCGATAGAGATGGTGTATAGATTTGAACCACGTGTTCCTCTTAAAAGTTCCTTACCATCAAGTTCTCTAACGAAACAAGTATGTTTTCAAGGCTACTTCTAGATCGAAATCACGTAATTGACCAACGAGAACAGAGTTATGACCAAGACCTTCCACATAATATACCCTAGAGATAACACTATCACCAACAACATAATCTCCATAACCCATAATAGCACCAAAATGATCATTCCCGAATCTAATCGTCCGATAAATTTTCTCACGAAGTTCATGAGCCGCGACGGTCTCCAAATATATGCTTGGAACGGCTGAGTCCATGTACCACGTAACGATTTGAACGATCCGCGGTTGAACACGAGACAAGAATGGATAAGCTGGATAATTGGGATCCCCATGCAAGAATGGGTTCCATTTGGTTAGTAACGATGATTGGAACACCCACATAGGAGTATAAACAATGGAATCATTATAAATAGATGCGAGTACTAATGTCAATATTCAACCTATTTAAAGTGTGTTCACTTCTTAAGGAATGGTTCTACCAAGAGGCATCCATTTTCTAGTGGGCATTTTCTTAGTAGATTGAGGGCGAATCGATTAGTCTTATGGCGGAAGGTATCCATTGAAAGCCTATCTTACTAAATGTTCTTCATGTGGGTTTCCACTATTTTCTAACTTTCTTTCATCTTTGCCTTTTAGCCTTCTTAGCATGATTTTAGCATTAACAATTTTACTCAATTGTGAAAGATTAGACAAAACATTCACACCACATTCATGATTAGCAATGTAATTCAGCGAGACATCATTACATGGTTTGCGATAGTATCGAATTCGAATTAATTACAAGACGCCTATGGCTAATACTAGAATCAACACGATTCGTTTATTCAACTCAAACTTAAAGTTCCTAGGTTGGTCTTCGCTCTCTTCCAATGTGCATTCTTAGCTTGCGAGGTCCTATCTTGCTTGGTATTGCCTCGGAGGCTTTGACCCGCTTGCTTTAATGTCACCGATTACTCTGTAGAGGAATTATGGGAACATTAGTTGGTTGATCTACCTTTGTATTCCTAAACTAGATGTGCAAGGATCGAACTACTCGAAGGCACATTAGTGTTCACTTTCTTAAAAGCGGGTATAGAATGGTTTGTATGCTTGGCACTAGAAATAGAACAGGCATCACGGCTTTACCTTTCGCACCTAAGGGTTTAGGACATGTTGCAATTAAGCATTCTAGCAGTTCACGAGATCCTTTGGCCGAATGCACGCAAACCTAATTTCTCTATCAAGAGGCTTATTTAGGTAATCCTCCTCCACAATCTCACGGAGACATTCTAGACTATCCTTAAGGTGAGCACGGTAGTTATGAAACACAAGTTCATTATTCCTAATATGAGGAGGATTGTATTTAACTGGACAAAGATATTTGCGAATGAGGATGACTTTGAGCGACATTCTCATTAAAACAAGTGGCATTTTCCCTTTTTTCCGACCCTCAAATTCTCAATTTCCTTTTGTAAAGAAGTTATTTTTCGTTGTTTTTGTCACGAGTGACTTTCATTGAATCATATAACTCTTTAAAGTGACGTTAACTTTTCATTTTCTTCTAGAAAGCTCTCGTTTTCCTTTTGTAAAGCGTTTACTAAGTTTTGAAGATGAAAAGTTTGAGAATCTTGAGAATCTAAAGGAGGAGGCATTTGGGAGCCAGTACATTGTTCTTTTCACCCTTTAATTGAGAAATTTGGGCTTTCAACTTTCTAATCGTGCAACAATGAGCTTGAATCATTCATCACGTTTATTTATCGAAAATCGCATCAAACTCGAAACATCCGAGGATGTCTTGATATTTGAGGTTTTAACATTTTCTTTAAGATGTTGATATTTTAGTTGCAAATCAAAATGTTCAACTTCTAGTTTAGAAAGATGTTTTACCAAATTATTGTTATCATCTCGATCAATTTTCTCACTAAGTTTTGAGTTTTTGTTTTCAAGCTCAATGACACGATCATGGGAAACTTTCAATGCAATAGATAATTCATGAAATCGAGAAGCAGTAATGGAGTGATTCGTGGCAGTGTAAAACACATCTTGAGCAATACATTCAGAAATAAGATTCTCATTTAATGTGTGCAAGTTCTTCCTCTCAATCTCATTATATTTTAATTCATGCTCATAGTCATTAACCTCAACTATCATCGCATCAAATTCCTTTTCCATTTCTTTAATATATGAATCCATCCCCTTTTAAGACTCTCAAATTGATCTTTTAGTTGTTTAAAGAAAGGCATGACCTCAGTTAAATAGCATTCTTTTGTTTGCTCAAAACCCTTTCCCTTCAGTTATCCATGGGTGTGATCCTTTTCTTACAAGTTTTCTCAAAGTCAACAAATAATTGGAAGATGACATATTGGTGATTAAGGTCTTGCTTTTAGTGGCAATAGTTCTAGGGACTAGATGCATTGGTGTATTAGGAGGATACACGATGGTGAAGGCATTTTCCTAAGAGGAAGGTTTGTTACAACAAGATTCTCTGCCTTTTGTTTATCTAGATCCTTTTTCCAGAACACTTGTCCGGGTGTTAACAATGTTTGAGGCTTAAACATGTTCAAGGAAATCCAATTTTCCTTTTTGTAGTCATAGGGTTTGATAATTATGTTTTTCTCTTTACATGAAGGATTGTTGAGTTTCTTATCCATTTTCTCCCTAGTGACCTCATCTGATTTCTTATCTTCCTCCGTGCACTCAGCACAATTAGGTTTCTGTCTAGGCTTAAGGATTTCATTGCCATCATAAATTACCTTATGAGCGCTTCTAGACTTTTAATGACCTCTGGATTTGGTTCCTCAACAAGGGAATGCTATGCTTATCGCTTAAGACTCTATGCTTAGTGATCAAGTGAGCGATCGAATGGTATTACCTTGTACGCATAACTTATTTTCAAGCTTGTTTTTCAAAGTTTTTAGATTGGAAAAATCATTCAAAAGTTTTGTTTCCTTAGCATTGAATTCTTGCTTAAGCATTTTAACATTTTCTTGAAGTTCTTGTTTTTGCTTAGCAGTTTTAGAATGCTTTTCTTGTAAGGAGTTTAACTCTTGTTTTAATACTTCTTCTCTAAAATTACTTTTTCGAATAGTTGTACGCATTTGGTTATCCATTTCCTGCTCACGTGTGGTTAACTCAAACTTAGCACGCTGTTCATAAATAGCAACTTGTTCTTTATAGGCATTAAGTTCAGAGATAACAGAATCATCAGGGGCACATGCAGTGTATTCATCAAAAACATAGTCATCATTGACTGCAGAGGATGCATCATTTGGTACACTCTCACTTTCACTTTGTTTCACATATTGATCATATGGGACAACATTGATATTACCCATATTTTCAATATCTGACTCAATAGTTTCAGTTGATTGTACATTGTTATGCATCTTTTGCACATCAGCATCATCGTATAGTTTTAATACTTCAGAAATGATTTTGTCTTTGGATGGAACAGCTTGTGGTGATGAAGAGACTTTAGAAGGACCATTGGAGAAATGCTAGCCATGAAAATTGTTTGTGCGATGAGGTTCATCATCAACGCCGAGTCGTATGCATCACAATCGGCGACTTGAAAGGCATTCGATGATTGTGGCCTATCTCCGAATTGGTCGCTCATCCACATCTCGCATCATATGTCTTGGCATTTCCTCAAGAAGAAACAACAACTCCTCTTCATCCAAAGTCGCACCATTATCCCGAGCTTGCACAAGCAACATCTTATCCCTCAAGTACTCGCATTTCGAGGCGTTTTGGCGATGTCGCAGTTCCTTGCTATGTCCATCACCACCACGGTTGTAGCACTTAATTGGCTTGGTTTGTCCTTGATTTCCATTCCTTCCCCTATACCGATTTTCCACATACCCTCCTCCTACTCCACCTCTTCTTTGTTCATATTGTCTTCCTTGACTGGTTGCACGGTAACCTTTCCATCTCGACCAACGCATGATTGTGTAGATTGGATGCGCCCCGATTTCATTGTTAGTGTGAAGTCATTAGTATGTGGAGTGAAGGTTAAGTTTTGTTTAACCATAAGAGCCGGTTTATTGATAAAGTGTTCCATGACCGCATTGGCATCGGGTTGTTTGAAACTTGGATCCGAATGACTTGAGATGCTTTGGTAGTAGTTCCATCATTGGTGTAGAAGGCTGTTGAATCATTTGATGAGCTTGTCTCTCCCTGGTTGGTTTTGAACTGATCAAGAATCCTTTTTTCAAACATCGCATGCCTCTCATTCTGAAGAAGGAATGCATAGAGTTGCTTCTTCAATCCTTTTGTTAGCTTCACAGAGGTGACAAACTTGTGCCATTCGGGATTCATGTTGTTCACAAACTTTGAGTTCAGCTGAATGTTTGGCATGGTCATTTTGATGTTCCTCATGTCATTCACAAGCTTATGGAATCTCATGTAGTACTCATAGACACTCTCATCCGGTTTCATCTTGAAGTGCTCGGACTCATCATATAGTTGTGATTCTCATCTTCAACAGTTAATTCGAACCCGAGAGAAGCATCTTGACATTATCCCATCTGCCTTTGCTTGATGTTGTGATTGATAAGCTTGTAGATGTCTTTTAGAAGACCTTGAAGTATAATGTTAGAAGCCCCGATATCGCATCAAATCTCTTTTCTCCTTATCATTGAGCTCATCATACGTCTTTGGTCCGTCTATTCCATAGATCATTGTTCCATCTGCGCAATGTATCAATTAAGTCTCTGGTAGTCTCAATCGATAAGGTCCTTCATCTATTGACTTGAGAATGTTGACTCTGTTTTCTTTTCCCAAACAAGACAATCGGATTCGTTGAGCCCATGAATCATAATCGCCTGCATCAAGCATGGGTGGGCGAGTATCGACCCTGCTTGAACGTCCTCACTACTGGAAGAAACAATAGTAGGAACGATGTTTGCCATGATTACAAGTTCTACAGATTTTACTATTCTTTGATTAAACCGGAAATTGATTCTTTCACGGATTTTAATAAACCAAAAGAACAACCGTAAGAATGTATCACGAAGAAGTAACAAGTCTAAATAGACAAGTAGCTACACCCTCAACTCGCTTAGTAATCAACTCGCTAGACAACCAACTCGCTCAAAGGAACAAGTCGCTTAAGGAATCAACTCGCTAAATAGCCAAGTCGCATTAGTATCAACTCGCAACACAATCAACTCGTTTAATGAAACAAGTCGCTAAATAGCCAACTCGCTTTAGTATCAACTCGTAACACAATCAACTCGCTTAAAGAAACAAGTCGCGTTAGGAATCAACTCGCTTAATAGCAAGTCGAAAACAGACACAACTCGCTTAACCACCAAGTCGCTTAAAAGCTTAACTCGCTAAATAGCCAAGTCGCATGTATCAACTCGCATCCAGTAACAAAGCAACTCGCTTTGAAGAACTAAATATCCGAGACTCAACTCGCTTAGTACAAAGTTCAAAAATAACCACTTTATCAATCAAAACAACCAAACCACAACGATTTAAGCCTTCCAATTCAAAACATAAACACATATGATGATCCTAAACACAAAAGTACAAGCAAAATTCAAACTTTAACACTAAAATTTGACCAAATGAATCAAACTCTTCTAAACACTTAATACCCCAAAAACCTTATGAAATCCACCAAAACAAAGAGCATGAAAGATGAGTGATCAAACCATGGCTCTTGATACCAATTGTAAGATATAGGATTTCACAAACACACTAAACCATAATCAAAGTGGGGCGTTCAAGTAGTTTAGAGAGAGAAAGGGAAGAGAGTTGGGAACTATGTGAAACAAAGAAAAATGGTATTGAAGCTCCAACCCTCTACCTTGGGAGGTAGAGGGTATTTATAGTTTCTTACAAACAAACGCCACCTACGGGTGTGGATCGCATACTGATGGGTAAAGACCCGTCTGTCCTCCACGGTGTTACAAGACAAACAACTTAATAATATAACTAGACTACGACTACGAGCTTTCCAACGAATACATATACTTGAGGTGACCGACTCTTTAACGATGAATTTTCTAATTCCTAATGTAATCACCTTTTCTCCTTATCATCGAGCTCATCATACGTATTTGGTATGTCCAATCCAAAGATCATTGTTCCATCTGCAGCAGATTTAGTATGTCTCTAGTTGTCTCAACTTGATAAGGTCCTTCATCAATTGACTTGAGAATGTTGACTCCATTTTCCTTTCCCGGACAATACAACCTAATTCATTGAGCCCATGAGTCATAGTCGGTTCATCAAGCATGGGTGGACGAGTGTCTGAACCACCGCTTGAACGTCCTCACTATAGTAGAGATGATTGTAGACACGGTAGACATGTTTACTGATTTCACGGATTTTATAACTCTATGATTAAACCGGAAATAGATTCTTTCACTAGATTTTACTAAATCAAGAGAAAACCGTATTAGAAACAAATATCAACCAAGTCGTTATAACCCTTGAACCAAGTCGCTAAGTCACCAAGTCGCTAAGTAGCAACTCGCTAAACCTCAAGTCATTGTGAATCAAGTCGCTAAGTCACCAAGTCTCTAAGTAGCAACTCGCTAAACCTCAAGTCATTTGTGAATCAAGTCGCTAACACAAGTCGCTAGTAGAAACTCGCTAAACCTCAAGTCATTTGTGAATCAAGTCGCTAGCACAAGTCGCTAAGACCCAGTCGTGAACACAAGTCGTTAAAGCACCAAATTGCTAAGCGGACAAGTCGCTAAAGAGCAACTCGCTAAGTATCCAAGTCGCTAAGAATCAACTCGCTAAGAACAATAAGGACAAGTCGCTAGAAATAATAGAGACAAGTCGCTACGCCTACCAAGTCGCTAGCCTAAGTGGAACCTCCACTACGTTGTACTGTTTGTCGGCTTGTCTCAATAGACAAGTAGCTAGGCTCAAGTCGCTACTCCTCTAACTACAAGTCATTGAAATTAACAAAGTAAATCGCTACCAAGAAAAACAACTCCGAGAGCCAAGTCGCTAGGTAGAAAACTTTAAGAACAATACTTTTCAATCCAAAACAAGCCCAACCACAGTGATTCAAGCTTTCCAAATCAAAACCCAAGCACTTACAATGATTCTAAACACAAAATTACATTCAAAATTCAAAATTTAACACAAGAATGATCCAAATGATGCAAAATCACTAAACTTTTTCAAACCCAAAACCATATAAAACCACTAGAAATCCAAGGATATGTAAAGAGATGATCAAACCATGGCTCTTGATATCAATTGTTATGTATTGGATTTCACAAACACATCAAATCATGATCACATATAGGCTTATAATATGAGGTTTTGTAGAGAGAAAATAGTTAGAGGTTTGGGAACTTAGTGAGAGAAAGTAAAAGTGTTATTATGAGCTCCAACCCTCTACCTTGGGAGGTAGAGGGTATTTATAGTCTTACATAAACGCCACCCTACGGGCTGTGGATCGGGCATACAGGTGGGTAAAGACCGTCCGTCCTCCACGGTGTTACTTAACTAAATACTACTTAACATTAAATAACTACGACTACGAGCTTTAACGTTTACATATACTTGAGGTAAGCGACACTTTAATAACGGATTTACTAAATCCTAACACGATCTATAAGATAGGAGTGGGGGTGTAGTTAGGGAGGTGGTGGGAAGTTGGCGGACGGCACCGAAACCCTAATTATGGGTGGCCGGATTTTCTTAGTGAGAGAGAGAGAGAGTATTTGTGTGTGTTTATAGAGAGAGAAAGAAGAAGAGTAAAATGAGAGAGTGAGAGTGAGTGGAGGTATATATACTCCCATGAGAGACTAAACTTGTACTAAAGAAACTATAAGGGCAAAAATGAAATTGTCAAAGGGACTATACATGTAACCCTCTTAATCTTTTGATATATTAGGTTCGGGACTCGTTTAGCCTAGCAAACGAAGGTTTAGTCACTCGGAATTACGCCAATATTCTCGAATAATATTTACGATAAAAAACGACTATAAACACGTATCGTATCTCAACTTAGATGGAGCGATCGCTATAATTGTTGTTTCTTCATTTATGACGATCGAATAAATTACGAGTTGTCACAACAATATCCTCAACAACAATTCCCCAACAACCACAACAAGTTTATTAGCAACATCAATCATTTGCGTAACCACAACTACAACAATTCCCTCAACAACCATACCTCAAGAACAACAATGGTTTCCACCTCAATATGCTATGCAATCTACTACTGATACACAAAAGGATCCTCATTGGTTTTCAAAGATGTGTGAGGCTATCAGCAGTCAACAATCAATTCATGAAGCTGTATCTTTTGATAGACCTCCAATGCTCGCTCCCGGAAACTATATTCAATGGGTCAGTCGGTTCTTTAGGTTCTACGACCTTAAAACCTCATGAAAAATATTTAAAGAAGGTCATCCTTTAAGGTCCTTTTCAAATGCCAATCATGAACGATTCCCGCGATCCAACGGCTAATCCACCAAGACTTGACACTACTTCCTTTGTCTTTGAAAGTCAAATGATGCGAACAACAACTTCACCTTGAAGTCGATGAGCTCACAATGGAATACATTCTTCTCGATTACCCAATCCAATTCTTCAAAGTTTTGATGCTCAGAAAACATCAAAAGACATGTGGGAACATGTACATCTCTTAATGGAAGGCACTAAACTCAATAAAGAGGACATGGAATCAAAACTTTACCTATCTTATGAAATGTTCATGATTGATCCAAAGGAGATATTAGAGTCATACTATCATCGATTCACAAACATCATCAGTGATTTGGACAAACACAACATAATTTTGCCCAAAATTGCTATTAACACAAAGTTTCTAAGTTGTCTCGGTCCTAAGCGGGAGAAGTATGTCACATTCATCCATCAAGCTAAGAACCTTCACAATGCTAAGTATGGTATGTTGTATGATTATCTCAAGAATCATTAGAAGGAAGTTGATAAAGATCGAGCTCTCCGTGGAATATATGCAAGGGTTGTGGGTAAATGAGAAAGTGAGACGGGTAAACACATAGAAAATGTGTAAATATGATGATCAAGTTTTGTATATCCTATGAGCTTGCCTTAATTAAATTAAAATTAATGTAATAGTATGTGTGTTAAAGTGTTAATAGCTTGGATCCGATGTGTTGTTACAAGATGATGTTACAAGCCACTCGTAAAGCGTTACAATGATCGTTACGTAAATCCTATGGGATATGTGATAGTAAATCCTATGGGATATGTGATAGTAAATCCTACGGGATGTGTTATAGCCGAGTTAGCAAGTGAATGTTACAGAATCCTTGGGATGAATTGAATTTCCTTCATAGGAAAAGATTGCCTACATCTATGGCATATGTAAATGTTATAGTAAAATGGATCCAATGCCAAGAAATGAGAATTGTGGAAAGTAAAGAAGTGATGACCTTTTGGGTCATATAAATTAAAAGATGTTAGGAATTAGAAAATTCCATAGTGAAGAGTCGGTCACCCCAAATATTATCTAGCATAAGTTAGCTCGTAGACTTGTAGTTATTTACGTTATTTATACATTTATTAGTTAGTTATTAGTTTAGTTTAGCGTAGTGTAACACCGTGGAGGAAGGACGGTCTTTACCCATCTGATACCGATCCATGAGCCGATAGGAGGTCGTTGTGTCATTAGTATAAATACCCCTTCCATCCATGGAAGGGTGGTGCTTTCAATCTAATATTCCATACTTTTGTGTAAACCTCTAGCAAGAACACCTCTCTCTCTCTCTACTAACTCTAACTATGGCAAACATGTATTTTGATCATCCAAGACCACCGAATCATCAACACAATAAATATTACGATCCTACAATTGGTACGAGCCAAGGTTATTGTGTTGTGTTGATTTTTGTGGTTTTGATACATGTTTGTTAACCATTTTGTGTTCTTTTTAGTGGTCGAAATCGTTTTGGGTAAACGCTTTTTGTATTCTTCTTTTGGTCTATGGTCTTAACTGGTTTTTGTCCAAATTTCTGTTTATGTTCGCTTTGTCCAAAATATGAATATCTGGTCATTGTTGTAGTCATAATGGGTATAATGGGTCAAATGGTGCATCTTTTTTTGCAAGTTTTCTGGGTCTTTATGAACATGGTCGGAATATGGCCGGAAAACTCATCGGAAAATGTCAAATTTCAAGTTAGCGACTAGTCACTATTTGTCCAGAATCAGTGTATCTATGTAGCGACTTGTGTAGCAAATTTTATGGCGACTTGTACCTGGTAACGAGTTGTTGACTATTGAGTCAACAACTGTAGCGAGTTGGCTTAGCGACTTGGCTAAAACATGGACCTAGCGACTTGACAATATGACCTAGCGACTTATATTTATGAGTTAGCGACTTGTTTTGAAAAAACAAAAATGGGTAGCGACTTGGTTTTTAAAGGTAATAGCGAGTTGGGTTATTTGACTATTGAGTCAAATAAAAGTCTTAGCGACTTGATGCTAAACATGACCTAGCGACTTGACTCTTAAGTTAGCGACTTAGACGAGAAAGGAAGAAGAAGAATAGACCACGACCACAAACACAAAACCAAATACCAACACTACAACTCGACCTCAAGTTCAACTTAAACCATCCTCGGTCCATGAAGGCTTAAACATGATTTCTAAAGAAAAATCAGATCCGAATCTTTTCCAACAACTAACCCTAGACCTAGACTCACTTCAAAAACCCTCACATCACTCCCCAACTCTCAATCGTGACTCTAGGACTCGTAATTGGTAAAGGAAAATTGTTGTACGAGACCTCAGTTAATTTGTTTCGTGGTTCTCATAATGAAAAACATCCAAGGCTATCAAGAGCCTCAAACACGAATAACAAATAAAACCATCATCGATCAGTTATCATTGTTTGAAGCTATGCCTCACGTTTTTCTCTATCCGACACAAAAGAGAAGTTTGATAACAACAAATGTTACCCACTTCTCTTTGTTCGATCTGTTACTCTAACATAAATGTTATTCGAGAATCATTAATACCTACCTTGATGCTTTGGTTCAATGTTGATGCCGGTCTCTCAACCTAGTGCCATCCCTGTGGCCGTCTTATGTGTCTCAAAGCCATCCCTGTGGCGAGACTTGTGTATCTTTCAAGTCAAAGGTGTGTTTAAGCAAGGATGGTTGATGTTTGGTTGACATACGTTTAAGATGGAGGAGATGTTTACTGTTTCATTTTTGATCGATTTGAGTGACGGTGAGTTTTGTTGATGTGTTTTATTAGGGTTGTTATCCGTGTTTGGGTGAAGAATTGTTTGAGAGGAAAAGAGGCGATTAAGATTGAGTGATTCTAGGGTTAGGAGTGATTTGGTGAAGTGTTAAATATCCTCGTGTATTTAGGGTACAAGTTGTGGATCTGGATAAAATGATGGGCCGCCGTTTATGGAGATGATTATTCATGGGCCTCATTCTCTTGGTTTTGATAAGTTCTGGTCTACTACTTCACGTGATATGCTAGTCCAAGATATCACATTTCATTTAATGAAATTACACAATCTTGGTATCATGATCCTCAAAGGCATGTGACTTTTAATGACTAAAGATAAAATGTCAAATGCTTAAGCTCGTGAATTTGGATTTGTGACTTTCAAAGGCATTTGTCAATCTTTAAGTAATGGACCTAGATGGGCTTCTCTTTATTGGATCGTCTTGATGAGAGTTGACAATAATGAGATTTATGAGATTTGATGATGAGCCCATCGACTAGTGAGATTAGCTATGACAATGAGATTTATCATGTTATGGGGTTTGATACTTTGGTTTATACATCTCACGTTGGATTTTTCGTCACGGCTTGAACCGGTTATCGAACAAAGTTGACTACGGGGATGTTTGTACGGTATCTCTTATTTGGATTTGAAGTGAGATTTTTCGGGCTCGCTTACTTATTTCATCTTCTTTCTTTCTACCCTTCAGCGAAGATGACTTGTTTGGGCGGTTATAGAGTGTGATGAAGACTTGGCGATTTAGTTACGTTTGTGATTCTTTCCTGCTTAACCCACAACGTAGCTATCACTTCGGTGTCTCACCAGCTTGAGAATGTCAAGAGGTTTTGTACATTGGGTACACCATTTCTTTTCACGAGGATTAGTACAAGTTTAAGTAACAAACTGGGAATTTTACTTCATGATCAAGTTTGATATATCGGGTTTACTTCACCATGTGGTCACCACAATAGCCGATGAATGCGTGAATGATGTGTTTACCAAAGTGGTTATTGGATGGTTGATGTTGTTGTTGATGTTGGATAATGAACCATTGATGAACCACCGATGTTCCCCTAAAATGATATTCACCAAACCAAAATTGTCATAACACATTCAAGTCGACGTTGTTTACGGTTTTGTCTTGATTTTGTAAAATCTCGCGAAAGAATCTATTTCTGTTTAAATCATAGACTTGTAAAATTCCGTGACAATGGAAACATCCCGGTAATAGTAAAGTGCATTTCGGATCTATCTTACGGTTTATTCTTGGTTTTGTAAAATCCCGCGAAGAAACTATTTTTCGGTTTAAACCATAGAGTTGTAAAATCCGTGAATGATGGAACCATTCGGAGAAATGGAAAGTGTATTTTGGGATCTTTTCGATGTCGGTGCTACGGTTTCTACTTCAAGAAGGGATAAAAGGTGTACTTCATGAATTGGATGTGTGTTTGAATATTCGTCATGGCGTTTGGTTATTACATGGTTTTACGGGGTTATGTGCTACTAACCATGGTCGAGATGAAAACCATTATCAAAGTTCACTTTAAATGTCAAAGAAGGCTAGATTTGAGCTTGTAATCAAGATGTGACAACGGCGTTAATTCACTATTATTCATTTGAGGTTGAAGTGAAATATCACGGCGAGTGCACTTAGTATCCGAAGGTATCGGGATGGTTGGATGAAGATTCTTCAAGATCCTTGTTCGAGCTTATTATCAAAAACGAAGACTTGAAAATCTAGTTATTGTTGGGTGTCTTTTACCTTTTCTTTTACCACTGGGGAATTGGGCTCATACCACCACAAAATAACTATCACTTTAAGGAGTTACGTTGTAGTGCTCAAGGTCACATTCAATTGTGGATTTTCAAGAGGTAATGTACGCCTTATACTTGATGGTTGGTTGGTTGAAGAGTATAGAGTACATAGAGAGTACTTAGAGATGCTAATGGAAATCGCACCGCTCTTTGTTACATATGTGCAAGTTTAAGTCACGAGTTCGGGGTAGTTTACTTGTGGTCAAATTTATTATATCGGGTTTTCCATCACCGTCACTACAAAAAGCCCATGAATGATAATGGGTTGATTACATGTTTTGCCAAGAGAGATGAAAGAGAGAGATTATGACGTATTAACACATCGGCTCATGCCTCGTACTCTAAAGAAAAGAAATGTGTACGCTTCAAATGCGATTATCTTTCAAGAAGAGAAATCTTCTTATGACGATGAACACATCAGCTCATGCCTCGTTCTCTAAAGAAAAGAAAAGTGTACGCTTCAAAGGCGCTTTATCTTCTCAAGAAGAGAAATCTTCTTATTAATGACCATTCTCATCAACATGCTTCATACTTTTTCCATGCGCTTCACTCATCAAGTGAACCGGCTATCGTTGATTGTTTTCTCGATTCCACTTTCTCAACTATAATGACGATGGCGACATCCGTGCTAATTTTATGGGGAGAAGTGTGAATAGACTACATTTGGATGATGTTCACTTGTTTAATCAAGAATGGCATCTTCGTATGCAATTCTTGAGGGGGAGAAGAAGTGTGATAATTCTGCATGGTTGATTGACTTATGAGAATATATGGTCATACGGCTCCTAACTCATGTAAGAACCGAGCTTCTTCTTATCGGATCATCTTTACATGGAGTTTCTTCTAAGAGCCGTTAGTTGACATCTTCACAAGCTGATATGAGTTTATTGACAAAGTGCTTCTGGTTAATGCTTCACGTACACATCAACATGATGATTCCGAACAACCTTCTGTCTTGTTTGATGTGATTGTTTGCTTGGTGTTACCATTTCGTGTGTTCGTTATGCGGTCGATTGTCGATTTCCTTGATGAACATCTTTCGTTCTTGTTTGATTGGGAGGATCTTAATTAAGGGATTTGCAAGATGTAAGTTAATTGGGATGCTTTTGGTGATGTTCTTGTGTTTTGGTGAAATGAAGATGTTAACTATCTATTCCCCAACCGGACAATCTTGAAGAAGGCCGAGTCTACAATCGATTCTACATTTTCTCCTACATGTTAGAAGACTAAAGACGAGTTGCATTTGATTATCCAAAGACTTCTTCTTAATCGGGCATGTTATCAAACAGATTGTCGGTTTAGGGAGAGCACTAATTGGGGAGTGTGAAATGTCGAATTTAATCCCAATTAGACTTGCTCACATTCTACTTCAAAGAAGTTGATTCTCACAAAGACTTCAAGCGATCTTCTCAATGATTTCAAGTATTTGGGCTTATAATGTTTTGTCGATTCAAGTGTCAAAACCAAAGAAGGGGAAGGAGACTCACATATAAACACAAAGCGAGTAAACTTGATGAACTTAATACTTCTAAGTAATCAAGATATCCCGGAAGACAAATGTTATTACCGCAGAGAAACTCAAGGTTTGACTCATGGCGAGTAAACTTGATGAGCTTAATACTTCTAAGTGATTGAAGATATCCCGGAAAACAAATGTCATGACCGCAGAGAAACTCAAGGTTTTACTCATCAAGGCTTTTAGTGTTATTATTCCAACGACGTGGGGAAGTGATGTAAATGAAAGTTTCAAGATAAAAGAGGTACATCGGTGTGTGATGATCTCGATGTTATCGCAATCATCGTGGAGAGAGAATTGTGTACATTGGGGCGCCATTGTCTCACTGAGGGCTTAATCATGATTCGTAGATATAATCACTTATTTCGAGTTGACATCCGCAGAGATTGTCATCCGCGATGATTCGTGATTCGCCGCTTCTTCAATGTTATCGGTTGTTCTCTCTTTGGGGAATGTGTACTTGGTCCTTGAGCTTCATACACGATCATCGTGGAAGAAAGCCATTGTTTACCACAAACATTGGGAGGTGTTTTCCTTCCGCATGATGTGTATTCGGGAGAGTTCTTGGATATTGGTGTACTTCGGGTTCTTGAGCTTCATACACATTCATCAGGGACGAAAGATGTGAACATTGGGGAGTTGTTCTTCATTACCCTCATGATGTGTATTCGGGAGAGTTCTTGAGCATTATACAAAGAGACTGACTGCATCAATTCAACTACTTGGGGGAATTGTTCTCTTGACACCTTTTGGAATGGATCGCTTCAGACGTCAGTTGAAAGGAAATTTGAGAAGTGTTATTTAAATGTGGGATGATACATTGTTGTTGTTCTATTGGATGATATAGCCTCGAACGAAGAATCACGGTGATTATTCTTAAAAGGAGCAGATGGGTTTATGATAATGGTGTGCTTCTTTGTGCACCTGGCTAAAGCAAGCTTGAAATAGAGCTTCAAATCTGCTCAACATAAGGATTTTCGGTTTGGGGAAGTCGCCAAAGTCTCACTTTCAAAGGATGGTTCAATTTCTCTCATTCAGAGCCTCGAAAGCTTTGGTGGTGGAAGTTTAAGAGATGATGAATTCTATCTTCTACGACGGGTCGCTCGATATCCTTATCTCGGTACTGTATCATCATCTTCTTTTACTATATCATCTTCTATCTTTGTATATATTTATCGAAAAACAAAATACAAAAATATAAAACCAACAAAACAAAATAGAAAAATATAAAACCTTCAAAACCCATAAAAATCGAAAATTTGAAAAGACAAAAATATGTTTTCTCAAGACATGTCTTCGGTATCGATAACATCTACGGTCTTAGAAATGTCATTCAATAATGGCACGGACCATAGATGAAGTTCGAGCAGGAGGTGTAAATATTCTTTTCAAAACATGTCTCAAAATATGGCTTGCGCTATTACTTGATCAGAACCTGTGCTAAAACTATGGCTTGCTATTATTTCGTATAGCAACCCGTTCTTTTCAAGGAAGGAAAGTGTTACGCTAAACCTATTTTCAAATATTTCGTGCACTTATCCTAAAACAATTTGAGGAAAGTATGTCAAGGATCGTTGCTCCTACACAAATGTTTTTCCGTCTAAAATTCTTCGAAAAATATTTGTTGTTTTCTAAAATGGTGGTAAATGAGTTGCTTGAAAATCAATCGATTCGTAGTTTTCGTAAAAATTGAAAACTCAATCAATGACTTCAGCGCTTTTAACCTTTTCGAAAAATAAGTCATTGATTGAGGGGAGAATGTTTTCAAATTTATATCATCTAACGGACTTTCTTAATTATCCCACGTGCTTATCCGAAAAATATAATTGCCTATGTTGAAGGACTAGGTTTCTAGGATATGATTGTTAGGATTAGATGATTAGAGTTTGATGAACACATAATTCCCATACCTTATATGATCCGATTGATATGTTGAATTGACTTTTATTAGTCGATTGTTGTTTGGGTGATGTCGACCACCATATATCTCGTATGTGTGTTCACTAACGTATGCGGTATATTGGTATAAGAATGTTCCCGATCCGGATCCCACAATTGAAGATGATTGGATGCCGAAGGAAAGGGTAACTATATCTTGGGTTGACAAATGAAGAAACGGAGCTTAATTGGACTTCTATGGAGAGTTGGCATAAATGCAACGTAAGAGGTCTCACCGCATCGCAGATGGTTTTTTCTAAGTGATTGAAGAAACGGAGCTTAATTTGACCTCGTTGGCATTCAAAATGCAACGTAAGAAGAAGTCTCACCGCATCGCAGATGGTTTTTCTTCCAAACCCTACAAAGAACAACAACGAAGCTTCTCAACCACTAACGATCTTTGCAGGATACCATTGACACCATTTTCTAAAACTTTGATTAAAATTGTTTTGAAAATGGAAAATATTGTTTTGAAAATAAATTGGACTTATTTTGAAAATCACCGGACTTTATTTTATCAAAACTTAAGTCACTCAATCAACGACTCGTTATCGATTGAGGGGAAAGTGATTTTATTTAAAGTATTTTCAAACAATATATCTTCAAAAAGTCCGTTTGTACGTTAAAATGTGGTGATCTAAAGATTTAATGTTATGTCATGGTATGATTTTCTTTAAAACTCAAAGATCTTACAAAATGAAATTTTTTCTCGTTTTGTTTGATTGTGAAATTGTTTTATTTTACTTAAAGATCTCTTAAAACTATCATACCGACACTAACAATCTTTAATGTCTTAAAATGGTCCTTATCTATCATCTTTCAAAATCAAATCTTGCCACGCCTTTCCCAAAATTTTCTAAATGATTTAAATCTTTTAGGATCCAAAATCTCAAATGGTTTGAAATCTTTGATCGGGGAGAGATCGTGATTTAAATCTCAAATCTGTTTAAATGGAATTGGTTTTAGTCCTTCAAAGGCACTCCGCCTCCATGTGCCAAACGATTTCAAATACACAATGCACATGTTGAGGAGGAGGATTTATCCAAAACATGATGAGTATTTAAACAAGGCCACATTTTCTCCCATGTTTTCTAAACCTAATTAAATCACTTGGGATCCAAAATCTCAAAGGGTTTGATATTTTGATCGGGGAGAATTTGTGATTTAATAATGAAATTTGATAAAAGATGATCGATTTGATTTAATTGTGCAGTCGCTTCTCTCATATATGTGCTAAACTCAAGCACATATTGAGGGGAGCATAACTATCGAGTACAAAAGTTTTTAAAGAGATTTATAAAGTACCTTGATTGAGTTATCAAATGGTTTTCTTAATGGCTTTTGTGATCGTGGATGTGCTTCAAAAGAACTCTTGCCTCTATGTGATAAAATGATTTCAAATATCCTATGCACATATTGAGGGGAGAATTTACCAAAGAAAATCAAATGGCTTTTTCTATGAAAATTGTGATCAAAGAAAATATTTCAAAGAACTCTTGCCTCCATGTGCTAAACAATTTCTAAATCATATGCACATGTTGAGGGGAGGTTTTCTAAATGATCAAAACTATTAAGGTACAAAATGCTTTGATCTCGTATCACAAGTACCTTGATTGGTTTTCCAAATGATTTTTCAATTGGTTTCAAGGAAGAATGAACAATACCAAAAGACCGACCATTTTACTTTATGAATGGAGTTATAAGGATGGTGAGGTTAGGTATTTGTTCCCACGATCCGCCGTAACCGGAGGGATCTTCCGTGGACAATCCACTAGATAGTGTAGAGTCCTTAGGAATATTGAAAAAGGAGAAAATGAGAATATGGGAAGAGTGCGGATCGAGACAGAGCTAGTAATCGAATAAACCCAACAAGGTTCTAGTAATGAAGTCTCGTAAGCATCAAGGGGTTGAAGAATGAAAAGAAATGAATATGAAAAGGGTGAAAAGAAATAGCCTCCAATAATTCAACCTTAGGGCAAGAACCGGGTTCAATTCATATGCTACCGGTGTTTACTAAGGTAACATCGGTATTGAAGACAAGACGTCATGGACCCAAAGGACGACCGCACTAAAACTTCCCAAGCCACTCAAGTTCCTCTTAAAAGGGCTTGTTTCATTCTCACGGGAACCGACATAATCTATCGACTTTTCTTAGAGATTGTTGATATTGAAGAAGGAGACCCTCCCTAGTCTCCCAAGATAGGAACCAAATGTGCACTATTGAGTCTAGAGCCAAGAGATCATCCACAATATCTCGTTAGGACACAAAATTAATGAAGACTTGTTGTTTCACACAATGTGGAAAGTAAGTATATATTAAGAGTCCCACGCATTATCCTTGTGGTATTGCCGTAACATCCGAGTGATATGTAAAAGTATTCACGATGAAGATGGAAATCCTTCTAGAGCCAACATCAAACAAGCTCTTGGTGGGTGACATGTGAGATCTTTCAAAAGATCAAACTTGTGACAACCGGATAGAAACGATGGGCGATTCAATCTTGAATCAACCTTGGTCCAGAATGGAATTGACGAATACTTTTGGAAAACCGCTCGATGTGCAAACCTTCTTTCTCTAGCATGTCGAATGTGTATTCATGTTTTCAAACTCAAAAGTATCTCCGATTGAAAAATACTTTTGGAAAACCGCTCGATGTGCGAATCTCTTCTTTTCTCTAGCACATCGAATGTGTACTCTTTTCAAATACAAAAAGTATTTTGATTGAAAATTGATCTTTCTCATAAAACCTTCGTTGTATTGCAAACTCTTTCTTCAAGCAATACGCGATTGTTTTTCAAATCATTTTCATCAATTAGTGAATCTCAATTACCGGTTCACTCACTCCGTGTTGTCTTCTTTGAGACGCCCGGTTTGAGAACAACTAGAACATTGCGAAACCCCGTCAAGGAGATTCTTAGGAATCCTACCGATCACAGCAAGATTTGTATCGATCAACGGGAACCGTGGGCGTGTACCTCAATTCAACGAAAGTGATCAAAGACACTTTCGTGTTTTATTGCTAACTCGTTGTTTGCGGTACATTTGGACGGTTGCACCGATCGTAATTGAGGAGTCAATCCAAAGCCGCATGCTCACAAAGATCCACACTTAATTTGAAGAAATCATGATGGTGCATATCTACATAACCCGGCTCGATATTTTATACTATGCTTCGCTCACGCCGCAAATATCATGAACCAAAGAAAGCTTCCGCTACTCGATGGAAAGATGTCATGATTCAAAAGTGTGAGCATGTCGGTCCAAAAGTCACAACTTCACATGATGGCAACACAATAAAGGGTGATCCAGAGATTTATCGTGGTGATGATCTCAATGAAAGCTCAAGATCATCAAAGATGTGGATCGCTTTAAAGGCCTCCACTAAAAGTACAAACTATGCGGACTTTAAAGAATCACTACTAAAGCACAAAGATTGCGAATTGAAGAATTGAAGTCTACGAGCTCAAGAACAAAGTCAAGAATAGAATGCTAGGATTCAAATGTAAAACATGGGGTGACCTCCTTAGGGGAGATTGTTAGGAATTAGAAAATTCCATAGTGAAGAGTCGGTCACCCCAAATATTATCTAGCATAAGTTAGCTCGTAGACTTGTAGTTATTTACTTAATTTAGTAGTTTATTAGTTAGTTATTAGTTTAGTTTAGCGTAGTGTAACACCGTGGAGGAAGGACGGTCTTTACCCATCAGTATACCCGATCCACAGTGCCGATAGGAGGTCGTATTGTCATTAGTATAAATACCCCTTCCATCCATGGAAGGGGTGGTGCTTTTCAATCTAATATTCCATACTTTTGTGTAAACCTCTAGCAAGAACACCCTCTCTCTCTCTCTACTAACTCTCTAACTATGGCAAACATGTATTTTGATCATCCAAGACCACCCGAATCATCAACACAATAAATATTACGATCCTACAAAAGAAATTTAAAGCGGGTAATGGATAGGTATGAGTGTTATGTTGGAAGTGTATAAGTAGGATGATTTATGATTTTCTTATTCAAATGGATTCGGACGCCTTTTCATTTGAATAAAAAAAATTGTGGATCATTGAACCATGAGTTTATATTTCTTGATTTACATCGATTGGGACGCTTCTCTATGTAAATGAGGAAGTATAAACGAGTGGGCTTATGTGTTACCGACAAGGCATGAGTAGGGTAGAAAATGGGAGTCTAAAACTAGTTAGACGTCTTGAGAAAATTGAATGAATTAAGTAAAACCTATGTTATAGGAGTTTTAAACATAAGTTAAAATGAATGAAAATCTTTAAATGAAGATTTAATGTAAGAAGTGACCATGAGGTCATAAAATGAAATTAAAAGTTTAGAACGATGTTATAGTATGCCATGTGGCATCATATAATATGAAAAGGACCATAGTGATCGTAAGGTTAACGAAATTTATGAGGAAGTTATAACAAATAAAGAAAACGTTCAAAGAAGAATGTTAATAAATAATGGAATGGCTATGGTAGAGTCACGAAAAGTGTTGGCTAAATATGACTTATGTAAAGTCAAAATTATATGTAAGTAAGCAAGTATGTAGTGTAATAGTAAGTAAATCGGTTATAGAAACGTTTGGCATTGGGTAATTTATGTTTCAGATGACATGATGACATGATGAGAGCCGTGCGTTATAGAATTTAAGCGAGAAGTAGAATGCATTAAGGGTTTGGAATGTGTTATAGTGGGCCTTGAGTTGCAGGATCAAATAGATCGTTGCAACAAAAAATTTAAATTATGATAAATGTTAAGAATGGTGTAAGATGGAAATTGAATTTTGGTTGGTTATAGACAAGAGATTTCGAGGAAAAAATCTAAATAAAGGGGTAGAATTGTTACACACTTACACCCCTATCCCGGAATACAAATAGGCCCCACCATAGATGGAATTGACTAAGGTTTAACGTGATTGACTAGTCAACCCGATAGTCAATCTAATAGATAATGAATGTTATGTACCGGTTATAAAAAGAAAGGGACCTAACTTGCCAAGTTGTAATGTATTATAACTTGTAGTGTGGCTAAAATATGAAAGAGAGGACTTAGGGGACTAATTGTGTCATATGGCCAAATACACCTGATAAGGTTTTAAAAGGTACCTTTTGAGGGTCATTTAAGCCCTTATTCGATCACTTTGTATCCGTTATTGCTTAATATCGCTCCTTTTCACTTTTAGGTCTCTTGAAGGCAAAATGTCGGAATGATGCTTATTTGGACGAAAAGGCGCGAATATACGAAGAAAATGGCCAAAGTCGAATCGAGACACTCAAAGTCATTAAACATAAGGCGACGGCGCCATCAGATATCCGCGACGCCGCCGGAAGGAATTTTATGACGGGTCGAGGAAAAATTGCATGTTTTCGCGGACGACGCCAGTTCTAAAGGAATAGGCCGTCACACTCGACGGCCTAGATGCGCCAAGACGGCGCCGAGAGTCAAGGGACGGCACACAAATATAGGTGACGCCGCCGCAAGGTTTACGGCCAAGACGAAACCCTAATGACGGGCGACACACACGGCCATTTAAACATAAGGTGACGACGTCGCAGATGTAATCTTATATATAGAATCCGAATTTTTCGCTTTTGTGTGTAGTCTTTGGAGTAAAACCTAAAACCGAACCAAGGCTTTCTTGTGCAAGATTTTAGGTTCTAAACCCTATTATACATCAAGATAAGTATTTACTTCATTAATTTAATTATGTCTTTGATTATTTGTGTGTATGCTTGCATGTTCTCCATGTCCCGCTAATTTATTTGTGTGTTTGCTTAGGAATATGAAACTTAATTATTGAATATTGATTGGTTGATACTTATCTTAGTTGACTAATGATCTAGAGTGCGCTAGATTATTCGTTGTGTACTTAATGCTTGAAATTTCTTTGTGAACTTTAGAATATAATTATCTAGGTAATTGTAGGATAAAGTATTCAAGGACAACCGAGAGTAGGCGCCTATAAATCACTAGAGGATTTGTAAACAAGACCCTTTGGTAATTTCAAAGAGTTAGGAAACAAGCACGCCCTATAGCCTTAGAATCACAACGCAACTAGGAATAAGGACGTGACAAATCAACCATCAATAGGAGATAATTAAGGAGTAGTAAAACCTAAGTAAACACATCTTTAAACTATCATACGAGTACACATCAATTAGACATAGACTATCACAACCTTAGCTTAGATAATTAGATAATAGTAGAGTAATCGGTAGCAATACCAACCCCCAAATCCAATACCCGAGATTCGCACTTTTCCATTTCTAAAAATATAAAAAGATAAAAATAATCTTCCTCAACCTCAACCTTAGCGTAGTAACTTCTCACTAGCATTCCTATTCCCCAGAGAACGATATCAATACCCGTGGCTTACCCTAATTACTACACTACAACGATTAGGTTCATCGCCTAGGTGTTATAAAACTTGCTCAAGAAAAGGAAGTTTCCTTGACCCCGAACGACGCGTGTAGCGTTATCAAGTTTTTGGCGCCACGCCGGGAATAGAATAGCTAGTTAGTAGTCCACCTCGCTTAGGTTTCTTTGCTTGATTCCTATCAAGTAAATTTTTCTCATTTTTAGCTTTCTTAGTCTATCCCCTTCTTCGTGACCTTTGTTCGTAACACCCATCACTTTTCACCATGGAAAATGATAACCAACAACCACGCCTTCATACCAACCCCTTAAGCAACTTAGAACCCGCAGCTCCACCAAAACTCTTTTGAACCATTTGCGTAACCGTAAAGAGAACTTAACAAGTTAAGAAATGCCTCCGCAATTCGTAACATCAAGGTACTTCCATCAATTTTGATGAAGTCACGCCTCGATGAAGAGTCACCTCATTCCCCACAATCCTCGAAACCACCGCCGCTGACGATCGGAGTCAAAATGGCGAGGAAGTTCCCGCCACTCCACCCAACGGATCCACAAATCCTCCTAAAGCGAAAACCCTGGGAATACTCTTCCTCTCGCAGATCCGGTTTCACCAAGCATTGTCTATCCTTCGAACAGTCAATGAGATATTGCATGCGCCCCGACATTTGGTTAATCCAAAAGGCATGTCAATTCCACGGATCCCACAAATAAAACCCAATCCACCATGTCAAACAGCTTTTAAAAATCGTTGATGCTATCTATACCGACGAGCATCTAAGGAGACATCTAGACCGGTTCTTCCCATTTTCTTCAAGGGCAAGCCAAGGAATGGTTCGATAAGCTCCTCCAAGGTCTATTTTCACATGGGAACAACTCTCAACCAAGTTCACAAAAAGTTCTTTCCCTCGAAGAATTGCAAAGAAGCTAGAGCAAAATTCGCACTTCCATCAAATGATGAAGAATCTATCACCGACTCGAGTCGTTATAAAGATCTTATTCAAGAAGCCCCACACCACGGTATCGACCTCCGTTGCTTGTTCAAATCTTTTACGACAATGTCTCCTAAGGATCAAAAGGGATTGATTTTCAACCGTCAAGAATAGTGAACCTCATCATGGAAGAAGGGTGGAACCAAATTGAGGAATACATTCAATACCGTGACAACCATTGGGACAAACCAACGAATGCGTTAAGCATCTCTACTTTCTCAAGTAAAGAGCTATCCTTCGATGATCGGATCGAGAAAGCACAAAAGAAGTTAGCTTATCTCAATAGATCGCTCGAACCAAAAAGGCTAATTAACCCATACCTCATATGTGACGCTTATGAGCGCCACACGAGAGCGATGACGCGATGACGCCCAAGAGAGCGCATTTTTTTCTAGTCATGACATCTATGATGACCCTCACCTCTCGCTCTATCAAAACGATGAATGTGATCCTGGGGCATCTAGAATGGAAAATCAAGGAAGGGAAGGATCTCAATACTCCACCCGTGACCTCTTTGAAGAAGAACTCTGCGAAGTTTACCATGGAAGGAACACACTCTTAAAAGGTCTTGGGAGTTTATCCGAGAGCAAAGAAGTCAATTAGAAAGTCAATTCACCAACCTTCACGAAAGAATAGTGGATCCGCCCACCCCTCACGATCCCACTCACAAGCAATCACCACTCGGTCAGAACCACTACCAAGGACCCCCACATCCTAACTGCACCCCACCACACAAGGACCCGTGTTAGAAATGAGACAATTTCGAACCACTTTCAACTCCTCATGATCCTCCTCCGCAAACACCAAAGACCAAATTTCAACGACCAACTCTCGTCAATTCCCTATCCTCTCGCCTAAAAACCAAAGGTCAAGAAGACAATGAAAGAATATTGTCTTATTTGAAACAAACATCCGTCAACATACCACCTCGATGTATTTTATCACATCCCTAAACATAGTAAATACTTCAAGAAATTGATATCTAATCGAAGAAGTCAAGGGTTGATATCATTAGAGAAGAATGTTCGGCTATCATCCGTAAAAGCCCGCCCAAGAAGAAGGAAGATCCGGCAGCTTTACCATTCCTTGCTCTATAGGGCACTTTCGATGAAAACGCCTTGGTCGATCTTGGGGCAAGCATTAACCTAATGCCTCACCCATGTTTCTTAAACTCGGATATCCGGATCGAAACCCACTAGGATGAGTATCCAATTGGTCGATCGATCAATCAAATATCCCATTGGAGTTTGTGAGAATGTTCTCGTAAGGGTAGGAGAATTCAAGTTCCCAATGATTTCGTAATTTTAGAAATGGAGGAAGATAACTCGTCCCAATAATCCTTGGCGCATCTTTTCTTAGCTATACCGTGCCATCATTGATGTTCATGATGGTAAACTCACTTTACGAGTGGGGTCGAAAGCTTAACCTTTGACATTAAGGATTCTATGAGGCATTCCTCCTCCCGCGGTCATCCGTATATTTAGTTGAGGAAGTTGATGAATTTGTTGATGACATAGATGGTCGCATTGATGAGCATCTATTAAACGAATTCATGAATAATGATAACAACGAAATATACGACAACCAAGAAATGGAAATGGTCTGAGTGCTTTTTTTATCCGCCAGATGAAATTGAACCTATTGAGCTTCGTAAATGTGAAAACAAGCTAAAACCATCAATCAAAGAGCCCCCACCGAACTAAAAGATCTCCCGAGTCACCGAATACGCCTTCCTTCAAGGAGAAGACCAACTTCCCGTCATCATAAGCTCTTCGCTAACCACTAGTCGAAGAGAAGCTCTTAGAAGTCTTAAAAGAATACAAGGGGTGATTGCATGGAGTGTTGCCGACATCAAGGGAATTGATTCTACATTCTCAGACTCACAAAATCCTCATGGAGGAAAATTACAAACCAACCGCTCAACCACAAAGACGGTAAACCCTAACATCAAGGAAGTAGTGAAAAAGAGGTCATTAAGCTTCTAGACGCAGTCTCATCTACCCCATATCGATAGCCCATGGGTCACCCCGTCCAAGTGGTTCCAAAAAGGAGGAATGACGGTTGTAAAAATGAGAAGGGCGAGTTGGTGCCGCAAAGAACAAGCATCGGATGGCGGTTCAGATTGACTACGTAAAGTTGAATGATGCTACTCGAAAAGATCATTTTCCCTACCATTCATCGACCAAATGCTCGAAAGGTTAGCCGGCATGAATACTATTGTTTCCTTGATGGCTTTTCGTGATACTTCCAAATTCCCATCCCTCAAGATCGTGAAAAACTACATTTACATGTCCTTACGGACGCTTGCCTACAAGTTTAATGCCCTTCGGTTATGTAACGCACCCGCTACCTTTCAACGATGTATGATGGCCATTTTCCACGAACCGATTGAGGACAAGATGGAAGTCTTCATGGACGATTTCTCAGATTTGGGAATTCATTCGACATCCGCCTTTCCAACCTTAGAAAGATGTTGAAACGGTGCGAGGAAACCAATTTGGTCTTGAATTGGGAGAAATGTCATTTCATGGTAAAAGAAGGAATTGTTTTAGGCATAAAGTCTCTCGGGAGTGGAATTGAGGTCGATAGGGCAAAATTGAAGCGATTTCAAACTCCCTATCCTACTACCGTAAAAGCCATTCGCAGCTTTCTTGGTCACGCAGTTTTTATCAAGGTTTATTAAAGACTTCTCAAAATTGCCCGCCAATGACACAGCCTTCTTGTTAAGGATGCCCTTTGATTTTTCCGAGAATGCAAAGAAGCATTTAACCGACTAAAGAAAGATCTCACTCAAGCACCTATAATGGTCACCCCGATCGGTCTCAACCATTCAAATCATGTGTGACGCTAGTGATTATGCCGCTTGAGTCGTGCTCGCCAAAGGAAGGAGAAGCATTTTCAACCAATCTACTATGCTAGCAAAACCATGAATGTAGCACAAGAGAATTATACGACCACCGAGAAAGAACTTTGCCGTTGTTTTTGCCTTCGACAAGTTCGTGCAATATCTCGCCCTTTCTAAGACTGCTGCTTTCACCGATCACTCCGCCTTACGCTACTTGTTCTCAAAACAAGATGCTAAACCCTACTCATTAGGTGGATCTTATTACTCAAGAATTGACATTGAAATTCGGATGTGTGGAGTCGAAAATCTCGTCACGATCATCTATCACGCTTGGAAAACCCCGATAGAGATGAATTAGACCGCACCGAGATTCGCGATTTTTTCCCGAGGAACGGCCGATGGCCATTAAGGAGATTGAGCCATGGTATGCGGATTATGCCAACTACCTTCCAAAGAGGGTTTTGCCGAATTACATGACCAAGCAAGATAAAAAAGTTCTTCACTACATTAAAACATTACTCGGATGAACCCTTCCTCTTCCAGATATGTCCCGACCAAATCATTCGACGCTATGCGGCCGGTAAAGAGATTGATCGAGTTCGAAGAATGTCATGCAGACCATCCGAGGACATCATGGTGTGAATGTCACAAGCACGAAAGGTTTTGATGCCGGATTCTATTGGCCTACTATTTTTCGAGATGTTAAGAAATTAGTTCAAACATGTGATGCATGCCAACGATCAGAAATATCTCGCGACGGATGAGTCACCCGTAACTATATCCAAGTCTCGCAAATATTTGACGTTTGGGGAATAGACTTCATGGGACCTTTTCCATCTTCTCGAGGAAATGAATACATTCTCGTGGCTATCGACTATGTATCCAAATGGGCAGAGGCTCAAGCCCTTAGAACTAATGATGCGAGGGTAGTTATCCACTTTCTAAAAAACTCTTTGCACGATTCGGATTCCCAAAGCATTGATCGCTGATAGAGGACTCACTTTGCAATGCTCAAATGGAAAAGGTGATGAAGAAGTATGATGTCTCACATAGGTTTTCTAACGATATCACCCTCGCATAAATGGGCAAGTAGAAAACACAAATAGGGCATTAAACGAATACTTGAAAAGACGGTCCACCGTAATAGGAAAGATCGGGCATTCAAGCTAGATGAGGCACTCGGGCATTCGTAATCGCTACAAAACACCTATTGAACAACCCTTTTCGCTTGGTTTACTGGAAGGCATGCCACCTCCCATCGAATCGAGCAAAAGCATATTGGGCAATTAAGGCCCGCAATATGGATTATTCTCAAGGTGGTCAAATCGGTTCTTACAACTCCAAGAATTGGATGAACTGAGGTCGAAGCATACGAATCATCAATCACCTACAAAGAAAGGGCAAAAGATGGCATGATCAACTAATAAAGAATCCTAAAGAGTTTTTGGAAGGAGATAAGGTGCTCTTGTATAACTCAAGACTAAGATTATTTCCGGAAAACTCAAATCCAGATGGTATGGGCCCTTTTCAAGAAGAAAGCGTATGAGCAATGGGCGGTGGTGTTACTAGACCATGAGGGAAGAGAATTCACCGTTAATGGACAACGGTGAAGCATTATCAATTGGATAATATTGAAATGATGAACGATGAGGACATTGTTTTAGAAGAAGAGGCGGTGATGCAAAACGTAGGAGTAGGACTACGAGTCTAGCTACAAGACTCTTAAATAAAGAAAAGCGCTTCGTGGGAGGCAACCCATGCTTAATTGTTTGCTTGTTAGTGTCATATATCTTTTATTAATTGTTTGTCCTCATGTTTGAATTTGTAAAATGCTTTATTTTGTTTTTAACCTCGCCTTAATTACATATAAAGGTATTTTACATAAAGGATAAGTGTAGGAGGATTACACACGCTTTCATAAGAAACGTGAACATGAGAATAACAATTAACTAAAAGATATATATGTTTGTTTGTTCGAGTCAAATGCTTGTATCGAGTCATAATGGATGTTTTTGCGTAAGTTTTTCCAGATTCTAAAGATGCAAATTTTCCGTAATTTTTCCGTAAAATCGCACCGCTTTTTGTCAGATAACCGACGGCGTCAGATTGCAAACCGACGCGCCAGAAGGAATAAAACATCACCACTTTTTCTCGCTCGAGCTACTTGTAAAATTTTGGAATTTTCCGATCTTAACTTTCAAAACAAATTCAGTAAACATCCATTCCACAAGCATTATATCCTAGTTTAAATCGAGTCTTATGTATATTATTACCACCGATTTTACGCCAAGGTTTCGCTTTGTTTTCTTCTAGTGTGTGTGTTTAGTTTGTCAAGAAGAAGTTACACAAGTTTGGAAGGAGCCTTCACGCAAAAACTCTTCTTGGAAAAGATTTAACCACCACTTTTACGGATCCTACCGAGCTAATCGTGGAGTATTAGTTTTTTTCGCTTTTAATTACCTTCTATTATCATAACTTTGATATTTCGGGAACATTGGGGACAATGTTCGCTTTAAGTGTAGGAGGGAAAATAAACGGAACTTTGAAACTATGCTTATCCTTGACTATTTGCTTTGTCCAAGTGTATTTGTGTAATAAACCATGAGAAAATGTAGGTTAGGTAATTTTAGCCAAATTTAAAATTTTTTCATGACGATAAGAGTGGGCCATTAGTCTTAACAAAAGCGCCTCATGGATAGGAAGTTGCATGACTAGCACAAAACCCTTACCACCTAAATTCCACCCAAAATGCGAGGATCGCCTTAGATTAGTAGGAATTAAAGCATTCATCTTTAATGCTTAGAGTGTGAACCGTAGTATATTAGATTCTAGAACTTGTTTTGTGATGCATTCCGAGATCGCTAGTGAGACTACACTTGTGTAGTTAGGAATAACTAAATGATAAGAGGCATTAGGATAAACCCTTGTTTGATACCGTAATATAATTACTTCTTCCATATCGGTTGAGTAATTCCCCACACCCTTTGCGTTGTACTCATCTTTAGTACACGATACCCCTAGTTAACCCCTCGTAGCCTATCCTTTTCGCGGTTCTCGTGATGTTTCGTTTTTCCCGAATATCAATGAAGAGCATTGTTTACACCCCACCCCAAATATACACCCAAATCGCTTTAGCCTACCTTTATTGCACTCACTTTTAGTGCAATTTATGTTATCACCCAAAACCCTTAGTTCAATTATCCGTTGCTTGCATGAGTTGCTAAGTCGAGTCATATCCTTTGTATACGCTTTGGGATGATTGGGATTCATGGAAAAGTTAAAGTTTATGAAATATAGGAAGAGAACGTTAAACTCAAATTCCCTTTGTTTGCATAATAATGTACTCCAAGTGTTTTGATCTTTTCAATTCGGGTCAAATTAGTGTTAGAGTAATAAAACTCAAGTGTAGGGATGTGTCTATAAACCCTATCATTTTGATGTACCGTAGAGGATGGTAGAGTAAAAAAGTAAAAAAAAAAAAAAAAAAAAAAAAAAAAAAAAAAAAAAAAAAAAAAAAAAAAAAACCATACGGCTACCATCCTACATCTATCTTTTAAATTATGTTTGTTTATTTTCGCTGCCTAGAGTTTTAGAGTGTCGAGTCTTGGCTTAGCAACGCCATTCTTCAGATACTTGCAACATAGAGATTTTTGACTATCCACCACTAAATAGCCTATCCCACCAAACCCTTCATTTCCTACCGAAGCCTAACATTACAACCCTTTAAAAGACCTCTTTGATAGTCTTTCCTAGGTGCTTACGCCAAAGCGATTTGAGGTTTGATCTATTCTCAAGCCTATGGTAATCTATGTACTAGGACCGTTAATGAGTGTTTATCTTCCATTTCGATTTGTTATATTTCATATATACACCCGAGAGATGCGAGTATCCAAACACCCCATGTGAGGTGCTAGTATGTATTTCCGTGCTTGTTATGACTTTTATGGGCTTATATGTGTTGTGGACCGCTTTGAATGGATGCTTCATGACCCCTAACTTATAAATTAATTGGTTAAAGCACATTTGCTTGAGGACAAGCAAATACCAAGTGTAGGGATATTTGATAAGGTTTTAAAAGGTACCTTTTGAGGGTCATTTAAGCCCTTATTCGATCACTTTGTATCCGTTATTGCTTAATATCGCTCCTTTTCACTTTTAGGTCTCTTGAAGGCAAAATGTCGGAATGATGCTTATTTGGACGAAAAGGCGCGAATATACGAAGAAAATGGCCAAAGTCGAATCGAGACACTCAAAGTCATTGAAACATAAGGCGACGGCGCCATCAGATATCCGCGACGCCGCCGGAAGGAATTTTGCGACGGTCGAGGTTTAAATTGCATGTTTTCGCGGACGACGCCAGTTCTAAAGGAGTAGGCCGTCGTTACTCGGGACGGCCTAGATGCGCCAAGACGGCGCCGAGAGTCAAGGGACGGCACACACATATATAGGTGACGCCCGCAAGGTTTACGTGGCCAAGACGAAACCCTAATGACGGCGACACGACGGCGCCATTTAAACATAAGGTGACGCCGTCGCAGATGTAATCTTATATATAGAATCCGAATTTTTCGCTTTTGTGTGTAGTCTTTTGGAGTAAAACCTAAACCGAACCAAGGCTTTCTTGTGCAAGATTTTAGGTTCTAAACCCTATTATACATCAAGATAAGTATTTACTTCATTAATTTAATTATGTCTTTGATTATTTGTGTGTATGCTTGCATGTTCTCCATGTCCCGCTAATTTATTTGTGTGTTTGCTTAGGAATATGAAACTTAATTATTGAATATTGATTGGTTGATACTTATCTTAGTTGACTAATGATCTAGAGTGCGCTAGATTATTCGTTGTGTACTTAATGCTTGAAATTTCTTTGTGAACTTTAGAATATAATTATCTAGGTAATTGTAGGATAAAGTATTCAAGGACAACCGTAGAGTAGGCGCCTATAAATCACTAGAGGATTTGTAAACAAGACCCTTTGGTAATTTCAAAGAGTTAGGAAACAAGCACGCCCTATAGCCTTAGAATCACAACGCAACTAGGAATAAGGACGTGACAAATCAACCATCAATAGGAGATAATTAAGGAGTAGTAAAACCTAAGTAAACACATCTTTAAACTATCATACGAGTACACATCAATTAGACATAGACTATCACAACCTTAGCTTAGATAATTAGATAATAGTAGAGTAATCGGTAGCAATACCAACCCCCAAATCCAATACCCGAGATTCGCACTTTTCCATTTCTAAAAATATAAAAGATAAAAATAATCTTCCTCAACCTCAACCTTAGCGTAGTAACTTCTCACTAGCATTCCTATTCCCCAGAGAACGATATCAATACCCGTGGCTTACCCTAATTACTACACTACAACGATTAGGTTCACCGCCTAGGTGTTATAAAACTTGCTCAAGAAAAGGAAGTTTCTTGACCCCGAACGACGCTGTAGCGTTATTAAATTTTATCGCTTTATTAAATAGTAATGAAGGTCCATTTGAAGTTGGGTCGTTTACGTGTAAAAGTTTCAAAAATTGAGTATTTTATGACATGGCGTTCACGGGGTGTTACAAATTGGTATCAGAGCTTTGGTTTAAGTGAATTAGGTTTCCACTATAGGTTGCCTAGACTTAAACCACTCATAGATGCGATGGATGTGAAGTTAAGAAAGCGAAAATGTATATGTTAAGTTATAGAATGGATTACACGTTGGGTTATGTGAATTTAAGATGGAAGTATTGTATATGTGTTATAGTATTAATGTGTAAGTAATGAAGGTCTATGACGGACTATATGTGTTAAGGTGATTAGGTCACCGGTGAATGTAATGTGATTATGTTATTATGTGTTATAGAAGTAATAGCGAGGTATGAATAGAAGAGGTAAGTGTTATGATTGCTTATAGAAAGCATGACTAGAATGTCATTATACTTAGAAGTTATAGATGGGAATGTGATGAAGTATGAACCATATAGCGTAGATGACCAATATATGGTCTCATCGTATTTATTAGCTAATGGTTGACTATTAATGTGGCATTAGAGATGAGCTAATAATGAGTTATAGTATGCGATGTGTAAGCATGAGTGTGTGAAGAAGAGTGTGTTATAGTTGATGACCTACGTAAGGTCTATATGTGAAATAAAATGTTAAAGCCCTAGTGTTATAAAATGTACACAAATTGAGTACGCTTGCTAGCTCGACATGGCATGATAGTGCGCGTATAATATTTGAACCCGCAAGTGACGTTGGCGTAAACATTTTTTATTCGTTTGTCCATCGTTTGTGATGTGGCAAGTCACTAGGCGTTTATTATTTACTTGGTAAGTCATAAGTGTCACAACTCACAATCATTCAATAAATTATGCTCTCAACTTGGAGTGTTTATCTACCCTAACAACCTCATTTACTTATGTCGTGTTTCTACCAAAAAAAGTTGAAAACACACACACCACTTCTACACCTCTAGGTGCGACGACAATATTATAAGAAAGCAAATTTTGGAGTGCGACAGTGGTGATCTTTTTTGGATACACTTTGTTTCCGATTCAAGTACACACCACGTTTAGATAAATTATAACGGCACAATGTAACCCTAGCGTACAAAATGTGAGTACGCCAAATTAAAATGGACTCACGTCGCGCAATGCACAATAGCACACAACATGGAGTGCTACACAAATGTAAACTATAGCATAAAAGTGACAAATTAAATTTTTAAGACTGAAAGGAGTAGCGGTGAGTTTGTCATGGTGAGTGACTCAGTCATGCGTGAGTTCCAAAACATATACAGTAGGTCACGACAATTTTGCATGTGTTGTATGGTGAGTTGCTCACCATAGTGAGAAATCTGAAACTGTGGGCCCCAACTGTAAAAGTAATGGTTTTTATTTGTTTTGTAAGTGTGTGGAATACTTAGTGAGGTATATTTTGTATAGAGTGGGTATTTTAATGAAAGGTGAGGTATGATGACCAAAATAGATGTATGATGAGTAGGAGTGAGTGGAAGTGCAAGGAGAGAGAAAGCTGAGGTGGTGGTAAATGACTCACCTACCACTATTTTCAGCCTAAGAGTACAAGGTATGGTAGACATTTAACATGCCATTCGTCGATTTTTTTCGTGCCATTCGTGAGCCACCATACCGGCCAACATGCCAAAGTTGAGCCAAATGAATTTGAGTTAGTGAAATGACTTAAGCCAATGGTTATTTTTTTTTTAATTGTGAGTGAGTGGGTATTTTTAGTGGGGTATTTTGTGGGACCCAATAACATATTAGTGGTGTGTTATGAAGGAGGGTTGTTTTAGTTATTGGTGTGTTATTGAATGGAGATAAGGTGACGTTGATGTGTTATTGGATAACACTATACCTAGTGCTCTAATATATAGTGGTGATATCGAAATGATATTAAATGACAATCCATCACCTTTTTTCTGTTTTGAAAGTTGCAACTCAAAATCATGAAGCACTGTTTTACACGTTGTACAAAAATGGGTATGGAGTGTTACAGGCATCTTTGAGAATCATAGGACAAGATTTCTATTTTTAACCTAGCTTTGTCATTTCATAGATATCCTTAAATGTGCATTTGTTACTTGTGCAATATAACATGTACATTTCATCTTGGTTAAAACACACACCTTGACATCTGAATATTGAAACCCAAGTAGCAAAATGCCTTACGTGAAAAAAGGAAAGAAAAACAAAGGAGATGAAGCTCCAACTAAACGTTCCTCTAGCTACATCAGAAAGTAGTTAGTCCTTTGGAGACACTGAATCCATATTTCATGGTGAAGCGTGATGCTCCGCTACTACAGCTTATGATCGAATGGGGTGCTCGTGCGAATGTGGACTACGCTGTTTGTCGATTCACGCATGATGGCAAGAGGATTCAAGAACATAACACGCCTAATGACTTTGAGATGGAGGATGATGACTATATCGATGCATGGACTTATCTACTAGGTGGTCATTAGATGATTTAACCGGTTATTTTAGTAGTTGTCTTCATAATATTAAGTGTGCTTTGTTAGTTTCCAAGAATGTTTAGCTGTTAGTCTTCAGTTTGTTTTAGGGTTTATGTTTGTTTGTAATGCTTGAAGTAATGGAAGTTAGTTAATGTTTGAGTTATTTGGATGTTTTCTCTAAGGTTCGGTCTCATCCGATGCAGTAGCTGATAGAGCTGGGTTGGGGTTAGCAGGCTTAGTGACAGTTTCAGAGGACATAACGTCTTCCATATCGGAATCCGAGGACAGAACAACAGGGTGGGATGCAGACATGGTACTGTAATAACCCATAAAATAGTAATGTAAGTAAAATGCCAAAATAATATGATCAACAAGATTTTAGTTAGTTGTGCACATCTGCCAAGAAAATCTCCATGCCTAACTAAAATAAATGCAATTTACTTATGATCTAGTGATGCATTAATCCTAATGCATAGAGTGGTCATGGAGGGCATAAGGTAGTGGTGTAAAATAGTCCCGTTTTAAAAGTGCAGTTATAGTCCAAACGTTTTAGAAAAACTCTTTGGTTCTCTATAACCTAGCTCTGATACCAATCTGTAACACCCCCTATGATCATAATGACAGCGGAAGACTAATCGAGGTGTTACTTGGATGGGGATCACAGTCAATAATCATAGAAAACGACTCGAAAGAGACGTTTTAAGAAAATTAGTTATCATTCATCGAAAACTCATTGTTGTTACCATATACTCCAAATTGTTTCAAATGTTTCCCCAAAATACTAAGCATGAGTTTGAAAGAAATGACAACTTTATGTTTTGCACCACAAGTAAAGGTCTTGATATGCCCACTCCGCGCCTTGAACTTAATCTTCATTGATTACCTGAGATAACATGCTTAAAAAGGTCAACAAAAAGTTGAGTGAAATCCATAGGTTTAAATTAAAGTTGAACACAAGAACATGAACATGATAATTGTAAACAATATATCATAAAGAAAATCAGAGATTATTATGCGCTAAGCTCATGCAACCAAGACTCAACTGCATACACTGAATTACTGGTGTACGTAATAGTTTGCCCCAAAGGAGGTAATAGCCAATTACCTAATGCAATTCAAATATGGTGCATACGGTTATTTCCTATAACCAAGACGGGTCGTTACTCCCATAGTACTATTTACGATATCTGCGCTACTCATGGTGACTAATGGTTCATTATCTGTGGGACTTATGGCTAAATACTTAGCAATTCCAATAATCAAGAAGCAAACATTCATGAAAAACCTTGTGTTCTAGTTTAGAGCATGTATCTACCTCGCGGGGTTTTCAAATAAAAATAAAAGCGAGGCTAAGAACTCACCTTAATGAAAATGAACAAGCACAATATGATCAAGCACGATGTAGCGGAAGTTCCAAACCGAAACCTAAAAATGAGATGGCAAGTCTCAGAATATGATAAACCTTTGGTTCGCGACCAAAATAATAGAGCATTGAATATTCTTATTCAATAGATCATTGAATTATCCAATTCAATAGAGTGTTGTCCGTGCTTAATATTTTAAGTTCAATTTACGTGCTACATCGACTTAGTTTGATATTTATCAAAGTCCTCACTTACGCATAAGTGAAATGTTTCCCCCCGTTGTGATCTTGTGGAAATGATGATGTTATCGAGTGTTTTAGTTCGTTTATATTCAAAATGTATTATTACCGTATTACGGTTTTTATATAATTATAACTTTTATAATCATATATATATATATATATATATAAGTGAATTTCCAAAGTAAAAATACTCATTATACACTTTAAATTGTCAAAATACTCATTTTTACGAAGTCGTGATAAACTTATAAGTTTTTTAAACTTTTTCCCGAATTTACACTTTTTACCCTCAAGTTTCAAAATATACAAGATTAGTCCCTCAACTTTGAGAAAATGACAATTTCTACCCCAAAATAATTTTTATTCCAAATTTTCAGAATTGTCAGTTTTGGTCCTTGTGGAAAACTGTTTTTAATGTTTAGAAATCGATTTTAACACATTTAATCCCTTAACTTTCCAAATTTACAATTTTGACACAAAACTTTATATTTTACTTTTTATAACTAGTTTGGAATATTTACACCTTCGCCCCTTGGACTTCCCATGCACACACGTACATGTATAAATCCACCCTTTAAGTTTCGGACAATCACCCTTTTTACCCTAGACTTTCCCTTGCAACAATTTACGTACCAAATCGACCCTTAAACTTTCGAAAGGTTTCATTTTTCCACCCGATTACCAAACGATTTTCAAAAATAGTCCAATTTCATGTTTTCGACTTATAAATTCATTTAGCTTCTTCAAAAGCTTAAGTTAGCTTATATTTAGCTTAACGTGTGCTTATAGCTTATTAGTTTTCGTATTGGGTATGTTTTAATGGTTTTGGGCTTTAGTTTTCTCGTTTTGGTCCTTAAGGCCCAATCGGTTTTTGGTTAATTTCTGGAAACGAACGAGATAATGGGGGGTTTAGAGGGTTTCTAGTTCGATTGTTTGTGTCGTGTGTGTGGTGTGGTGTGTTCATATGACATCATAAGTAAGATTACATGTCGAATGTAATGTGATTCATTTTATACATGTTTTATAAAAGAAATAACAAGACAATAAGTGCGTTTAATTGTTTTAACTTGTGATATATGTATTTAAACGAGAGAACAAGTTGGAAGAGACTTACTACACTCACAATGAGTGGTGATGATACGTGAACGAGAATAGATACCCACGAGAACCCTTTGTTCTCCTTATAACCCAATATAATCTACCCAAGTCTTGCGTGTTTCTTTTCTTTCCCTTCTTCCTTCGACAGTACCACAGTGGACGTTTTGAGACTTTGAGTGAGTACAAGTGAGTTTTTTGTGAGAGTAACTTGTGTGAATTTCCCAAGTGTTGAGGTGGTTATAAAGGAAATGTGATTATGGCCTTTGAAATATTATATGTTTGATTCTTTGTAGTGTTGCGAAGCATGAGGAGATGGCAGTTGAAATCCGTGGCATGCCAAGGCTTGTCAAATCGAATAAAACATAAAATCCAATGGGTCATGGGATCAAAGCTAGGTCAAAGTGATCTTGGTGGGTTTAGGGGATTAAATTAATTTGTTTAGGGTGGCTAAGCATTGGTTTTGCAAAGTGATCTTGGTGGGTTTAGGGGACAAAGCACACACGTAAAGACTAGGGACTAAGGGGGGATGAATGTGCCTTTGATACTTAGTATTTTGGTTTGTGTTGTGACTTTGTTTCTTTTTTTGTGCTTTGTCCGGTTCGCAGAAACAATACACCACAACAATTTTTACTAACAAGTATAGTTGGGATAGTGTAGACAATGGTAAGGCCCAAGGGAATGAAATGGAGTGTTGGGCTTGGATTGATTTTGGGCTCGTTTGGTCACAGGAACAAGGGAGGGGGGAAATAAGTGGTTAAGTTCTAGTGTAAATGTTATGTTCTAAAATTAATTTCGTGTCGTTGGACTGACAGAAGGCGAGGCCCAAATTGGGTGGGCTTGGACTAGGTGTTGGATTGGACGCAAGATGAAGCCCAAGGTGTTATAAGGGTGAGTTGGGCTCGGTTGAGGCCCAAGGTGAAACGGGCGTGAGTTGGGCTTTTAGGCCCGATCCGATATAATATAAAATTATTTTTATTAATTCTATATTTTTATATAATTTATATATATATACTTTAAATATTTAAAGATTTTGGGATCGAGGGCAATTTCGCTCGGATCACAATGGTATAATTTTGAACACTTGGGTCGCGTTGAACATGCATATGTCAAAAGATATAAAAAACGATGAGTGGAGAATTTCATGATGTTCTAAGTCGTGCTTTATTCGTGTTTAAGATGTTAATCACAATGAAATTTTCCAGGAGCTTACACTTGCATGCTCACTTTATTTGTTTTTATTCTTCATTCTCCTTTCTATTTTGTTTTATACAAATAACATTCTTTTCATAATGTGTAAATATACTTCAAATAAATAGTTTATTATTTTATAGGTAGGCTCATTTATTATTTATCATATTTTATTACTAAACAATTCCAATTTTTATCCAAATATACTAAACAAACAATTTTTAAATTCAAATCTAAAGCATAATCTAAATTCAAATCTTAATCCTAAACATATCCACAAATCAAACGGGCTCTAAATATCTAAAAGAATTCGACATAGACACAACACAAGCAATCTCTACAGAAACTATTACCATAAACTTTAACAAGGATACCAAGTAAAAGTTTAATTTAACATGAAGATTCACTAAAGAAACTTCCTCATTTTGGGATAGCAAATTACGCCATAGACCTAATAAGCTAATTGTATAACCAAACCTTCCATTAAACCCATTTGTTTACAAAATCGTCAACAACGACATACAAAAATTGAGTACGCTTGCTGGCTCGACATGGCATGATAGTGCGCGTATAATATTTGAACCCGCAAGTGAGGTTGGCGCAAACATGTTTTGAGCATTTGTCCACCGTTTGTGATGTGGCAAGTCCCTAGGCGTTTATTATTTACTTGGTAAGTCATAAGTGTCACAACTCACAATCATTCAATAAATTATGCTCTTAACTTGGAGTGTTTATCTACCCTAACAACCTCATTTACTTATTTCGTGTTTCTATCAGAAAAATTTGAAAGCACACACCACTTCTACACCTCTAGGTACCACGACAATATTAGAAGAAAGCAAATTTTGGAATGCGACGGTGGTGATCTTTTTTGGACACACTTTGTTTGCGCGTCAAGTACACACTACGTTTAGATAAATTATAACGGCACAATGTAACCCTAGTGTACAAATTGTGAGTACACCAAATTACAATGGACTCACATTGCGCAATGCTTAATAGCACACAGCATGGAGTGTGACATAAATGTAAACTATAGTATAAAAGTGACAAATTAAATTTGTAAGACTAAGAGGAGTGGCGGTGAATTTGGCATGGTGAGTGACTCAGTCACACGTGAGTTCCAAAACATATATAGTAGGTCACGACAATTTTGCATGTGTATGGTGAGTTGTTCACCATAGTGAGAAATCTGAAACTGTGGGCCCCAACTGTAAAAGCAGGGCCGGATATTGGCAAGTGCAAGATGAGCATTGAACATGGCCCATTCTTCTATTGGGGCCCCAAAATAATTTCAATATGTGTATAGTAACGATGAGGCCCAACATCAAACGTCCAATACTCAATTTTTCTACGTCAACTTTTTAATTTTATTGTTTTATGGTTTTTGGTTTCTTCATTATTTATTATATACATATTAAATAGAACTGTTTGATCTATTCGTGTTTAGTATACTTGTTGCAACTCATCAACGTTAGTACCTTTTATTATACATGTATTCAAACTATTCGCGTTGAAGGGGCCTTGTTTGATATAACGAACAGGGCACCCAAAATTCACGGGACGGCCCTGTGTAAAAGTAATGTTTTTATTTGTTTTGTGAGTGTGTGTAGAATATTTAGTGGGTTATATTTTCTATAAAGTAAGTATTTTAATAAAATGCGGGGTATGGTGACCAAAACAGATGTATGATGAGTGGGAGTGAGTGGAATTGAGAGGAGATAGAAAGTTGAGGTGGGGGTGACTGACTTGCCCACCACTACTTTCAGCCTAAGAGCACAAGTTATGGGGTGTCATTGGTGTGCCAAATGCATGTCATTCGTGTGCCAACCATACCGGAGCATCGTGACATTCGTGAGCGAAACGTTTTGAGTCAATGCAATAGCTCACACCATTTGAATTCTTGTGTTTTTTTTTATATATGGTGAGTGGGTAGATTTTTATTTAAGATTTTATGGGACCCAATAACGTACCAGAATGTGTTATGAGGTGATGTACGCATCTACCAATAATGTGTTATTTGTATCTCCGTGCTCTAATACATACCGGTGATATTGAAATGATATTAAATGACAATCCATCACCTTTTTTCTGTTTTGAAAATTACAACTCAAAATCTGAAGCACTGTTTTACATGTTATACAAAAATGGGCAAAGAGTGTTAGAGGCATCTTTGAGAATCATAGGATATGATTTCTATTTTTAACCTAGCTTTGTCCTTTCATAGATAGCCTAAAATGTACATTTGTTACTTGTGCAATACAACATGTACATTTCATCTAGTTTAAAACACACACCTTGACATCTGAATATTGAACTTCCATCCATCTAGACCAACCCAAGTAGCAAAATGCCTTACGTGAAAAAAGGAAAGAAAAACAAAGGAGATGAAGCTCCAACTAAACGTTCCTCTAGCTACATCAATGTGAAAGTAGTTAGCCCTTTGGAGACACTGAATCCATATTTCAGGGTGAAGCGTGATGCTCCGCTACTGCAGCTTATGATCGAATGGGGTGCTCGTGCGAATGTGGACTACACTGTTTGTAGATTCACGCATGATGGAAAGAGGATTCAAGAGCATAACACGCCTAATGACTTCGAAATGGAGGATGATGACTGTATCGATGCATGGACTGATCTACTAGGTGGTCATTAGATGATTTAGCCGTTTGTTTTAGTAGTTGTCTTAATATTAAGCATGCTTTAATTTGTTAGTTTTTAAGAATGTTTAGCTGCTAGTCTATCTTCAGTTTGTTTTAGGGTTTATGTTTGTCTGTAATGCTTAAAGCTAGTAATGGAAGTTAATGTTTGAGTTATTTGGATTTTTTCTCTAAGTTTTTTGTCGTTAAGTTTATGTAGTTTTAAAGATGCTTTTTTAGAATATTGATGATGATTACCGTTAAGAATGTTTTTAAAGGGAACTTGTTGAAGTTTTTAGTCATAGTCTCGGCCATTTTGGGTCATATTCGCGTTCTTGGCCGTTTTATTTTTATGCCATATTCACGGGTTTCAAAGTAGGCTTTGTGTGAACTTTGTAGCATTTTTTAATATGGTCATTCCCATCATTTTAGTCTACTATATTTGGGTTTTAATTTTCTAGCTACAGCAGTTTTGTGGTGTTGTTTACTTGTTTTGGTTTCATAGAATCTCTTTCTCAAATTATATAACAAGCCGCCTTCCCGGAAAAAAACCTTTGGTTCATGGAGGATTTTGGCTCAAACTCTCAATGCATTATATGATTATAATTTACCATGGCGGTGCCGGTGATGATCTATAAAATCAATTGAAGGTGTTTGTTCAAGCTCTATTTTTTTATTTCCTCATTTCAAAATAAAAATTAGAGGAACTCTTAACCTTGGAAAGGTGATGGAACAAATCAAGGGAATATATATTGAAACTGGTAAAAGAGAAAAGAGAAAGACATTTCACATTGATAGTAAGACTAGAAGCAATGGTCATAATCTCACCATAGCTATACCTATTGTCAAAAGGGCTTGTTGTGGCTATCACTCTATAATATGTGAGGTTTCAAGTTTAATTATTGCTAGGAGCAAACAAACTTAAGTGGTCAGGCCAACCTTGAAAAGGGAAGACTTTCCCTGATTTGAGGTCACAATCTCCTCACCTCCCACCTCAATGTTACATTACCATTCAACACATCACCACTCCTATCACCTTTCAACCACAATGATCACCGCTCCCCTCACCACCATTAAAAATAGTAAAATACTCACTTTACACAAACATACCACACAAAATACACTACACACTCACAAATCAAATAAATAAACAGTGGGTCACGCGTAACATATGTGTATTTCAATGGTGTGGCGCGTGAGAAATGGAGGCGAAGGGTACACCCATTGTGACCGGCCTAAAGAGAAAACATATTTTGAAAAGTCAATGAAAAGACCGGAAAAAGAGTTTATTTCGTATGGAGACATAGAAGGTAGTTAGGTAGGCCTCGGATCCTCGCTAGCCGAGATGTAACACACAACAAGATTAGAGCGCAGTTAAACTTTTTGTGTTTTAAGGGCAATAGTCGATGACTTTTGCATGGTTTGGGTTCATTTTGTGTGATTAGAAGTCCAGGTCTAAGCAAATATCGTTTGATCATCAACAACACAACAAACCTCGTCTTTGTAATTTGGGTTGATTTGTTTCCCATAATTCAACATAAGCATCGTTACGTTGTCTTTATCTGATTCACTTTCAACGAGCTATATCTCAATAGCATCTTTTCAAGAGTAGTGTTCTGAATGGTATAATGGTTGTCAAAGACTTAAAACAATCAGTTGTTAAGATCTGATGCCTTTCTGAGAAGACATATAGATGGATCTAGATAACTGGATATGTTATTTTTCATCACAAGTAAGTTTTATAACCAATTTCAGATTTCAATAATACATCTGTAAATGCAAAAAAAACTAAAGAAAACTACACCCCTCATCGTGGCTACCACAGTTTGGTTTGTTCACTGTCACAAAGTGAAATTTCGTTTGAAAACGGAACTGCAAATCTATAATCCATATGTTTAATACATAGGATCTACCAAAATACAATAACAGATTAAAGATGTATAAAAAGTTTCATAAGCATCACTTAACAACTTAGTAAAACACGGAGTCAAGAGTGCACATCACAAGTTCATTACAACCAAAAAAAGAGAGAAATGCAGACTTACCAAATGGTATAAAGGTCTACCGTGACCAATTAATAATGGTGAGCCCAAAATACGACACTTCAATGAGAATATATACAGTCAAAGTCGAACTAGAGGATCAAACCTTCAGCTGGTGGAGGCTTGGAAGGTGTCTGCTGCTGTTGGTGATGCTCGGTGGGACCCACAGCTTCGGGTGTCTCAGATAAATGAACTTGAGCAAAATCATCCACCATTTTTTGCTTGTGTTCATCTTCAACGATACCTACTTTCTCCTTAGTTTGTTGACCAACTTCCGATGCTGCTTTTGCCACTTTGTTAAAAGCGCCTGTTACCCATGCAGCACTAGTGAAAACATACCTGTTTTTCATAATGGCGGATCCAGCATTACTCACGGTTTGCTCAGCAGCTGCAAATGCTGATTTGGCCTTCTCTGAAACTTGAAGTTTCTGGTCAACTTCTTTGACTTTTTCATTGACTATGGAGGTGCCTGTGCTGACCTTTTCGGTGAATCCAATTTTCTTGTCAAATGAAGCGACTTTAGCTGATGCAGTGGATGTCAAACCATGTTTCTCATCAAAGGACTTAGCTTTACTAACAGCATCTTTACCCAAGACAAAACCCTTGGCAAACATGCTGCTAACAACATACTCAGCCTTACGGAGAGCAGATTCAGGTTCTGCAGGTGCGTTCATGCTACGCGGCTGTAAAAAAGATTTCATGATTGTAAGGTGACTACTCGCATAGCATATGAAAATTGTAGAGGTGAAAAAATGGATGCGTCAGTCAAGTCCTGGCTGAAGCGTGTTCTTTGTACACGTTGAAACAGATCATGTTGGGTTAACTTGGAATACTCTTTTTTCTTTCCAAAACATAAGATTGTTTTAATAAATAATTAGTCTGGCACATCTATTACAAAGATATTATACAAGTACATGGGCCAAAATTGCTTCATCCAGGAAATCGAAAGCATCTAAAAAAAAATTCTTACAGAAAGAGAGGCTATGGCTTCTGGTGAAAGCTGATACTCTGGTTCAAGGGCTACAATGACGACCGTATCCGCTATGGTTGCTCCCTGATAGTACATACATAATGTATTGAGCACATGCAAAATGAGCAAAAAAGTATGTATCTACTACGAGTTAGATTAACTAAATAGTAAATTCAACAATCTGGAGGTTGAATTGTTGCTGGAACTTTTTGGGGTTAAAATGGTCTATTATTCTTTTAAGAGTAATAATGTAATACATGCATATATGCCGGTCAAAACGGCTGGAAACACCTGCCATATATTTCAATTCCTCCAGACATAGCACATTTGATAACATATCTATTATATGCTCGGTATTAATAAAATTTTATACATATGAATTCAATATATAGATTCGAATGACTCTTGAAATTGGGTAGGGGTGGCAAAATGCGCCCAATCTCATTGACATGGGCTAATTTGGGCATTTTTGTTAATTTTGTGGGTCAAATGGGCATTGATTTTGATATTTTCGGGGGCCATAATGGGCGGCTAAACTTTATTACTGGGCGAAATGGGCGGAAGAGGAAATACTGTTGTGACACGTTGCAATTACTCCATTAAATGACAAGTTGCAATTAAAAAACTACAGTAGCAACTTATTTGACTATTATTTTGACCAAAAAATACTCGATCAATTAATTGATCTCAACTCTTTATTTATTTCGGTTTTCAAGTACAAAAACATAAAAATACATATAGTCGAATTATTTTAATACTTTACATGCTCAAATTCAAGCATGCTAAAAAAAATCATCCCCTACACGTTGCAATTACTCTGCAGATATTCATTGTCGATGGAGTATTTTATTTATTCAACAACAAATAAATGTTCCAATATCTTACACTTTTTATATAAACAAAAAAACTTTAAGACACTATATTTATTTATATAATGTATTCTGTACTATTTATGGGTATATTATAAAGAAGATTTGTTCGAGAAAAATTTTAAGTTATTTAGTGATTTTTTGGAAAAGGGCCCATTAGCCCGTGCCCATGCCCGCCAGGCCCGCCCACTTTGTCACTGGGATAACCTCATTTTCTGAGGTTTGCTTTGACCCATGAGTATAGAGTACTGATTAAAAACACTACACAATAACAAAAGATGGAACATAATATGGATGCAGATAATGTTGGAACCGAAAGTTATATGGCTATACGGAAACCAGTACCGATATGGTACTACACCAAATTTCTCAATCACCCATTTAGCTTTCAAGTCATTATGGCACTCTGTGAATGTAGAGAAAAAAAACTATCTTCCAGATGAAAGTTACTTACCGAAAGAAGAACAGCAGTCTCTGCTCCTTGCAAATCTGTGAAAGTCACAAAGGCATTTTGGTAGTTGTCGCCATCACTGTGAAAAAAAATAATAAAAAATAAATAAATAAATAATTATAATAAGTGTTAATAGCGAATAATGTAAGAATCAAAAACTGGAAATTAATTTCCATACTAACCTTTGCATCTCAACATAGACAATATCGCCAGAAAAGGAAAAGAACTCCTTTACGTCTCTCTGAGAAGCCTTTAGAGAAAGATTGCTAACTTTAACAGTTTTTGCCTGCACGAATGACAGATACAATTAACATATATAGGAAAACAATCAATCGGTCAGATAGTGAGGAAAATGGTACAGCAAATAACTAAGTTCAACCAAATTTTCCAATAATATGTTGTGTGGTATGTTCAAAAAGCTTCAAGACCAAGCTAGTTGTGATCCAAAAATTTCATCACACATTTAGCGAGGCGCTAATGTAGATGAAATTCAGCAAAACAGTTTATACTTTATAGTACCGTATTAAGACACAATTATATCAATAGCATAAATACAATTAAGTTTTGCATCATTCAAAACAGGCCGACTGACTGAATCCTTTCTTTGTCTGCTTTCTGTTATGAAAGCTCTAATAATGTATTTCTAGGAAGATTGTTGGAATAATTATAGGGGCACGTCTTGTTGTTTCATAAACCTCAAAATCGCTAACATAATCTAAGATTTTAGCAAATATAATGCATGCAAATAAGTTCCTTGTTATTTCAGAAGCCTCTCCAAGTGAAGGGTGATGAGAATCTAAGATCAAGGACTCTAGGTAGTTAAGGCAAAGGCTCAACTGCGGTGACCAACCTATGATCTATGCGTCTCGCCTTATTAAAAACCGTTATAAATTATGAATTGCCAAGAAAAGAAGCCTTAAACGCACTAAAAATCCACGATTTTTTGTAGTTTCCTGTTCTCTTAACCACATGCTTGTAATCTTCAATCATTATCATTATCAATTGTGCTTTTAAAAGGTTATTAAAACAATGATTTAGGATGCTGATAAGCTTCATAGAGGAGAGATGAGCGGGGTTCAATGTTTCATAATCAGTGTGGACCCAAAACCCTAATGTTTCATTGAATGACTAAGGCTGGGTGTAATGGTCACCTAACCGACCTCCTCCACCTCAGTGCCACATCATTTTTCAGCACATTACCTAACTTACCACCAACCAGCCGTAAACAAACACATAAAAATACCCCACTTTAAACAAACATACCCCACAATATACGCTACGCACACAAACGAAAGAAAAAAAACGTAGGCCGTTATAGGGGGAACACGCGTGGTCAGTGCCCACCACGAGTGGTAAACTGCACTATTACGCCCGGTCTAACACAAGAAACATTATTTCTTTCAAAAAAAGATGTGAAAGTTTGACCAGACATGTCAAGCTCACAGATGGAGTGCCACGCCAGCAAAGGCGAGGGCCTTACAGGCAGAAGTTAGGGTCTGAGTGACGTGATCTGGTCTGGCTAGGATGAGAATGTTTCTTACCTATTGTCATCGGTAGAATATTCAGAATCTTCAGCAATGATGTTGATTGATAAGTGAAACACCGCCTTCCTAGGCCTCCATCCTAGCAATCTAAGATCTGAAGTGCCTAAGAACGACATGCATCATTTCTGAATATCAACTCATATTGAAGAAATGTTGCATTTGGACATGCTTTTATGCATCGGCATCATGCCAAAAATGATCTACAGTCCTTTAAAAATGTATCATATCAATTAACCATTTGAGCACGTTGTAGATCGTACTGTACTTTCACACTAATGACATCTTTAAATATAGCTCTATAGTCTATACCATGTCTCAGACCATGGTCCACTCAAGAAAAAATATCACATAAACAGCATGATATTCATTCGCAAGAAGTGAAGCAGCTAACTAAGGAACTCTGCTAAAAAAGTGTGAAATCGTGATAAAAGGAATCGTTGTGATTGGTTAATAGAAAGAGATATTCCGATGATTTCCTCATTTCTAGGTTTGGTATAATAAGGAATTAGGAATGGAAAAAATGTAAATTGGTAATAATTAGATGATTTTGGTATGTTATAATGGAACAATGCACTGATGATTAGTTGGTAATGAAGCATCTTTTGAGCTAACTTAGTTCCACCGACCAGCAAACAGTGCTGGCAAGAAAACACCATCCAAACATATCGACAAGGAATCTACAAAATTAAAGAAAAACGCTGACAAAAAACCCCATCCACTTGAATTTGAATACTTGCAAGACAATCTTTTATTAACTTTTAGTCCCGATCTTTCTTGAAGTTGGATATTCACTAAAAATTAATTGAATCTACAACTAGCATTAAATAAGAAAACCATAAAATCCGTTAAAATTGATCTTTTTTGAGTCATCAGTGAAGACATTACCATTTATGATCTTTATGGTTATGTTAGTTTTAATTTCATTATGTTGCGATAATACTCTAGATATTTACCAAGCATTGGTAATGCAATAAATCATACTCATTAAGTATGAAAGTTCGTTACATTTACACAACTTTTTCAAAGTTCATGTATTAAAACAAGACAATGAAGAATAAAATGTTCCTTAATCCGTCTCTATTAATACATACCATATATCATAAACCTATACCGCAAAGTTGTAAATAATAAAAGGTCTCTCTATTACAGCCTCAACATAGAACGATTACTAGGATCACATAAACCACGTAAATTGTATCTTTTGTTTTTCGCTGTTATTCTTCATGCATTTGTTTCAGTCAGTTATTCCCTAACAAGTAACCATCCAATTTCTATTGTTGTCATGACAAACTAATTGTTTAATCGCTTCAAATGTTTTTGTTAAATTCTATTTTTTGTAAGCTTCTTATTTATTTTCTAAAAAAAATTGTTAGCTTCCATAAAGATCAATAAATTATAACACAGTCCTCACATATATATCACCTTATTAAACTTATCATTCAAAAAATAAATCACACAAAATAACATCAGACACCGAAAATATCTAGTACTTTAATCAGACAGATCTACTCAAACTGAATAAAACTAAAGACGAATCATGAAGCATAAATCAGTAGCATTAATCGTAACAACAATGAATCAACAAACATAGCCAGCTATGATTAACACTCACTGACATTATGTATACTTAATATAAAATGAACCTGTTCGTCAGCGCAACACCAGTGAGCCAGAAAAAAGTGGCCACAAAACCTAACAATTGAGATAAGTCGATAACATTTGACTGAGGGTTTTGAAAACGTATCAAATTTTGAAAAATGAAATTACTTGTTATAAAAATTAAAAGACTTGATATTAACTTTGTACCATGTCTTAGACCATAATCCACTCAAAAGAAAAAATTATCAAGTGGAATACTCAGCATGACACGTTTACTCAAAATAAAACACATGAAGTTACTGAACACTGTGAATTCGTGATAGTCACGAAACTAATCGTCAGTAATCTTAGATTAGTGTCTCACAACCACTAACCGAGACATATAACATCAAAACAATCCAAAGATCTACATTACGAAGCACGAAGCATAACCTCGTATTCAGTCATCAAAACACGTACTTCGTGATTCTTAAAGTTCAATAAACAATTAAACGAGCCGCCAGACTTCTATTCTTGTCCCATATAGATGACAAACACAATTTTTTTATTTGCTTGTTATTTGTTTTTTGTTATCTTCCAAAAAATATTTAACTAAAAAAAACTACCACAATCATCTATATATTTAATACATAAATCAGCTAATTTAAACAGCTTATTCAACTTAATCAGATCTACAAAAATTATATAAAATTAAACACGATTCATTTAATAAGATATAAAACAGAAGCTAAAAGCTACGATCAGCACTCACCGACATTACGAGTGATGTGAATGAAATGAACAGGTGGCCGGAAAGATGACGTCAGAGTGAGGAGGGTTTTGAAGTTTGAAAATGAAATAGTAATAAAGGTGTAATGTGTTTTAGACGTTATAAGGAGAGTGAAATGTACAAGTGGTGATGCGTGGTGTACAAGATGTAGATGCGTAGGTGGGGTTTTAATGTGATTTTTGTATTTTAGGAATCGTGGAGGCGAGTTATACGTGTAGGAAGGGATTCTTTGAATATCTTTTGATTGTATGGGACCCGGTTGGACCGGATCTTGTGCCCGTTTCGATTTTTAACATTGATTGCATTTGATATGTTTAAATCTATGTCTAATCATGTATGTCAGTATTTGGTAATAGCAGATGAATTTATTTTTCTTATAAACCAATATATCATTTTCACATTTATATAAGCATAAATTTATACCGTTTGGTTTGTATGTGAGATTAAATTGAATTTGAATTTGAGAAAGATTTTATAAAAAAGAAAGGGTTAGAAAAATTATAATTTATTAGTAAATAATTTTAAAGGATTTTAAGCTTGTCTTGCAAGACACGTATAAGACATAATAAAAGACACCAGGTCCTGAGAAAAGTTTAATGCAGATCCACGAGAAAGTACATTTTGTAGATCCACGTGTCTTTTCAGAGGACCCATGTCCCTTTAATACATGCTTAACTCGCGCTTAAAAGACACGTTGACAAACCCTTTTTAAAAAATGATTAAAAATAATTAAATTAAAAAATATTAATTTATTAAAAAAAAAAAGTAATTAAGAGATAGACTCATTTCAAACATTGGCTCACAATATTCACTATTTCAAGCAATTAAAGCATTAATAAAAAATTGCACTATTTTCATTTTAAATCCTAAATCCATTTATGAAAGCTTGAACCAAACATTTAAAATTTAAGTAAAATTTAAATGTGTGATTATACACCCATAAACTAAACTGCACCTTAGTCACACCATTTAAGATCTCAATCGTTTTTTTTTTCACTCATGTTATTCTTGTGTTTATTAATAAAGTAACGAGGTGGAAACCTCGCTGCGTTATAGTGAGTTTTGAATTTTTTGGACCTTAGATACCCATATATCAGTACTCTAACGCACCCATGTTGGCCCAAAAAGGGACTGAGGTTATAGTGACTGATGTGAACAATAAAAACACACACACAGAGTTGGTGTTGAGCAGTAGAGCTTTAATGGCTATGGCTAATAAGGGAATGGAGCAAAATATATTAAAACTTGGTGCTACCAATATACTATTGATCCATACAAAGGGCACACATGTATAACTACACAGCTTATGTACTGATCCATACATAGTGACCATCCATACATAAAAAATCCTTATGTATTGATGCACAGCTTATGTACTGATCCGTACAAAAGGCGTTTGAACACAGCTTACCATCCATACATCTAACCTGCAATATGACATAATTAAGCGCCCGCCACGTTGCGTCTAGGTTTTTTGCGTTTGATTTTGTATAAGGCCATACGCTTGTGTAAGCAGAAAAGCCGACAGGAAGCAATCGAAGAACACTATAGCCGTGGCAAATAAACTTTTAGCAGTAATAAGTCCAAAGATGCCAAATAAAAAGTACAGAAAAGTAAGCCATGTATATACAATTGGACAATTGGTACTAAAGAGTTGTACTTCTACAGTGAAAATCACTAAAGTTATAAATTACAACATATTTACCTATACAATTAGTACCCGAGGAAGCTCAATTTGAAGAATTTTCAACTCTTGCAACCTGTTTTACATGTCAAATCTTTAGTAGAAGTACAAATCACTAAAGTTATAAATTATAACATATTTGCTTATAACGGATTATGCAACAACATAGTCATTCAATTTATATATGCAACAACATTATAATGAACTGACAGTGGAGTAATAAATGGCTTGTTACAATAAACTTGATTAATTAATAAACTTCCTCTTGTTACTAATTTACAACACAAAATTATTCGTAACATGACTATAACACCAGTTGTTGATATCATTTCCTCATCTCATTTCACCATTATGTAACCTTACAAAGGGATGTCTAATTTTTATTCAAGGTTCCTACTAACATCCAAACCAACAAATTAAGCTTAGATAAAAAAAAAAAAGTAGATGACCTTCCTTGGGTTGTACGACCAATACACACCTTTCGACTTGTAAACGTGACAACTTGATTCTTACTATTGCGGTTCGTCTATAAGTGTTCAGTCAGGTTCTCATATAGATGGATAGTATTTCCAAACGCAATTGTCCAAGTTTTAGCGAGTAAATGGATTTTTATCCAACCAATTGGGTAAAATTCCTGAAATAAGAAATTAGGGTATAAAAATTGAATCTTTTTAACGGGTCTGAATTCATTTTTATATTCAACTTGACACAAATTCAACTACACTTACAGGAAATGTTTACGTAAAAGTTTAAAAGCAATCTCCTTTTCCAATTGGTATCGTATAGCGAAAAAGAAATTAAACCCGTAAATCAAGTTATTATAATATCTAAAACCTTTAAAAATATATCTTCTATCAAACTGCATTGTATTGTGAATTTATAAATAAGGTTATAATTGTTACCTCACATGCCAGGAAGTGACACAGATATATCCAAAGTCGGGTTCCAGTGTAATTACGACTGACTCGCCTTTACTGGGAGTAGATGCTATTTTACCAACTCTAAGAGCTTGCTTATACGACTCCAAGGCTGGAGCACGCAAAGTGAAATTCTGCAAAACAAAGGAGACAACCGTAAATGACCGTCTGAAATCAATTGTGGTCACCCTGATATTCTCCTACCCGCATACACAAAAGGCAGATGAACTCAAATTAATGGTAATTGCAAAAGTAATCTTTCATGCGAATTAAGGCGGTAATGTTTATATCGAAACTATGGGTAACATCTATTTCATCGAAAGAAAAAAACAGTAAAAAAGTTTAAAAAAATAAATAAGAAAAGAAAGAAAAAAAACAGGATATAAGGTAATCCACAAGCAAGAATTATTACCTGCAACATCTGATCCGTCTTTGCACACCTGATTCAATCTCTTTTTATTCTTTCCATCCCACACATTGACAAACCCACGATAGCCGCGTGTTGCAAATTTTCCATACCTGAAGGTTTCAATCAATCTGTTATGTATAGTTAAATATTCAAATCAGGTTGTCAAAAAATTTCCAGTAGAAACATGATATAATCTCCACAGGTTTTAATCAAGTACGTACTCATAGATGATAAAGTAAACTACATGCATTAACAGTGAGCCGATAATCATATTTCTCTTAATCGGGTCAAATTTTACGAATCATTCCATCACAACCTTGAATATAAATATATCATTTTCATCAATGATATGTAAACCCAAAAAACATATATACCCAAGTAACAAATTATGTAGTAAGTTGAATAAGCTAATAGAAACTCCTCCTAAAACAGCTTAAGCTTTAGCTCGTTTCAAAACACATAAAACTTATAGAAAAATCGAAAAGAAAACATACCTTGCCAATTTTATCCGACACCAATTTTAATCAAGTACGTACTCATAGATGATAAAGTAAACTACATGCATTCAGAAAGTTTGATAATACTCTTCCACTGACAGAGAGGCAACTTGTTATATGGATCACTAAAGCTTCAAGGAAGCTATACTCGGGTTCTTGAAACATTATGGGATCAACACACCAAGCCGCTTTGCCACTATGCGAATCTGAAGTCGAGGTACATGCTTTTGATGCAAACACCGATGAACACAGAGATCTCATGTACCAACATCTTCATAGACCGGATGAAAATCGGTTAAATTTCTAAAGCACCTTGAGGGTTGTGGGACAAAGATTGATGAAATCGGGGACTCGGTCAAAGAAGACCCAACACTCAACTCAAAGTGTTGGAGGCCACCGAGGCGCATTTGAAAAATTCCTCGTGTCTCATGAACTTATCACTATGCTCAAAGCGCCAATGTTCGTGGTCTTCAATCTTGATTCGATCTCTTGAGCTACACTGGGTTCTTTGGATGCTCAGGTGACTACTTTGGCTAAGGCATCATCTTCAATGGCTTGGAATCTTGGGCCTAGAATGACTGCGTTGGAACTCTCTCAGGCTAATCTAGCAGACAAAGTCACTGATCTTCAGAAGGATACAACTGACATTAAGGCTATGGTCACGGAGATCTACCAAGCCTTCAAAGGTCAAGCAACATCAACTCCCCCAGTGTCCGAGGCAACTCTTGCCCTTACTAATGTTGCGGCAACAGTTGAGGGGGAGAAGACCACTGAAGAGACTCCCTCTCACACTGAGGGGGAGCCAACTCAACCAGTCTCTGCAACACCAATATCATCAATCCCACCAGTTTCAGCAACACCCTTATCATCAGTCCCACCAACAACAACAATCATGATAACAACACCACCATTGGTAGCATCATCTTCTTCAGGCCACAACAAAGGAAAGGCAATAATGCAAACACTTGAGCCTGAGAAGATCCCCTATATGATCGGCAACACTAAGTACCTGATCACTCCACAACAGCTAAGTGCCTATCTTGCTAAGGAAGAAAGGAGGAGGAAACTAGTTGAGGAAGAAAGAAAGAGCAAAGAAGAACTGGTACAAGTTGTTGCTGAGGAAGCTGAAAACATTGGAACTGATCCTAAGAAGCTTGAAAAGGGTCAGCAGATGAAGTTCAAGGATGCTCAGCGGCTCAAATGGTGAAATAAGAAAGAGGTTAGATGAAAAGAACAAAAGAGTTGCGACCATCGGGAAGAAAGAATTGACCACTACAATCGGTCAATGACAAGCGTAAGGTCGCTCGAGAAAATTATCGACGTCAAAATCATCCCCAAGTCCAAACCACTAGCAATGAATGTCTCTGGGGATGATAAAGACACTCGAGGTTCATGATCCCCGAAATTCACCGACTTTGGGATTCTTGAACTCGATGAGCTTGGTCCTATCATTGAGAAGAAGCGAATCACGGTGGTTAAGGAGGCGATGAAAATGCTTAGCAAAGGTATGAAAGATTGAGGAAGCACCAAGACTATCGGGATTCACCGCTTTAATCAAGCACCTCAAGGATCTCAACCTCAATCATTACAAGGCAAATGAAAGAGGGTTGAGTTCGAGCCTGAGATCAAAGTGCCTGGACTGGAATGCAATAGGGAGCTACCTGAAGGTGTGAAGTTTGTAAACTGTCTTGTGATAGAAAAGCCTGAAAGGGGACTGTTAGGAATTAGAAAATTCCATGTTAAAATGTCGGTCACCCCAATTATGATCTAGCATATGTTAGCTCATAGACGTGTAGTTATTTACGTTATTTAGTAGTTTAGTAGTTAGTTTGTAGCGTAGTATAGTTTAGTGTAACACCGTCGAGGAAGGACGGGTCTTTACCCACTGTATGCCTGATCCACAGTCCGATAGGAGGACGTATTCATTGTAACTATAAATACCCCTTCCATCCATGGAAGGGGTGGTGCTTCTCATAATCTAACCTTTCATATTTTGTAAAGCAAGTCTCTACCAAGAAACACCCTCTCTTATCTTTCTCTCTCTAAATGGCTATTATGTATTTCCATCATCCAAGACCACCCGAATCATCAACACAATAATATTTACGATCCTTCAAATGGTACCAGAGCCATGGTTATTGTATTGTGTTGATTTGTGTGGTTTAGTATCATGGTTATGGTGGTTTTTGGTTTTTGTTAAACTGTTTTTACATCGTGTGAATGGTCGAAAAAATATTATTTTTGGCTTACTACTTCTGAAAACTGTTTTTAACAAGTTATTACTAATTCTTTGTATCCTTTCTTTGATTAAAAACAATAAGTCCTGATATTCAAAAGGCTACAATATCTGATTTTGTGTCAAGTTTTTGTCTAAACGGATTTTTTGTGTCTTCATCTTTTAGACTATTTTGGTATCAAGCCGTGAAGTCTCTTGTGGTTATAAGTCAATTTCTGTGGTCTTCATTTGTGGTCAAAATGGGTAAAAAGTATATCTTTTTATGCCTCTTTCTGAGTTTGAATCTGTTCTAAAATAATTGGTCATGTCATTCATACTAGCGAGTTGTGTTAACTTAAAACCTTTAGCGACTTGTCACAAAACAGTCCAGATGCAATGTATGTTAAGTAGCGACTTATCTTTACAAGTCGTAGCGACTTGTTGAAGTTAGCGACTTGGTGATGTTAGCGATTTGATGTAGCGACTTGACATTATTGAATGTCAAGTGAGTTGTTAACTGAACTACGTAGCGACTTGTCTACTACGTAGCGACTTGGCATACTTGTCTTGACTTAGCGACTTGACAGAAAAAAAATGAAGATGATTCAACATATGACCACGACCAAAGAATTAAAATACCATACACTCATACATCACGACCTCAGGTCCAAAAACCATCATCATTCCACAAAGGGTAAACATTATTTGGATCTCAGTTATGTTTCTTTTTGTGTGCGGTTCTCAAAACACATAGACCATTCAAGATCTATACACAAAAGAAGTATACATCACAGATCATTTTTGATAAATCTTCGAACATCAAAACGAGTTATAACATGTGTGTGCTATACTCTCTTATTTGATTTGTTCATGACACTAAGTGTTCATCATAAAGCTAATCATCTGTTAATATACGAATTTCAAAGAAATGTAAATAACAAGAGTGTTATTTCATTTTTTTTATTCGTGTTAATGAAAAAAAATTAAAACTCGTATATCAAATCTCATAAAACCTACCCGTACTGCTCCAATGTTCTAGTAGCCGTGATACAAGACCATGACACCATCTTTGTGGCTAAGTCAAACCAGGTCTCAACCTCATGCCATCCCTGTGGCGAGGTCTTTATGAGCAACAAAGGAGGATACTTTGATGACTTGGTTATGTAAGACTTTTTTGATCCGTTGTCTTAGGTGCCTTTTTGGTGTGATGATTGTTAACCGACGGGACAACCATATGCAAGAAAGATTTTTTTGGTTATGAAATTGGTTGGTGAGAGGTATTTGGAAATGGGGGCTATCAGAATATGAGAAGTAATATTAGGGTTAGGCTAAGTGTGATATGTGGCTTAATATACCCCTAACTTATAGGGTTTGGATCGGTGTTATGTTCATGGGCCGGATCCATTGGTTATGTTGGATCAGGTGTCCTGACGGGCTGTGATTGAGCTCGTGGGCTGTGACATTGAGCTCGTGTGATATGGATAGTTGGCTTAACTGAATGGGCCACAGATTTTAATACTTCACATATTTTAAAGGCTATCACATATCTTTGCACATATTCATGACCCGGAAGTGTTGAGTATTATTTGATATATCACGCCTGTCTCATTTTGAATTTGTACGTTTGACGGCTACAAGGTAATAGTGTGTCATGTGATACGGATATTATTGGCCTGAAGTGATGTTATCTTATGGGTTGAAAAATTAATTGGACCGAACTTGGAATTGAATGTGGGATGTTTGGACTTGGATTATCGTGCGCTTTGACTTGGATGATTGGATATTTTTTCATTGATCGGCCTCGATTATCTCAAGTAACCAAGTTTAGGCCATACACATAATTGGGTCGGATGGGTTTTTCATGATTTGGATTATATGAGACTTGGTTAAAATGAGATTTGTTGATGAGTTTTCATGATGATGCAATTTGATGATGAGATTTGGTAGGATGCTGAGATTCGTCATGTTATGAGGATTGGTACTTTGGTGTATACATTTTCACGAATAATATTTTGTCACGGCTTGAATTGATATTTGAACAAAGTTGATTACAGGGTTGTTTATATGGTATTTCGTACTTGGATTTGCAGTGAGATTTTCCGGGTGAGTTTACTTATTTCGTCTTCTTTCTTTTTACCCTTCCGCGAAGATGACTTGTTTGGGCCTTTAAAGAATGTGATAAAGACTTGGCTATTTAGTTGCTTTTGTGATTCTTTCTCGCTTAACCCACAACGTAACTATCACTTCGGTGTCTCACGCAGTTGAGGATACGTCAAGAGGTTTTGTACATTGGGTACACCGTTTCTTTTTCACAAGAATAGTGCAAGCTTAAGTAACAAATCTGGGGAACTTTACGTCATGTTCAAGTTTGGTATATCGGGTTTACTTCACCATGTTGTCACTGCAATAGCCTACAGAATGTGTGAATGATGTGTTTACCAGAGTGTTTATTAGATGGTTGATGATGTTGGATAATGAACCGCTGATGAACCACTGCATGTTCTCCTAAAAACAGATATTCACCGAAACCAAAGTTGTCATAACACATTCATGCTGACATTGTTTACGGTTTTGTCTTGATTTTGTAAAATCCCGCTAAAGAATCTATTTCTCGGTTTAAATCATAGACTTGTAAAATCCCGTGACAATAGAAACATCCTGGTAAATGTAATGTGCATTGTCGGATCTATCTTACGGTTTATTCTTGGTCTTGTAAAATCCCGCGAAAGAAACTATTTCTCGGTTTTGACCATAGAATTGTAAAATCCCGTTATGATGGAACCATCTTGGTGAAAGGAAAGTGTATTTCGGGATCATATTTGATGCTGGTACTATGGTTTCTGTTTCGAAGAAGAGATAAAAGGGTGTACTTCATGAATTGGGTGTTTGTTTGGATTGTCCTCATGGCAGTCTGGTTATTACAAAGTTTTAAGGGGTTATGTGCTTTTAACCATGGTCGGGATGAAACCATTATCAGAGTTCACTTAAGACGTCAAAGGAGGCTAGAGTTGAGCTTTTAACCAGAAGATGTGACAATGGCGTTAATTCACTATTATTTATTTGAAGTTGAAGTGAAATATCACGGGCAAGTGTACTTAGTATCTGAAGGTATCGGGGATGGATGGATGAAGATTCTTCATGATCCTTGTTCGAGCGTATTATCAAAACGAAGACTTGGAAATCTAGTTGTTGTTGGGTGACTTCTTCCTTTTCTTTTACCACTTGGGGGAATTGGGCTTGTACCACCACAAAATAACTATCACTTTAAGGAGTTACGTTGTAGTGCTCAGTGTCACATTCAATTGTGGATTTTTTAAGAGGTGATGTACATCTTATACTTGATGGTTGGTTGGATGAAGAGCATAGAGTACTTATAGATTCAATGGAGGATGAAGTCTCGGCACCGCTCTTTGTTACATATGTGCAAGTTTAAGTCACGAGTTCGGGATAGTTTACTTCAGGGTCAAATTCGTCATATTGGGTTTTCTCCATCAGCTGTCACAACAAAGAGCCTACTGAATGATAATGGGATGATTACATGTTTTGCCAAGAGATGATGAAAAGAGAGAGATTAATGACGTATGAACACATCAGTTCATGCCTCGTACTCTAAAGAAAAGAAAAGTGTACGTGTCAGTGCGCTTTATCTTCTGAAAAAGAGAAATCTTCTTATGACGTTTGAATACTTCAGTTCAAGCCTCGTACCTCAAAGAAAAGAAAAGTGTACGCTTCAGTGCGCTTTATCTTCAAAAGAAGAGAAATCTTCATGTTTATGACCATTCTCATCGACATTCTTCATCAACATGCTTCATGCTTTTTCCATGCGCTTGATCATCAAGTGAACAGGACTATCGATAATTACTCTTATTCCACTTGCTCAATATAATGAAGATGGCGACATCATGTGCTAATTTTATGGGGAGAAGTGTGAATAGAATACATTTGGATGATAATCCTTGTTTAATCAAGAATGGCATCTCCGTATGCAATTCTTGAGGGGGAGAAGAAGTGTGAATTTTTTGCATGGTTGATTGATATTTGAGAATATATGGTCAAACGGCTCCTAACTCATGTAAGAACTGAGCTTCTTCTTATAGGATCATCTTCACATGTAGTTTCTTCTAAGATCCATTGGTTGACATTTTCACACGGGCTGATTTGATTAAAATGACAAAGTGCTTCTAGTTGATGGGGTGACTTCTTTGATGAACATCTTTCTGTTCTTGTTTGATTGGGAGGGATTTTAATTAAGGGGATTTGCTATTTACAATTTAACGGGAATGCCTTTGGTGTGAAGAAGATGTTAACTGTCTATTTCCCCATTCGGACAATCTTGAAGAAGGTCGAGCCTACAGTCTGTTCTACATTTTCTGCTACATGTTAGAAGGCTAAAGATGAATTGCATTTGATGATCTAAAGACTTCTTCTTGATCCGGGCTGAGAAGAACACTTGAAAATCTTCGTCAGGTTAGGGGAGAGCACTAATTGAGGGAGATTGAAAAGCCAAATTTAATCCCCAATTAGACTTGCTCATATTCTTCAGCAAGTTGATTCTCACAGATACATCTGAGCTTATGATGTTCTTCTCAACAGATTTCTAGTATACGGGCTTATTATGCGTTGCTTATTCTGAAGCATCAAAACTAGCAATGGGGAAGGAGACACACATCTAAACGCGAGTAAACTTGATGAACTTAATTCTTCTAAGTGATTGAAGATATCCCGGGAAGACAAATGTCATGAACGCAGAGAAAATCAAGGCTTTACTCATCAAGGCTTTTAGTGTTATTATTCCAACTTCGTGGGGGAAGTGATGTAAGAGAAAGTTTCTGAAGATAAAAGAGGTACACAAGTATGACATATTCAGGGGAGATACATGTGTAACATGAGGGAGGTGTTATCAGTTATTATCTTTTTCGAAATGTGTGTACTTGGATTCGGAGCTTCATACACGATCATCGGGAAGAAAATGTGAACATTGAGGAGGTGTTTCATTCCCTCATGATGTGTATTCGGGAGAGTTCTTGGGTATTGGTGTACTTCGGGTTCTTGAGCTTCATACACGATCATCAGGGAAGAAAAATGTGAACATTGAGGAGGTGTTTTCATTCCCCTCATGATGGGGTATTCGGGAGAGTTCTTGAGCATTATTCAAAAAAAAAAAAAAACATACTGCATTAATTCAACTACTTGGGGGAAGTGTTCTCTTGACACCTTTTGGAATGGATTTCTTCAAACTTCAGTGGAAAAGAAATTTGAGAAGATTATTTAAATGTGCAGGATCAGGGATAATGGTGTGCTTCTTTGTGCACCTAGCTAATGGAAGCTTGAAAGAAAGCTTTGAATCTGCTTAGCTAAAGGATTTTCAGTTTGGGGGGAAGCTGCCAAAGTCTCACATTCTTAAAGGCTCAATTTCTTCTTTTCAAGGGCCTCGGAAGCTTTGGTGGTGGATGTTTAAGAGATGACGATTTCTATCTTCTACAACGGTGCTGTTTGATATCCTTATCTCTGTACTCGTATCATCATCTTTCTTAAACTATATCATCTATTCTATCTTTGTAAATATTTATCAAAAAGCAAAATACAAAAATATAAAACCAACAAAAACAAAATAGAAAAATATAAAACCTTCAAAAACCCATAAAAATCAGAAAATTTGAAAAATACCAAAAATATGTTTTCTCAAGACATGTCTTCTGGTATCGATAACATCTGCGGTCTTAGAAATGTCATTCAATAATGGCACAGGACCATAGATGAAGTTCGAGCAGGAGGTGTAAGTATTCTTTTTCCAAAACATGTCTAAAATACATGGGTTCTGATTATTTGATTGTAACCCGCGCTTAAAAAATGGCTTCTGATTACTTGATTTGTAACCGTGCTTAAACCATGGCTTGCTATTACTTCTGATAGCAACCGCTCTTCAAGAAAGGAAAGTGCTACGCTAAACCAATTTTCAAATATTTTGTGCACTTATCCTAAAACCAAATGAGGAAAGTATGTCGAATGACTGATGTTCCTACTCAAATATTTTTCCTTCTAAAATTCTTCAGAAAAATATTTGTTTTAACTAAATGGTGGTAAATTGAGTTGCTTGAAAATCAATCAGATTCAGAGTTTTTCGTAAAAATTGAAAACTCAATGACTTCAGCACTTTTAACCTTTTCAGAAAATAAGTCATTGATTGAGGGGGAGAATGTTTTCAAATCTATATCATCTAACGGGCTTTCTTAATTATCCTACGTGCTTAATTAAAAATGATATTTGCCTATGTCGAAGGACTAGGAATTTAGGATATGATTGTTAGGTTTCGATGATTAGAGTTTGATAAACACATAAATCCCATGCCTTATATGATCTGATTGTTATGTTGGATTGACTTTTATTAGTCGATTGTTGTTTGGGTGAGGTCGACCACCATATATCTGTATGTGTGTTCACTAACGTATGTAGGTATATTGGCATATAAGAATGTTCCCGATCCGGATCCCACAATAGAAGATGATTGGATGCCGAAAGGAAAGGGTAACTATATCTTGGGTTGACAAATGAAGAAACGGAGCTTAATTTGACTTCTATGGAGAGTTGGCATGAAATGCAACGTAAGAGGTCTCACTGCATCGGCAGATGGTTTTCTTTATCATCAAATGAAGAAACGGAGCTTAATTGGACCTCTATGAAGAGTTGGCATGACAAATGCAACGTCAGATGTCTCACTGCATCTGCAGACGGTTTTCTTCCAGCCTTACAGCAACAACAGAAGCTTCTCAACCACCTAACGTATCTTTGTGCAGGACAAGTAGTGGATGATAACATTTTTTAAACAATCTTTTAAATAATATTGTTTTGAAAAATGGAAAAATATTGGTTTTGAAAATAAATTGGACTTAATTTTGAAAATCACCGGACTTTATTTTTTATCAAAACTTAAGTCACTCAATCATCGACTACGGTTATCAATTAAGGGGGAGAGTGATTTAAAATAAAATATTTTCAAATAATATTTCTTCATAAAAGGTCCGTTTGTACAATAATAAGTGGTGATCTAAAGATTTAATGTTATGTCATGGTATGATTTTCTTTAAAACTCAAAGATCTTACAAAATGAAATTTTTTCTGTTCTTGTTTGATTGTGAAATTGTTTTATTTTACTCAAAGATATCTTAAAAACTATCATACCTGACACTAACAATATTTAATGTCTTTAATTGGTCTATATCAGTCATTTTTCAAAATTAAATCTTGCCACGTCTTTCCCCAAAATTTTCCAAATAATTTAAATCAATCGGGATCCAAAATCTCAATTGGTTTGAAATTTTTGATCGGGGGAGAGATTGTGATTTAAATCTCAAATCGGTTTTAAAAGGGTGATTGTTTTTAAAGCACTCCTTCCTTCATGTGCCAAACGATTTTGAAATACATAATGCACATGATTGTGAAGGAAGATTTAACTAAAAACCATAAGAGTATTTAAACAAGGCCACAAGGTGATTTAAATCTCAAATCGGTTTTAAAAGGGTGATTGTTTTTAAAGCACTCCTTCCTTCATGTGCCAAACGATTTTGAAATACATAATGCACATGATTGTGGAGGAACATTTAACCCAAAAAAAAACAGAAGAGTATTTAAACAAGGCCACATATTCTCCCATGTTTTCTAAACCTTATTGAATCACTTGGGATCCAAAATCTCAAAGGGTTTGATATTTTTGATCAAGGGAGAATTTGTGATTTAATAATGAAATTTGATAATAGGTGGTCGTTTTGATTCAAATGTGCAGGCTGCTCTCTCATATGTGCTAAACGCTTTCGAATCTCGAAGCACATATTGAAGGGGAGCATTTCAAAAGAAAATAAACTATCGAGGTACAGAAGCTTTTATGTTTTAACATAAAGTACCTTGATTGAGTTTTCAAATGGTTTTTCTTAATGGCTTTTGTGATCATGGTTGTGCTTCAAAAGAACTTTTCCTCTATGTGATAAAATAATTTCAAATATCCTATGCACATATTGAGGGGGAGAATTTACCAAAGAAAATCAAATGGCTTTTTTCATAGAAATTGTGATCAAGAATTTATTGCAAAAGAACTCTTGCCTCCATGTGCTAAACAATTTATAAAATCATATGCACATGTTGAGGGGGAGCATTTCTTAAAGATCAAAACAATTAAGGTACAAAATGCTTTGATATTATATCACAAGTACCTTGATTGATTTTCCAAATGATTTTTCAATTGGTTTCGAGAAGGAAAGAACAATACCAAAAGACCGACCAATTTACTTCATGCATGGTGTTATAAGGATGGTTAGGTTAGGTATTCGTTCCCATGATCCCGCCAGAGCCGGAGGGATCTACCCAGGGACAATCCACTAGATAGTATAGAAGTCCTTAGGTATGATGAAAAAGGAGAAAAGTGAGATATGGGAAGAGTGCGGATGAGGCGAGGTAGTCTTGGAATAAACCCAACAAGGTTCTAGTTATGAAGTCTCGGTAAGCTTGAAGGGGTTGAAGAATGTAAAAGAATTGAATGTGAAAAGGGTGAAAAGAAATAACCCTCAATAATTCAACCTTAGGGCGAAACCGGGTTTAACTCATATACTCTTGGTGGTTACCAAGGTAACATCGGTATTGAAGACAAGACGTCATGGACCCAGTGACGCACTGCACTACAACTTCCCAAGCTACTCAAGTTCCTCTTAAAAGGGCTTGTTTCATTCTCACGGGGAACCTACATAATCTATCGAATTTCTCTTAGAGATAGTTGATATTGAAGGAGAACCTCTCCCTAGTCTCCGACATAGGAACCAAATGTGCACTATTGAGTCTAGAGCCAAGAGATCATCCACAATATCTCACTAGGACACAAAATTAATGAAGACTTGCTGTTTCACACAATGTGGAAAGTAAGAATATATTAAGAGTTCTACACATTATCCTTGTGGTATTGCCAGAACATCCAAGTGATATGTTAAATTTTCACGACGAAGATGGAAATCCTTCTAGAGCCAACATCAAACAAGCTCTTGGTGGGTGACATGTGAGATCTTGCAAAAGATCAAGCTTGTGACAACTGGATAGAAACAATGGGGCGATTCATTCTTGAATCAACCTTGGTCTAGGAAATGAATTGACGAATACTTTTGGAAAAACCGTTCGATGTGCAAATCTTCTTTTCTCTAGCACATCGAATGTGTACTTATGTTTTCAAACACAAAAAGTATCTCTGATTGAAAAAAAAATACTTTTGGAAAAACCGTTCGATGTGCGAATCTCTTCTTTTCTCTAGCACGTCGAATGTATACTCTTTTCAAATACAAAAAGTATTTTTGATTGAAAATTGATATTTCTCATAAAACCTTCGTCGTATTGCAAAAATTCTTTCTTCTAAGCAACACGCAATTGTTTTTCAAATCAATTTTTCATCAATCAGTGAATCTCAATTCGCTGGTTCACTAACTCCGTGTTGTCTTCTTTGAGACATTCCGGTTTGAGAACGGCTAGAGCATTGCGAAACCACATCAAGGAGATTCTTGAATCATACCGATCACAGGCAAGACTTGTCTCGATCAAAGGGAACCGTGGGCGTGTACCTCAATTCAACGAAAGTGATCAAAGACACTTTTGTGTGTTTTATTGCTAAGCTGTTGTTTGCGGTACATTTGGACGGTTGCGGTGATCGTAATTGAGAAGTCAATCTAAAGCCGCATGCTCACAACATCCACACTTAATTGAAGAAATCATGACTAGTGCATATCTACATAACACGGCTCGATATTTTTATACCATGCTTCTGCTACGCTGCGCAAATATCATGAACTAGTAAAGCTTCCGCTACTCTGATGGAAGAGATGCCATGATCCAGAAAGTGTGAGCATGTTGGTCCAAAAGTCACAACATCACATGAAGGCAACACAATAAAGGGTGATCCAGAGATTTACTGTGGCTGATGAACTCCATAAAGCTCAAAGATCATCAAAGATGTGGATCAGTTCAAAGACCTCCACTGAAAGTACAAAATAATCGGACTATGAAGAGTCAATACAAAAGCACAAAGAATGCGGACATTGAAGAATTAAAGTTTACGAGCTCAGAACCGAAGACAAAATAGAATGCTAGGATTTGAAATGTAAAACATGGGGTGACCTCCCTTAGGGGGAGATTGTTAGGAATTAGAAAATTCCATGTTAAAGTGTCTGTCACCCCAAAATGCCTAGCCGGATCCCTCCAAGAAAGGAACCGTGGGATCCGTGGTACAGAAGCACAAATTTCTACTAACTTGAGTTTTATTTGCAGGAAATTATGCACTATACTCTTATTTTCTAACCTTTACTTTGTAGATTTTCAAAATACACATGAAGATTTTGATACCATAAAGCTAGGGGAGCTTTGTGTTAAACGATATTGCAAAAACTTTTGCAACATATTCCGATTTTGGATTATACTTCATGACACCCCATTGCAACTTTGCAATCTTCAAGGGGGAGCACGTTTTTCGTCACTTAGACGAACCATTTGCAAACATATTTGCAAACACATTAGTTTATTTTACGTCATGTCCTTGACGTCCTCTCAAAGGGATGGACTCGTCAAGGGGGAGTTAAGACAAGTACCATTCCTATCACTTGCTCTTTTATATTTTCTTTTACATATTTTTCTTATAAAATTGTGTTAGTTTCTTTTAACACTTTTGTTTCGACAAAAGGGGAGAAGAAAGTAAAACTACTAATTCAAATTTGCTACAATTTTAGTTTTTCTTAAAATAATTTTATGTTTTGTCATCAACAAAAGAGGAGATTGTTAATACAAATAAGTCGTAAAACGTTTATTTATATTTTACGATCTTCTAATGTTTTGTTGATAACAAACGTAAAATCATTTTAACGAAACAAATAGAATACGTAAATAGTTTGAGTCAATAGTTTCCTAACACACTTACGCTTTTACATAAAACACTAAAACATGTATAAGTGATTTTATGATTTAGATACATATGTACAACAACTAGTGTTTACATATTGGGTTAACATATACTTAAACTAAGTATACTAAAATGGGTAAAAACAAGTATATACTAAAATGGGTAAAACAAGTATATACTAAATGGGTAAAACTAGCAAATGGTATTGACCCATAACCCATGGTTTTATATATACCACTTAACCAAGTTCATTGTATCCTTGAGATACATTGTATCTAGAAAGAAAACCATGGATCAACCCATAACCCATGACCCATGACCCATAACCAAAAATACCCATGGGCAAAGAGGGCGTCCCATCGATCCCTAGCTTTGTGCTAGCGGATCCCTTGTCGGAGGGATCCGGGAGCGAGAGAAAATTTCCTCTATAAATGAGAGCCATTTCTTCCTTTCTACTCATCACTTTACACATACTTCCCAAGTATTATATCCTCTAACCTCGGATCCAAGTGATCTATGTAGTTTGTCTTTTGTTTTTGTGTGATTCTCTAGGTTCCTCTTAAAGGCGAGATCACCACTTCTTGAAGACGAGCAAGCTCAAGTCCATAAATTACCATGCTTCGTCATCATCAAGACAACTAAGGTTCTCTTGTTGATAGTTCTTTCTTCCTCCGTAGATGTTGGGTTAAAGGCATTAGTGAAGGATGCTGAAAGTGTCAAGACGAAGGTATTAGTGAAAGGTGCTTATCGTCCGTGTCAAAGCATTAGTGAAGAATGCTAAAGGTGTCAAGACGAAGGCATTAGTGAAAGGTGCCAAGCGTTGTGTCAAAGGCATTAGTGAAGGATGCCTAAAGATCAAATCAAGTAGCATTTAGGAAGAATGCCTAGGTCGTATAATCGATGAGGTGCATCGTTATACATATAAGTATTTGTTTATTTCCAAGGATAGTGATATCCTTGATGGTGTTGTAACAAGGAGTCGATCTCCTTGACATTAGGTGTTGTGTCGTGAAGGGTAGTAGTTCCTCCATAGTAATGGAACTAGGTGCTTAGCCTAGTACCTAATAAAGGGTAGGCGGCGTTGTGATAGGATTAGTTCTCCTTGGTGTGAAAGAACTCGGTGGTTAGCCTAGCACCGTATAAAGGGTAGGCAACGTTGTGTTAGGTGTGGTTCGCCTTGGTGTGAAGGAACTTGGTATTTAGCTTTGTACCGGAAAAAAGTTAAGCGACGTTGTGAAGGCTTATCCGCCATAAGGAGTTGGTGTAGTGTTTACGAACTCTCGAGTAGGTGACTCGGGGAGTGGAGTAGGGCAAGGAAGGTGTCCTTGTAGCCGAACCACTATAAATACTTGTGTCGTGGTGATGTACTTCTTACTCTTTATCTTTCATTACACGTTTATATATCTATCTATCAACGTCCAACATAAACAACCAAATAGATTGACATAAGTCGATCTAAATATTTAAAAGTAAGTTTTAAATTGGTAAAACTATTCAACTCCCCATTCTAGTTTTCCACAATTGGCATCAGAGCTTCGTTACCAAGTTTCTTAAAGTATGTTGTACTTTAAAGACTTGATACGATCCGTGTATGTTTGAAAACTACAAAGAAAGATTTTTTTTTATATATTTTAAAATCATTATAATGTTTATTGTTGGACAATGATAGAATGCTCTAACATTTTCCTTGTTAAGCATTTTCCATATTTGGATTTGGAGTCACCAAGAAGATCATGAAGAATCTATCTAAATATTTCTTTTCGCAAAAAGAATGTTTAGTGTTGTCCTTCTCACAACATGAATCTGGAGATTCCAAGATAATCACAAAACATTTCATCTAAATATTTATTTTCTTAAAAAGAATATTTAGCAAAGGTATGATCGCTAATTATTTACTTTTTGATTTTACTATTATTAAATTCTTAGTCGCATGATTTATATTAGTAATTGCTTAAGTAGTTATACATATTATAGTCATCATCAATATAGTATTCTTCGACTAATTTGTATAGACTACACTACCAACTCGTAATATTGATATCTTGGTTATTCGATAACCTCAATCATTATTCATCACAAAGGATTTATTGACACTTCATCTATGTCAACAAATATCCATGTGAAACTTCTTATATTATGATAAAATGAGATTTTATTATAATGTTTGAAATGCCTCTCAAGAATTATGACAAATTCTTAAAAAGGGAACCTCGTCTAAATAGGAATAGTATTAAATCTTCAAAACCCCAAACCACAAGTTTTAGAGTATTAGCATCTAAACACTAGGATTTTTAGAACTCCCAAACCAAAGTTATCAAGGAATGCTTGAGCTGACTTTTGCTATCATGCCGGATCCCTTCGTTTATACTAGCCGGATCCCAAATGAGACAGATCCACAGGATCCGTGCAATAGAAGACAGTATTAGTTAAAGAATGATCACTGTGGATGTTCCACAATTATACTCACATCAAAGACTCACGAACAAGAACTCAGGTACTGTTCATAGGAGCAATTTGATCATTTCTCTCAAGTTTAACAATCACTTGTGTAAGTATAATCTTCACTACATTCTTAATTTAATTCCTTGATTTCTAAGATTACAATTTCTTCATCTTTAAGAGTTGGGTTCAAATGGGTTTATCATAATTTGTCACCACATTGTTTTCTAAGGTAATCTAAATCAAAGAATTAACATTGTTAATACAAATTAAACACATTTCTTGAACTCAACAAAGATGATGAGAGCAAAATTGTGATCAAACCCTCTAGGTTTGTAACATATTGGATTTCACATACACATCAAACCATAACCAAAGTAGGCGTACAAGATGAGTTCTAGAGAGAGAAAGTTAGAGGTTTAGGGAACTTTAGTGAGAGAAAGAAAAATCTTATTATGAGCTCCAACTCTCTACCTTGGAAGGTAGAGAGTCTTTATAGTCATTACATAAGCGCCACCTATCGGGTGTGGATCGGGCATCTGAGTGGGTAAAACCCGTCCATCCTCCATGGTGTTACTTAACTAAATACTACTTAACAGTAAATAACTACGACTACGAGCTTTCAAACGGATACATATACTTGAGGTGACCGACACTTTAATACCTGGATTTTCTAAATCCTAACAATCTCCCCTTAAGGGAGGTCACCTCAAACACACATTACAAACAGATATTACATTGAAATTATTCTTGGATTCTTGTTCATGTTCTTTGTTCTGTAGCTCGTAGTCTTTGATACATTATTATTGCATGTTTGAATAATCTGAGTGGAGGTCTTTAAGCGATCCACGTGATACGAGTTTTGAGCCGACTTTGAGATCATCGACCACGATAAATCTCGACTCATCTATTGTGGTGTTGTGACATTTGGACCGACATGCTCACATTACGGATCATGATATATTCTTATCGAGTAGCGAAAGCTTTCGTTGATTCATGATATTGGCGGCGTAGCGAAGCATGGAGTGATAATATCGAGTCATTGATGCACTAATCATGATATCTTTGGAAATGAATGTGTTGTGCGAGCATGCGGCTATGGATTGACCGCTCCATTACGATCAACGCAAGCGTGGAGTGTTCTGCATAAAACAATTAGCAATAAAGCACACAAGAGTGTCTTTGATCACTTTTGTTGAATTGAGGTACACGCCCACGGTTCCCGTTGATCGATACAAATCTTGCTGTGATCAAGTATAATTCAAAGAATTTCCTTGACAGGGTTTCGCAATTTGTTCTAGCCATTCTCAAACGGAACATCTCAAAGAAGACAACATGGAGTGAGTGAACCGGTAATTGAGATTCACCGATTGATGAAAAGAGATTTGAAAAACAATCGTGTCTTGCTCAATAGAAATTGTTTTTGCAATACAACGAAGGTTTTAATGAAAATCAATTATCAATCATAAACACCTTTTGATTTGAAATATTTGTACACGGTCGATGTGCTAGAGAAAGGAGTTTTAAGCATAACAACCGGTTTTCAAAAGTGTCGGTCAATCCATATCACGAACGAGATTGATTCAAAAGATTGAATCGCCCCATTGTTTACATTCGGTTGTCACATGGTCGATCTCTTGAAAAGATCTCACATGCCACCTACCGGGAGCTTGTTTGATGTTGGCTCGAAGGCTTTACATCTTCATTGTGAATATTTTACATATCACTCGGATGTTACGCAATACCACAAGGATAATGCGTGGGACTCATAAGATATAATCTCTCTTCCACATTGTGTGAAACATAGAGTCTTCATTGAAAGTGTCCTAAAGAGATTTATTGATGATCTCGTGGCTCTAGACTCAATTGTGCATATTTGGATCCTATTTAGGAGACTAGGAGAGGGTCTCCTTCTTCAATATCAACAATCTCTAAGAGAGTCGATAGATAATGTCGGTTCCCGTGAGAATGAAACAAGTCCTTTTAAGAGGAACTTGAGTGGTATGGAAAGTTGAAGTGCAATGCGTCCTTTGGGTCCATGACGTCTTGTCTTCAATACCGATGTTACCTTGGTAACCACCGGTAGTATATGAATTGAACCCGGTATCGCCCTAAGGTTGAATAATTTGAGGCTATTTGTTTTCACCCTTTTCTCATTCAATTCTTTTTCATTCTTTAACCCCTTCAGTGCTTACCGAGACTTCATAACTAGAACCTTATTGGGTTTATTCCAGTACTAGCTCAGTCTCAGTCCGCACTCTTCCCATATCTCACTTTTCTCTTTTTTTTTCAATATTCCTAAGAACTTCTACACTAACTAGTGGATTGTCCCTAGGAAGATCCCTCTGGTTCTGGCGGATCGTTGGACCTTAACCTAACCATATCTTCCTTATATCACCATGCATAAAGTAAAGTTGGTCAGTCATTTGATATAGTTCTTCCGCCTCGAAACCAATTGAAAACCATTTGAAAAAATCAATCAAGATACTTGTGATATAGAATTAAAGTATTTTGTATCTTAATTGTTTTGATATTTTAGAAATGCTCCCCCTCAACATATGCATCAAATTCAGAAATTGTTTAGCACATGGAGGCAAGAGATCTTTGAAATTGTTAGATTAAGAATGAAAGGTCCAATCTTTTGAATAACATTTTCTAAAATGATCATCATCACTTCCCAATCAATTTGAGTAGATAAAAACATTTTGAGAAAGGATGAGGTTTTCAAAAGTTTTCTCCCCCTCAATATGTGCCTTGAAGTTTGAAAGAGTTTTGCACATATTAGAGGGAACTGCATAGAGACAATTCAATCACGTTTCAATAATTTAAGGTTTAAAGTAGATGCTCCCCTCAACATGTGCATGGAAAATTTGAAATCGTTTGTCACATGTGGGAGGAAACTTGCTAAACACTTATGAACCCATTTATCGAATTATCGGTTTAAATCCAATTTAAATCACAAATTCTCCCCGATCACAATTATCAAATCATTTGAGATTTGTGATCAGAGAATTAAATTGATTTTGAAAGCTTTAAGGAGAATTGTGACCGATTATGAAAAAATGTTTTAAGCGATAAGGATCGGATTTTGAGACTTTAAACTCCATAGATTAAACATGCATGATTATCTTTTGAAAACAATTGTATGACACATAACCTTTTGATTTAATTGAAATCATTCTCCCCTCAATCAATGACATAAGTTGTTGATTGAGAGATAGATATTTTAACGTGGTTAAGTCCGGATGATTTACAAAAATAGAGTACGAGTTATTTTTCAAAGCAATTAGTTTTATTAGATTGAAAGCGATTGTTTATAGAATCGAGCATGAGATTTGAAAAAGCAAGATAAAGCATGGCTCTGTTCTTTCTTTGAAAAGCGGGTTACTGCCTGAAATGACAATAAACCATTTTATCTCTTTCTCCCAAAAATATATATATATATATAATTTTTTTTAAGAAAATTCGAACAACATCTAAAGTCCCGTGTCATTCTTTGAATGACAGCATCAAGACCGTAGATATTTATCGAATCGATAAAAACATGACAAAATGACAATTGTTTTTTTTTGTTTGAGGATTTTTCGAATTTTTTCAAATTTTTATGGTTTTTGAAAGTTTTATATTTTTCTATTTGATTTTTGAAGGTTTTATAATTTTGTATTTTGTTTTTCGAATAAATATTTACAAAAGATAGATGAAGGAAAACCTTTTAGTCCTCTTCTTCCTCTTGAAGACATTTGAGTGTTTCCGGTTGTAGGCTCTTAAGACCAAGTCGTGGAAGTATAAACTCAAAACGTTCTCTAGGAAGAGCTTTGGTGAAGATGTCTGCTAACTGGTATTCTGACTTCACAAAGTAAAGTTCCACCACACCGTTTTCCACTTGCTCCCGGATGAGATGATGTCGAATGTCGATGTGCTTTGCTCTTGAGTGTTGAACGTTGTTGCATGAGAGAGCAATAACACTTTTATTATCACAAGATCTGAGAGGATTTTGTTGAATTCAAAGCCATAGTCGGATAATTGGGATCTCATCCATAGGATTTGAGCACAACAAGATGACATGGCTATGTATTCACCTCGTAGAGGAAATAGAAGTACTCATTTGCTTCTTTGAAGACCGACTTACAAGCTTATCACCCAAGCGAGCACCTCCGGATGTACTTGACGAGTATCTTGACATCCTGCATGATCAACATCTGCATAGGCTGTTAGTGACATACCGGTGTCCTTCGGGTACCAAAGTCCCATATTGATGGTTACTTAGAGATACCGAAAGACCCGTTTAACCGCTTCAAGGTGCTTTTTAGTAGGCTTAGCATGGTATCTAGCACACATGCAAACAACGAACAAGATGTCTGGTCTACTAGCTGTGAGGTACATCAAGGATCCAATCATACTACGATATTTCGTTTGGTCTACCATGATCCCTGAGTGATCCTCATCTAGTTTAGTACGTTCAATCATGGGGGTGTCAACAGGGTCACTAGAATCAAATCCAAATTTCTTTAAAATCTCATTTACATATTTAGATTGATTTATAAAAATGCCTCCGGGACTTTGTGAAATTTGTAGACCCAAGAAAAATGACATTTTTCCTATCATTGACATTTGAAATTTAGAACCCATTTCATTTGAAAAACGGTCACACTCATTGGGGTCGATCGAGGCAAAGATGATATCATCAACATAAATTTAAGCGTGAATTAAATGTTTGCACGACTTTACGGTGAACAATGTAGGATCAAGTGCTCCTTTCTTGAATCCAAGTAGATAGAAGAAACTTTGATAGTGTATCATACCATGCTCTAGGAGCTTGCTTCAGACCATAAAGGGCCTTTTTCAAGCGATAAACATGAGTAGGATGCTCGGATTCACAAAACCCTACGGTGGTGACATAAACCACTTCTTTTAGATCTCCATTAAGAAAGGCTGTTTTCACATCCATCTGATAGATAACCATGTTCTTGCTAGCAGCATTAGCCAAGAAGATTCTGATAGCCTCGATACGAGCAACAGGAGCAAAAGATTCCTCAAAGTCAATACCTTCTTCTTGACGATAACCTTTAGCCACTAACCTAGCCTTGCTCATCAAGCTTCACTTTGAAGATCCACTTTAGAGCAATGATCATAGCACAGTCTTGAGCATGTACTAATTCCCATACATCTAATCTATCAAACTCATGAATTTCCTCTTGCATGGCGTTGAACCAACTGTCTTCATTCATCGCCGTTTTAGCATCTTTAGGTTCGATCTTAGAGAGTACGGAATTGAAGAAGCACCATAAGGCGTCAGTAGCAAGCTGTTTACGAGTGGATACAGGACGAGAAGGGTTTCCAATGATGTTGTCCAATGGGTGATCATGTGTCCATTTTCTAAGGTGTCATGTGGTAGTTGTTGTGGAACTGAAGTAGCAGAGTCGAAGTCTCCTGAAGAAGATGGTTCGATGATGATTCGGGAGCAAATATGTTTTCAAATAGAGCATCTTGAGGAGTAGCAAAGGGATTAACTTCATCATTGATGCGAAGCAGTTCCATGATGTACATTTAAAGATTGATGATTTGTTGATGAGACAGTGATCGTGGTGGCGCTTCTTGACTTAATGATATTGAGGCGAAGGATTGACTTCATTCACGGGATATGAGCGACCTTTGTTGTGGGAATTGATGATCATTAGCACTTGGCTCATAGTGTTCATCAAACATCGGATCAAACAATTTCTTCAAATCATCTTTAGTAGGAGGTACATATGGAGTTCTTTGGAGAGGAGTTTGGTACAAGGGATGAACTAATGGGACTATTTTGATGTGCGGGTCAGGCTGGATTGTTCAGAGCCATTTGACCGATCGACTCATCGAGCGTAGCGTGAATTGTTTCCATGATATTTCGAGTTCTCTAATTGTAGATTCGGTAACCCTTCTTGTTTGGTGCATAACCAACAAAAATTCCAATATCTGCCTTTGCTCTTAATTTACCTAGGTCTTGACCGTCCTTCGTTGGATAGCACAAATCACCAAACACACGAAGGTAGGAGAGATCAGGTTTTCGTTTATGAACAAGTTCATATGGAGTTTTTCCATGAGAGGTATGAATAAGGGAACGATCTTGGGTGTAGCAAGCAGTGGCAATGGCTTCAGCCCATAGAAACATTGGAACCTTCGAATAAATTAACATTGTTCTTGCGGCTTCCACAAGAGTTCGATTTAGTCTTTCAACTACACCGTTACGTTGAGGAGTTCGTGGAACACTTCTTTGATGGTGATTCCAACACTTTCATAAAAGCGAATTAAGTCTTTGTTAACAAACTACGTGCCATTGTCGATTCGGACAATTACATTGTATTGTTGAGTCGAACTCAAGTTGTTTGATTAGTTTGATGATGACATCCGAGTTTCATCCTTTGTCCTCAAAAACTTTACCCAAGTAAATCGAGAGTAGTCATCAACAACTACTAGAATGTATTTCTTCCCATTTATCGTTTGCACTCTCATTGGTCCGCACGGATCCATATGAAGGGTATGAAGAACTTCCATTCTTGAATTTGTGGGTTTTGGTTTGTGGGCATATTTCGTGCTTTTACCCAATTGGCAAGTGAACAAAGATGATCTTTTCATAATTTAACTGGGTAAACCTCGACAAGATCCTTTACGAAAGGTTATTAATGGTGCCAAGTTCAAGTGATTGAGACAGCGATGCCATAACCATGATTTTGTTTTGGAAGCCTTTGACGACAAGCGATTGAGAAGACTTCATCATGTCTTTGATAGAGATGGTGTATTGGTTAGAACCACGAGTACCTCTTAATAATTCCACACCATCTAGTTCTCTAACGAAGCAAGTATGTTTTCTAAAGGCCACTCTAGATCGGAATCACGAATTGACCAACGAGAGAACAAATTATGACCAAGACCTTCCAAATAGTATACCACGGAGATTACACTTTTCCGACAACATAATCACCATAACCCATAATTGCTCCAAAATGGTCGTTCCCGAATCTAACGAGTCCGATGAATTTACTCACGAAGTTCATGAGCGCGACCGGTCTCGATCATATGCTTGGAACGACTGAGTCCGGTACCACGAGCGATTTGAGCGATCTGCGGTTGAACACAGACAAGAATAGATAAGCGGATAATTGGGATCCCCATGAAAGAATGGGTTCCATTTGGTTAATGTGATGATTGGAACACCCACATCGAAATAGAAGCAATGGAATCATCGAAATAGATGCGGTGCTAGTATCCGTATTTGACCTATTCAAAGTATGTTCACTTCTTAAGGGAATAGTTCTACCGAGAGGCATCCATTTTCTAGTGGGCATTGTCGATTAACCTTATAGCCAAGAGGTATCCATTGATAACCTATATTTCTAAATGTTCTTCTGTGGGTTTCCTTTGTTTTCTAGCTTTCTTCGTCTTTGCCTTTTAGCCTTCTTAGCATGATTTATTGCATTAATAGTTTTAACAGGGCCATTAATAGCATTAGACAACCCATTCACAACACATTCATGATTAGTACCAGAAATCAAGCATTCATTACATGTTTTGCATGTTGTAGCAGAATTCGAATTAATTACAGTACGCTTATAGCTAATACTAGAATCAACATGATTCATTTTATTCAACTCAAACATAGTGTTCATAGGGTGATCTTCTACTCTTTTCCAATGCACATTCTTAGCTTGCAAGGTCCTATCATTCCTTGTATTGCCTTGAGACTTTGACCGCTTTCGCTTTAATGTCACCGATTACTCTGTAGAGGAATGGGAACATTAGTTGGTTTTGCTACTTTTTGCATTTCCTGTTTAGATGTGCTGGGATCTGAACTACTTGAAGGTATATGTAACACCCCAACCCGACAAGGGTAGAAGTGTCACATTCTGGTGTCATATCAGAACATACAAATAAAATATTTGCAAACGAAACCTTAAAAATGAAGTATCAAATCATATGAACAGTGAATGACAAGGAAAAACAATATCCAAAATAAAAGAAAACTCAAAACAAAAGCTCTTCAAAATAAGTCCCAAAGTAATAAGGTGCTAGGGTTGGTCCACTCAGATACTCTAACTCTCAGCCCATCGAAGCCCATCTTCCAACCTAAAACCGCTTGCAGAAAAGAAATGCGGCTGAGCTTAAAAAGCCCAGTGAACAGATATAACAAAACGAAAGCTAAATAAAATCTGAAATGCGAAATGAAACAAAGGAAACGGATAACAAGTCGTAACGAAATGATGACAATGAGTCAATGAGGATCTGCAGAACACAATTATACAGATATCCAAAGCACATATAACAAGGAGAACGAAGCCAAACAAAGCATCAAGACAAGCATATAAGCACATACAAACCAGGCATACAAGTACTGAAACATAAGCAAGTATAGTAGACGTTATATCCACACAACATAAACAGTATACAATCAATTCAGGAAATCAGAAGACATACAAGCTAAACAGATATCTATAGGAAAGCGGAAGAAATTAATTAATAAGTGAGCATGGCAATTCACACAGTCAAAACCCTTAGTTGAAAACATAACCCGATTCATAACAATGAAGTACTAACAATGATCAACACATGGCGATTACACGTAATAAGTAGTAATATAGTATAAAGATATAATTAAATGAATTAAAGACATAGCAGGACAACTAAACAAATTAACAAGCCAGACGTCACAAGCTGAACCATTCACCCAAATCAAACAGTAGCATAGGCAGAAATGTAAACATGGCAGGTCAACAATAAATAGATAAGAATACAACGGAATAGTCATAGTTCACGAGATCAACTGAACGTAGTACACATAATAAACAGACAAAACTATCGATTGCGCAATAGCATGATCACTAGACAATACAGAGGGTCACATAACAGTGAGATCACATATCATCAGATAGAAACAGGTAACTCAGATAACCGCATAGTAATCACATCATAGCAGGATAATCAGTAGTCACATAAAACATGAATAGCATATTCAAATTCAATAAGCATATAATAACCGATACGTGAATGGAACGATAGTCAAACAACGGAATAAGAGTATGATGATCAAAGCAATGGAACATATATATCTTGGTAGTAGAGTGAGTCATATAAGGGTATTGGGTAAAGGACGGTCAATTCGAATATGGTGCCGTGGGAATCCGAGAAGGTACAATATAGGTATATCAAAAGTGTAAGAGTTGTAAATCTCTCCCGAGCCAACAAAACAAACCATATCAATAGTGGTAATAGCAGCCAAGTAACCAATAGTAACCATTGTATTCGGAGGATGACCTCGGAATACCAAACCAATATGAGGGAGACCTCGGTAACCGGTGGAGTAGCTAGCTCCCAAATGTGAGGGGTGTATTGCACACACGCACCACATCACCAAAACAATATATCAATATCAATACAATACAAATCTAGGATGCATCCATACGCCCGCAAAACAATAGTGGCCATACAATATATCCGAAGCGCGCATAATCAATACAAAATGGGGACGTGTGGAACATCACTCATCCACACTGAGTCATGCCATTGGTGCATCAATGACACGGACATGGAACCCCATGCCTAGTTAATGGCTCGGTATCAATCAAGGGTCGACAAAAGTTCAAAGTGTAGCGATATATAGGTCTTCATAAACAAAGGTGCAATATCGTAGTTCACAATTCGAGGTTCATAGCAATAATTCAATATCAAGGTCCAATATCAATGTTTCAATAACAAAGTTTCAATAGCACATATAATAGCACGGTCAATAACAAAGTTCAATAGCAAAGTGTTCAATAACGAAAGGATCAATAGCAATGGTTCAATATCAAGGGGTCGTGATAGCAAAGGTTCAATATCGGAGGATCAATAGCAATGAAAGCATAACAATGAATATCATAAGCGAACAAAGTCGAAGGACCAGAAAGTCATGAGAGATCCCTACTGAAAAGGGATAGAATATCTGTACCTTAAGGCCAATGAAAGAAAAGCAAATGAATGAGTGAACACGAAGACACAACGTCACGTCTCCTCCAACGAATCTACACGGATTACGATTCGTATAATACTTATTAGCTCATTTAAGTCATAACGATTAATCGTATTAATATTTTTAGAGTTATAAGCGTATTCTCATTTTTAGTAATGGACGGAATTAAAATACTTTAGAGTAATAATCATTAATTAGTCAAAGTTAAGGGTTACAAACGATAAATGGAAATATCCTATTTTAAGGCTTTATTAGATAATACTTCAAAGTATAGGGTTCGCATGGTAATTATCTCAAAGTATAGGGTTATTAGCGACAAATAACTAAATATTAAAACTCTATAATATTACTATTATAGTCTAAGGTGTAAAGTGTCAATACATAATAGATCAAGGTTGCATGTAACAATTCTTTAAGATGAGGGTTGAAAGTGAAAAATATTAGATATTAAACATGTATCCATATTAAAAAAAACCATACGCATAAGTATATAGAATTTCATTTATAATGCTACATGTTTTATGCTTCATCTCGCAATAACATCACCCTTCTCGCGGTTCAAACGGCTAACATTTACGACCTAGTAAAATATATTATGGTTAACCCCGGCTTGACTCCCGACACCCTTTCAAAACACTAAATGACTCGACCATAAATCCCATGATCACCCTCAAAGTTACCCCCACAAGACATTACATGCATATTCTATATTCAATGTATAGTTCTTTTCTTGGTTTGAAAACACACGCCATGCACATGCAAATCGATCCAATGCTTTAACATGAAATCACATATACAATCCGATAATTGTTTCTCTTATGTAACGTGTATGAATTTACAACCCATTTAACGTTTGAGATTAGATCCATAAAATAGTATACCATTCGATATATGTTGTCATAAACACGCTACTATACCTCGATTCTTACCTCATGCATTCACACACCTTTGATCCATTCATATACACGACTTAACTACGACACCAAGAATCAATATCAATCCGATTATAGGTATGAAAATATTTTAGACCCATCATCCCGAAACACCATAACCCACGTTCATATTATACCGCACATTTACAATATACCCCACTTTAAGGTGCAACGATTTGGAGACAACTATGACCACACACCGATTCGACTACTTCTCTTTGAAAACAGTTACACACGTTAAAACCACTTCCCATGCATGCACATACAAACACAGGTTACACAATATTATTATACACATTCATGATGAAATCCTATGCACTTTCATTTCCCATACAATATGTTGGTCAAGCAAAGCAATTAACATTAGATATTAAAGTATCATGAAATAACAGTTGGTGCTTAAAGGTCTAAAAAAAAAACGTGAACCAAGGCCAGAAGTGGTAACCATTCGACTTATATGGTTTATATATTCCAGATTTTATGTAGCGTATATATGTGTATTATCTCTTTTGCCGATTAAAAGAAACATTCATACTCAGATGCTTATAGCATGCTTTCAGATATATATATATATAGATGTCGAATAGATCGCGAGACATGAGGGAATGGAGATACCTTTGGTCGGATAATGCGAACGAAACAAGAGGCAAAGAACCAAGACTAGCACCCACGACCAGCACCACCATTGAAACCTTCCTGCCTTGCTTGGTCGAATGGAGAAGAGGAACCAGTAGATTTGCCGTCACTTTAGGTTTAGGAGAAGTAGGGTTTTCTTTTGTTCTTATTTTGAATAGGTAAATCATAGGAATAAATGGGGTGATTGATGGAACGAAAATTATGGGAGATGGGCGTTATCTTGGACCGAATATAGGGGGAAATCATTGACTCCATAAATGCAAATCAATTTACTATAATCATCCTTATGTTAATTTTATTTTATTTAATTGTGTTAGTTAATATTTGGTTAATATATGATGAAATCTTGTAAATAAAAAGGTCCAATAACTTTATGATGTGTGATATATATTTGTAGACATAAGTATAAAATTTTTATCCTCTTGCATAAATCATCTATAAGTTAAGTGTCTATGTTATTAACGAGCTTGACATATTTACGTATTTCACAATTAATAAGCTTGAGGGGCAATTTAGTCATTTAACACGTTTACGATTTTTAGGGTTTTACAACTCTTCCCCTCTAAAAGAAAAATTTTCGTCCTCGAAAATTGAAGTCGCAGAGGTACACAGAAACGTACGAGTTTAAGACAGACGTAGCAATCCATAGTCTCACACAGATCATAACGATTCTGGTTCCAAAGCGTACAAAACTTTATACGTAACAGATGTCGGTGAGAATCTCGCAAGAGGTACAGAATTCCAAACGAACATGAGGAGTGACAAATAACATGTATAAGCCCTAGTCCATTCACGTACCAACCCCAGGCATTTCCAAGACGTCGTTTGATTTTAATAAGGCCAAATTATATGATCTCGGTATTATCACGTTGATCAGGCGTCATAATACTTGCATCACATAACAAGTCCTTATTGTCATCATATTCTGTCTCAGGTCATGACGAACCCACATAATCGATATCACAACAAAACAGATACACAAACAGGTAGCAAGTAACATACCAAAACAGACCAGATCACATATATACAACATATAATACATCAAACCAACTTACCATATCATAAAAGAAAGAAGGCCACCAACTAGCTCAAAACGGTTACTCATGACTCATCACTGACGATCCAAAAGAAACGTTGAGATATTAAAAAATACCAAACGATAAAGCTTCACGATTCAAACCGAGTTACGAACAAATCAAGAAAACAATACCGATCAGAATCACTTAACAGGATATCAAACCGCCTCAAAACGCATGACAAACGAATAGGAGTAACACCAGTCGTGCCCAAATCATATGAAGTAGATGAACCCTCTCAGCCACCGTTTGAATCTTGTCTCCGTCTTTTGCGTCTTTGGTTGGTCCATCCAGCTTCCTCCAAAGAACATCACGATGCCTCCGGAAGACTGACGATCGGTGTGGCCACGCTTCACGAACCTCTCCATTTCGAGAGGCTGTAGCAACGCAGTTCGGCACCACCATCTTGGCTCCACGGGTAATCTCCATCTAACGCTCGACAAACGGATGTGGGAAGACAAAATAATAAAATCAAATGTGAGAGAAGAAGACCAAAGCGGTGAAGACAAAAGATTATCAAGTCAAATCGAGCGGCGGTCAAAAGGAATCGTAATAGATCATAACAGACGGAAGCCTAGTGTCTACCCAAGTCCTCACAGGTCAATCCTAAGGTCAACAAGGCGAAACACAGGCTCGATACCATAATTGTAACACCCCAACCCGACAAGGGTAGAAGTGTCACATCTCGGTGTCATATCGAACATACAAATAAAATATTTGCAAACGAAACCTTAAAATGAAGTATCAAATCATATGAACGATGAATGACAAGGAAAACAATATCCAAAATAAAAGAAAACTCAAAACAAAAGCTCTTCAAAATAAGTCCCAAAGTAATAAGGTGCTAGGGTTGGTCCACTCGGATACTCTAACTCACCCCATGAAGCCCATCTTCCAACCTAAAACACGCCGCAGAAAAGAAATGCTGGTGAGCTTAAAAGCCGGTGAGCAGATATAACAAAGCGAAAGCTAAATAAAATCAAATGCGAAATGAAACAAAGGAAGCGGATAACAAGTCGTAAACGAAATGATGACAATGAGTCAATGAGGATCTTGCGTAACACAATTATACGGATATCCAAAGCACATATAACAAGGAGAACGAAGCCAAACAAAGCATCAAGACAAGCATATAAGCACATACAAACCGGGCATACAAGTCTTGAAACATAAGCAAGTATAGTAGCGTTATATCCACACAACATAAAGCAGTATACAATCAATTCAGAAATCGAAGACATACAAGCTAAACAGATATCTATAGGAAAGCGGAAGAAATTAATTAATAAGTGAGCATGGCAATTCACAGGTCAAAACCCTTAGTTGAAAACATAACCAGATCATACTTGTGGAAGTACTAACAAGATCAACACATGGCGCTTACGTAATAAGTAGTAATATAGTATAAAGATATAATTAAATGAATTAAAGACATAGCAGGACAACTAAACAAATTAACAAGCCGGGACGTCATGTCGAACCATTCACCCAAATCAAAGCAGTAGCATAGGCGTAAATGTAAACATGGCGGTCAACAATAAGCAGATAAGAATACAACGGAATAGTCATAGTTCACGAGATCAATCGAGCGTAGTACACATAATAAAGACAAAACTATCGATTGCGCAATAGCATGATCACTAGACAATACAGAGGGTCACATAACAGTGAGATCACATATCATCAGATAGAAACAGGTAACTCAGATAACCGCATAGTAATCACATCATAGCAGGATAATCAGTAGTCACATAAAACATGAATAGCATATTCAAATTCAATAAGCATATAATAACCCGGTACGTGAATGGAACGATAGTCTGAAGCAACGGAATAAGAGTATGACAGATCAAAGCAATGGAACATATATATCTTGGTAGTAGAGTGAGTCATATAAGGGTATTGGGTAAAGGACAGTCAATTCAGAATATGGTGCGTGGGAATCCGAAGGTACAATATAGGTATATCAAAAGTGTAAGAGTTGTCGAAATCTATCCCGAGCCAACAAAACAAACCATATCAATAGTGGTAATAGCGACCAAGTAACCAATAGTAACCATTGTATTCGGAGGGTGACCTCGGAATACCAAACCAATATGAGGAGACCTCGGTAACGATTGGAGTAGCTAGCTCCCAAAATGTGAGGGTGTATTGCACACACGCACCACATCACCAAAACAATATATCAATATCAATACAATACAAATCTAGGATGCATCCATACGCCCGCAAAACAATAGTGGCCATACAATATATCCAAGCGCGCATAATCAATACAAAATGGGGACGGTGTGGAACATCACTCATCCACACCGAGTCATGCCATTGGTGCATCAATGACACGGACATGGAACCCCATGCCTAGTTAATGGCTCGGGTATCAATCGAAGGGTCGACAAAAGTTCAAAGTGTAGCGATATATAGGTCTTCATAAACAAAGGTGCAATATCGTGAGTTCACAATTCGAGAGGTTCATAGCAATAATTCAATATCAAGGTCCAATATCAATGTTTCAATAACAAAGTTTCAATAGCACACATATAATAGCACAGGTCAATAACAAAAGTTCAATAGCAAAGTGTTCAATAACGAAAGGATCAATAGCAATGGTTCAATATCAAGGGGTCAGCAGTAAGCAAAGGTTCAATATCAGAGGATCAATAGCAATGAAAGCATAACAATGAATATCATAAGCGAACAAAGTCGAAGGACCAGAAAGTCATGAGAGATCCCTACTGAAAAGGGATAGAATATCTGTACCTTAACGCCAATGAAAGAAAAGCAAATGAATGAGTGAACACGAAGACACAACGTCACGTCTCCTCCAACGAATCTACACGGATTACGATTCGTATAATACTTATTAGCTCATTTAAGTCATAACGATTAATCGTATTAATATTTTTAGAGTTATAAGCGTATTCTCATTTTTAGTAATGGACGGAATTAAAATACTTTAGAGTAATAATCATTAATTAGTCAAAGTTAAGGGTTACAAACGATAAATGGAAATATCCTATTTTAAGGCTTTATTAGATAATACTTCAAAGTATAGGGTTCGCATGGTAATTATCTCAAAGTATAGGGTTATTAGCGACAAATAACTAAATATTAAAACTCTATAATATTACTATTATAGTCTAAGGTGTAAAGTGTCAATACATAATAGATCAAGGTTGCATGTAACAATTCTTTAAGATGAGGGTTGAAAGTGAAAAATATTAGATATTAAACATGTATCCATATTAAAAAAAAACCATACGTACAGTATATAGAATTTCATTTATAATGCTACATGTTTTATGCTTCATCTCGCAATAACATCACCCTTTCTCGCGGTTCAAACGGCTAACATTTACGACCTAGTAAAAATATATTATGGTTAACCCCCGGCTTGACTCCCCCGACACCCTTTCAAAACACTAAATGACTCGACCATAAATCCCGCGATCACCCTTAAAGTTACCCCCCACAAGACATTACATGCATATTCTATATTCAATGTATAGTTCTTTTACTGGTTTGAAAACACACGCCATGCACATGCAAATCGATCCAATGCTTTAACATGAAATCACATATACAATCCAGTAATTGTTTCTCTTATGTAACGTGTATGAATTTACAACCCATTTAACGTTTGAGATTAGATCCATAAAATAGTATACCATTCGATATATGTTGTCATAAACACGCTACTATACCTCGATTCTTACCCTCATGCATTCACACACCCTTTGATCCATTCATATACACGACTTAACTACGACACCAAGAATCAATATCAATCCGATTATAGGTATGAAAATATTTTAGACCCATCATCCCGAAACACCATAACCCACGTTCATATTATACATGCACATTTACAATATACCCCCACTTTAAGGTGCAACGCATTTGGAGACAACTATGACCACACACCTGATTCGACTACTTCTCTTTGAAAACAGTTACACACGTTAAAACCACTTCCCATGCATGCACATACAAACACAGGTTACACAATATTATTATACACATTCATGATGAAATCCTATGCACTTTCATTTCCCATACAATATGTTGGTCAAGCAAAGCAATTAACATTAGATATTAAAGTATCATGAAATAAATTGTATACTAGAGTTTACATTTATAACAATGGGCATTGAATGAGTTGTATGCTTGGCACTAGGCATAGAACAAGGTATCAAGGGATTGACTTGCTCACCTAAGGATTTAGGGCATATTGTAATTAAGCATTCTAGAAGTTCTTGAGATCGTTTGGCATATAAGCATGCATGGCTAATTGCGTTATCAAGTGGTTTCTCTAACTTATCCTCTTCTACAATCTCACGGAGATATTCTAGGCTGTCCTTAAGGTGTGAGAAATATGTTTAAATAGCAAGTTTGTTATTCCTAAGATGAGGAGGAACATATTTTACAGAAAAAGCATATTTATTACAAGCATGCACCTTTGATGTACCATTCTCCCCATTGGTCATTGGCATTTTTCCTTTTACCTGACTCTTCAGATTCTCAATTTCCTTTTGCAACGAAGTTATTTGTTCATTATTTTTATTACAAATAACTTTTATTGACTCAAATAACTCATTGAAATGACGTTTAACCTTTTCATTTTCTTCTAGAAAACTCTCATTTTCCTTTTGTAAAGCATTAACCAAGTTTTGAAGATGAAAGTTTTGAGAATTCCGAGAATCTAATGGAGGAGGCATTTGGGAGCCAGTCACATTGTTCATTTCACCCTTTAATTGAGAAATTTGGGCTTTCAACTTTCTGATCGTGCTACAATGAGCTCGAATCATTCATCACGTTGCTAATTTCAAAAGCGCATCAAATTCGGGAACATCCAAGGATGTCTTGATATTTGAGGTTTTAACATTTTCTTTCAAATGTTGATATTTTAATTGCAAAGCAAAATGCTCAACTTCCAATTTAGAAAACTGTTTACCAGTTATCATGATCATCTGTTCAACCTTATCATGCGGTTTAGAGTTAGTTTTTCAAGCTCAATGACACGATCATGGGAGACTTTCGAGCAACTAGATATTTCATGACATTGAGAAGTATTAATGGAACAATTTATAGCGATGTAAAACACATCTTGAGCAATACATTTAGAAATAAGAGACTCATTCGATGTATGCAAGTTTTCCTCTCAATCTCATTATATTTTAATGCTCGATCATAGTCACTAACCTCAACTATCATTGCATCAAATTCCTTTTCCATACCTTTAATATCGAATCTATCCCCTTTTAATACTCTCAAATTAATCTTTTAGTTGTTTAAAGAAAGGCATGACCTCGGTTAGATAGCATTCTTTTGTTTGCTCAAAACCCTTTCCCTTGATAATCGATGGGTGTGATCCTTTTCTTACAAGTTTTCTCAAAATCGACAAATAGTTGAAAAATAACATATTGAGTGATTAAGGTCTTGCTCTTAGTGGCAATAGTCCTAGGAACTAAATGCATTGGTGTATTTGGAGGATACACAGTCGCTGCAAGCATTTTCCTAAGGGGAGGGTTTGTTTCAACAAGATTTCCAGCTTTTTGCTTATCTAAGTCCTTTTTCCAGAAAAGTTGTTCAGGTGTCAACAACGTTTGAGGCTTAAATTTGTTTAAGGAGATCCAGTTTTCCTTCTTGGAATCATGGGGTTTGATCATTATGTTATTCTTTTTACATTCAGGGTCTTCTAGCTTCTTATTCATTTTCTCCCTAGATGCATTATCTAATTTTCTATCTTCCTCGGTGCACTCAACGCAACTAGGTTTCGTCTAGGTTTAAGAATCTCATTGCCATCATAGATTACATTATGGGCGCTCTAGCCTTTTAACAACCTCTGGATTTGGTTCCTCAACAAGGGAGTACTATGCTTATCACTCAAAACTCGTGCTTAGTGATCAAGTGAGCGATCTGAATGGTATTTCCTTGTACGTACAACTTATTTTCAAGCTTGTTTTCAAGGTTTTAGATTAGAAAAATCATTCAAAAGTTTTGATTCCTTAGCTGAATTCTTGCTTAAGCATTTTAACATTTTCTTGAATTTCTTGTTTTTGTTTAGCAGTTTTAGAAAGCTTTTCTTGTAAGGAGTTTAACTCTTGTTTTAATACTTCTTCTCTAAACTTACTTTTTCTAATAGTTGTACGCATTTGGTCATCCATTTCCTGCTCACGGGTGGTTAATTCAAACTTAGCTTGTTGTTCATAAATAGCAACACGTTATTTATATGCATTAAGTTCAGAGATAACAGAATCATCAGGGGCACGTGCAGTGTATTCGTCAAAAGCATAGTCATCATTGACTGCATAAGATACACCACTTGGTACAATCTCACTTTCACTTTGTTTCACATATTGATCATATGGGACATCATTGATATTACCCATATTTTCAATATCGACTCAATAATTACGATTGATTGTACCGTTATGTATCTTTGCTCATCAACTTCATCGTATAGTTTTAGTACCTCGAAATGATTTTGTCTTTGGATGGACCAGACTTGTGGTGATGAAGAGACTTTAGGAGGACCATTGGAGAAATGCTAGCCATGAAAATTGTTTGTGCGATGGGTTTATCATCAACGTCGAGTCGTATGCATCACAATCGGCGACTTGAAAGGCATTCGATGATTGTAGCCTATCTCTGAATTGGTACGCTCATCCACATCGCATCATATGTATTGGCATTCCTTGAAGAAACAATAACTCCTCTTCATCCAATCTTGCTCCATTATCACGAGCTTGAACAAGTAACATCTTATCCACAAGTACTCGCATTACGAGGCGCTTTGGCGATGTTTAGTTCCTTGCAATATGTCCTCACCACCACGGTTGTAACACTTGATCGACTTTGCTTGTCCACGATTTCCATTCCTTCCCTATTCGATTTGCGGCAAAACCTCTACCAACTCCACCTCTTCCTTGTTCATACCGCCTTTCTTGAACTGGTTGTACCATAACCTTTCCATCTCGACCAAAGCATGATTGTGTAGATTGGATGCGATCTTGATTTCATTATTAGTGTGAAGTACATTAGTGTGAGGAGTGAAGGTTAAGTTTTGTTTAACCATAAAAGCCGGTTTATTGATAAAGTGTTCCATGACCGCATTGGCGTCGGTTGTTTGAAACTTGAACTGGAATGACTTGAGATGCTTTGGTAGTAGTTCCATCATTGGTGTAGAAGGTTGTTGAATCATTTGATGAACTTGTTTCTCCACGGTTTGTTTTGAACCGATCAAGAATCCTTTTTCAAACATAGCATGTCTCTCATTCTGAAGAAGGAATGCATAGAGTTGCTCATAGTTTGTATTCTTCAATCCTTTGGTTAGCTTCACAGAAGTGACAAACTTGTGCCATTCGGGATTCATGTTGTTCACGAACTTTGAGTTCAACTGAATGTTTGGCATGGTCATTTTGATGTTTCTCATATTATTGACAAGCTTGTGGAATCTCACATAATACTCATAGACACTCTCATCAAGTTTCATCTTGAAGTGCTCAAACTCATCATAGAGTTGTGATTCTCTGTCTTCCATAGTTAATTCAGAACCAGAAAGAAGCATCTTGACATTATCCCACACTGCCTTGGCTTCGGTGTTGTGGTTGATCAGCTTGTAGATATCTTTTGGAAGACCTTGAAGTATGATGTTAGAAGCCACGATATCGACATCGAATCTCTTTTCTCCTTATCATCGAGCTCATCATATGTCTTTAGTGCATCTATTCCATAGATCATTGTTCCATCTGCAATTTGTATCAATTAAGTCTCTTGTAGTCTCAATCGATAAGGTCCTTCATCAATCGATTTGAGAATGTTGACCATTTCCTTTCCAAGACAATTACAATATGATTCTTTGAGCCCAAGAGTCATAGTCGATTCATCAAGCATGGGTGGACGAGTATCCGAACCGGTTGCTTGAACATCCTCGACAATGATGGAGATGATTGTAGGTACATTGGTAGACATGTTTAAAGATTACACGGATTTTATAACTCAATGATTAAACCGGAAATAGATTCTTTCACGGATTTTACTAAATCAAGAGAAAACCGTATTACAAACAAAAGTCAACCAAGTCGCTAAGAATCCTTGAATCAAGTCGCTAAAACCAAGTTGCTAAGACAAGTCGCTCGTTCCAAATCGCTAAGAATTTTGTGAGAAGTCGCTATGCACCAAGTCGCTAAGAAATCAATTAAGCTAAATAGCAACTAACTCTTTGGTCCAAATCGCTAGCACCAAATCGCTAAGAAACTTAAGAACAAGTCGCTATCAAAATTGAAAGCAAGTCGCTACCTTACCAAGTCGCTACCGTAGTGGAGAATCCACTAACTGTCTTGTTTGTCGGCTTGTCTCTAAAGGCAAGTCGCTAGTACCAAATCGCCACCAAACAACACAACAACTCGCTAATTTTTCTCAAGCAAGTCGCTAACAAGAAAATAACACCGAGAGCCAAGTCGCTAACATGAAAAACTTCCAAAACACACTTTTCAATTCAAAACAAGCTCAACCACAGTGATTCAAGCTTACCAAAACAAAACCCAAGCACATACAATGATCCTAAACACAAAAGTACACCCAAAACTCAAACTTTAACACTAGAGATGAACCAAATGATGCAAAAACCACTAAACTTTTTCAAACTCAAAAACCATCTAAAAACCACTAGAAATCCAAAGATATATAAGAGATGATCTAACCATGGCTCTTGATACCATTTGTAACATATTGGATTTCACATACACATCAAACCATAACCAAAGTAGGCTTACAAGATGAGTTCTAGAGAGAGAAAGTTAGAGGTTTAGAGAACTTTAGTGAGAGAAAGAAAAATCTTATTATGAGCTCCAACTCTCTACCGGGCTGTGGATCAGGCATACAGTGGGTAAAGACCCGTCCGTCCTCCACGGTGTTACTTAACTAAATACTACTTAACAGTAAATAACTACGACTACGAGCTTTCAAACGGATACATATACTTGAGGTGACCGACACTTTAATACCTAGATTTTCTAAATCCTAACAAGGTTACTATTCACAATTAACACCACATTATGGTTGTATTATTTAGGAACAATCATGCCAAGCAACAAGCAACAAGATTACCAAGACACCGCTCACTACATACCCGTGTACCATAGGAAAGATGGATTAAGTCCGGATGATAGGAAAGCCTTTAAGTTGCTTGAAAGGAGACTCTTTCACGAAGGTAGAGTTGTTGATCCATCATTTCTTGCAAATACCGACATAAGGGAAGTATTTGGAGCTATTGGTTTTGATTGTTTATTGGATATAAACGAGCAAATTTGCCCGGTCTTTGTGCTTGAGTTCTACAAGACAATGGGTATAATTAGAAATGATGATGGGTCCATCTCAATTGAATTCACCATAAATGGACATAAGTACACTCTTTCACTTGAGGAGTTTGGAAGAATAATAGGGGTTCCATATGATGGTGTTTGCATGTATTCTAATGAGTGGTCGTTGGAGGAGATACACTCTATGGTTGATCATTACGAAATTTATCGCATGACAATCCAGGAAGTAACCACGGTAAGGGACACCGTGTTTATGCCAAGAGCATCCCCATCAATGGTTACTAGGAAGTCGAAAGTAATCTATAGGGATCCTTTCCAAATGGAGCTCTCGGAGATGTACGCATTGTATAGAAAATGGGAAGATGTGATAAGGGAGAATGTAGTGTGTCTAGTAGGAAACAAGGATCACCCCAACGCATGTCTAAGCTTCATGATCTATTGTCTAGTGACCGAAACTCGCTTTAACATTGCCTACTACATGGTCAAGAGAATGGCAAGTGTAAGAAGCATGGACAAGATGGTGCTCCCATATGCAATGCTCCTAACCCGTCTTGCTAAATTCATCTTTGCATTAGATCCTTCTCCATAAACCTATGACCATAACTTTTGCAACAAGGTTATGGTACCATTGACCGAGGGGAGAACCACGAGGTTTATGGTAGATGGCAAGAGGCCTCACCCACCCACGGATTCCTCGAAGGAAAGGGAAAGACAAAGAGAAGAGAAGGAAGTAGCAACCCACTCAGAAATACCGAACTTGACCCCTTGGAGTATATCAACCAATTTTCGGACGTTCCTGGTGCATCACCCGAATGGCAACAAACCAAGGGAATCTTCAAGTGCTTTGCAAATTTCTTGAAGAAAAAGAAGTAGAAATGGCATGATAAAGAGTGGAGGACGGGTGAAGACAAGATGGGAAGGAGAAGAAAGGTAAGGTCTTAGGACCCAAATGTATGATGAACAATTTCAAACAATGGTTTGTAACACTTTAAACTATGCTCGTAGTATGTAGGTATCGCCATATCTTGGCACTAAACAATCCTAACTTAGGTATTTAGAAAATGAGATTTTACGACCCCTTGAGTGGTCGTCGTCACTCATTCTAGGAATTTTAGCTCTTCCTACTTTGATATACATTATATTAGTTGTGTTCTTGCATTTAGTCCCCATAGAAATAACTAGGAGAAGCATTTACTATAAAGTGCAAAGTTGCACATTTTCTGAAAGCTCTCTGATCTGCAGTAGGCGGATCCAAGCATTTGAACTAGACGGATCCCTCCCAGAAGGGAACCACGGGATCCGTGGCATCTGGATGCAATGCAGATTAGCTTACATCAAAATAGTCTACTAGATCACCTCACACGAGTCAAACATAAGATACTAGAGCCAACTAAGTCTTCCTCAAATAGTTGAAAACCTCACTCTCATCCATGGCTTACCTAGGATATATTTCAAAATATTTTTTGATTTATCAACTCGTCAAAACTCACCATAATTCCGCTCCAACACTCACACATTATCTATCACATCTGATAGCACTTAGTTTGGTCTATTATTCAATTTTAGCAAATTAATCTTAATCATCTTTGACTCAAAATTAGGCTCAAAAATAGTTTTTCATTTTTTCTTTATTTTTAAAGATTTTAGTAAATTCTTCTTTGGTCATCATCTGACTTCTAGGACTTGTTACCACCATTTCTCCATATTAAATTAAATAGTATCCTTGTCAAACACTTAGTTAGACTACCCAAAGTCAATTTTCTTGCCCAAAACCATCATTAAGCACCATCACTCATTATGGTTGAGGATTTGAGATATCCAACAGCTAAAGACCTCAAAATTAAGTCAAAACCTCGAAATCCATTGATAATAAACCTTACAAAAGCATAATCTTTTCACCTAAAACCTGCCTGACAGTCGGATCCCTGGTCTTTGTTAGGAATTAGAAATTCCATGTTAAAGTGTCGGTCACCCCAATTATGGTCTAGCATATGTTAGCTCGTAGACTTGTAGTTATTTACGTTATTTAGTAGTTTATTAGTTAGTTTGTAGTGTAGAATAGTTTAGTGTAACACCGTGGAGGAAGGACGGGTCTTTACCCACTGTATGCCTGATCTACAGTCCGATAGGAGGACGTATTGTTTGTAACTATAAATACCCTCTACCTCCCAAGGTAGAGGGTTGAACCTTTCATTTCTTAATCTAACCTTCTATGTTTTCTTTCACTTTCTCTCTCTAGAAAGGCTCCCATCCCACTTTCTCTCTCTAAAATCTTAAACCATACTCCCCATTTATAATGTTATGATGTGTTTGTGAAATCCAATATGTTACAGTCTTTAACCAGGCGGATCCCTGCTGAGTGGGATCCGCGGGATCCGTAGCTGCAGGATGCCTCAATCAGCTTTGATATTCAATTTTAAGTCACCTTTTGTTCTCTAACCATTTTTAGCATTCATTTATTACCCTCCTAGAGCTGATGAAAATCTTAAGAGCATGCTTAATCCTCTAAGTGGCCAAGAATTTAATTTCCTAATTCAAATTATCCTTTATAAACCAAACAACCTTAGGTTTAAGGAACCATCCTCACTTACCTTTCAAAAATCAGCAATTAGAAGCTTACATTAGCATCATCATCACCATGACTAAGGCTCTTAGCAACAACTCCTCAACCTTAGGATCATCCAAAAGAAATGGTCAAATGATCCATGAAATCTCATCCACCGAAACATCCCCCATTAGAGATAATGATACTAGAACCTCATCTTACCAAACTCATCCAACAAAGGCTAACAGAACCGCAAGGATTAGCATCAAATCTTTTGTACTAGAAAAAGGATCATCTAGTTCAAAACCAAACTTGACTAGTTCTAGCAATCCATCAAAACCTTCATTCATTGAGCATGGATTACACTCCTTGAATAAGCCTCTCCCTCACCCAAACATCTACTCATTGGATCATTCACCACCAATACTCATTGGATCATTCACCACCAAGAACCTCCCATTCACCAACCTTTTCATTGAATAGGGAACCACCAACAACGCCAACTAGCCCATCATAGGAGACAAGGAATAACCTTGATCATATGGAAGAAGTTCCACTACCACCCTCATTTTTAGAACCTCATCCTACTTCTCAGAATGAAGACCCACAATCACACATAGAGCCTCCTCAAAATATCCATTTCCCTCCGGGTCCAAACCAAGACAATAATTGTCCAAATTGTCTAAACACTCAAGGACTTGTATCTTCTTGCAAAGTTGGATCAAATCAACAAGTCCAATCATCCCTAGACTCAAACACATTGTCGCATTTTAAGTCTAGTAACTAGTTAGTATTAAGTGGTACTTGTATGTCCTAAGTTCATTCTCTTAGTTTTAGAGATTTTTTTGACTATCTCTTATTTTATTGAATGAATATTTATGTGCTATGATTATTTTGTGCGTTGTGCTTGTTATTGTACACATATCTCATCTCTTCATTAGCATTGTTTGATACATCTTCTTCTTGAAGAAAGCGTCACCGAGATAGCGGATCCTCCAAAATGCCTAGCGGATCCCTCCAAGAAAGGAACCGTGGGATCCGTGAGTGCAAGCACAAATTTCTACTAACCTGAGTTTTATTTGCAGGAAATTATGCACTATACTCTTATTTTCTAACCTTTACTTTGTAGATTTTCAAAATACACATGAAGATTTTGACACCATAAAGCTAGGGGGAGCTTTGTGTCAAACGATATTGCAAAAACATTTGTAACATAATCTGATTTTGGATTATACTGCATGACACACCATTGCAACTTTGCAATCTTCAAGGGGGAGCACGTTTTTCGTCACTTAGGCGAACCATTTGCAAACATATTTGCAAACACATTAGTTTATTTTCGTCATGTCCTTGGCGCCTCTCAAAGGGATGGACTCGTCAAGGGGAGTTAAGACAAGTACCATTCCGTCACTTGCTCTTTTATATTTTCTTTTACATATTTTTCTTATAAAAATTGTGTTAGTTTCTTTTAACACTTTTGTTTCGACAAAAGGGGAGAAGAAAGTAAAACTACTAATTCAAATTTGCTACAATTTTAGTTTTCTTAAAATAATTTTGTGTTTTGTCATCAACAAAAGAGGAGATTGTTAATACAAATAAGCCGTAAAAGCGTTTATTTATATTTTACGATCTTCTAATGTTTTGTTGATAACAAACGTAAAATCATTTTAACGAAACAAATAGAATACGTAAATAGTTTGAGTCAATAGTTTCCTAACACACTTACGCTTTCACATAAAACACTAAAACATGTATAAGTGATTTTATGATTTAGATACATATGTACAACAACTAGTGTTTACATATTGGGTTAACATATACTTAAACTAAGTATACTAAAATGGGTAAAAACAAGTATATACTAAAATGGGTAAAAACAAGTATATACTAAATGGGTAAAAACTAGCAAATGGTATTGACCCATAACCCATGGTTTTATATATACCACTTAACCAAGTTCATTGTATCCTTGAGATACATTGTATCTAGAAAGAAAACCATGGATCAACCCATAACCCATGACCAATGACCCATAACCAAAAATACCCATGGGCAAAGAGGGCGTCCACGGATCCCTAGCTTTGTGCTAGCGGATCCCTTGTCGGAGGATCCGGGAATAATAGAAAATTTCCTCTATAAATAGAGAGCCATTTCTTCCTTTCTACTCATCACTTTACACATACTTCCCAAGTATTATATCCTCTAACCTCGGATCCAAGTGATCTATGTAGTTTGTCTTTTGTTTTTGTGTGATTCTCTAGGTTCCTCTTAAAGGCGAGATCACCACTTCTTGAAGACGAGCAAGCTCAAGTCCATAAGTTGCCATGATTCGTCATCATCAAGACAACTAAGGTTCTCTTATTGATAGTTCTTTCTTCCTCCGTAGATGTTGGGTTAAAGGCATTAGTGAAGGATGCCGAAAGTGTCAAGACGAAGGCATTAGTGAAAGGTGCTTATCGTCCGTGTCAAGCATTAGTGAAGAATGCTAAAGGTGTCAAGATGAAGGCATTAGTGAAAGGTGCCAAGCGTTGTGTCAAAGGCATTAGTGAAGGATGCCTAAAGATCAAATCAAGTGGCATTTGGGAAGAATGCCTAGGTCGTATAATCGATGAGGTGCATCGTTATACATATAAGTATTTGTTTATTTCCAAGGATGGTGATATCCTTGATGGTGTTATAACAAAGAGTGGATCTCCTTGACATTAGGTGTTGTGTCGTGAAGGGTAGTAGTTCCTCCATAGTAATGGAACTAGGTGCTTAGCCTAGTACCTAATAAAGGGTAGGCGACGTTGTGATAGGATTAGTTCTCCTTGGTGTGAAAGAACTCGGTGGTTAGCCTAGCACCATATAAAGGGTAGGCAACGTTTTGTTAGGTGTGGTTCGCCTTGGTGTGAAGGAACTCCGTATTTAGCTTTGTACCGGAAAAAGGTTAAGCGACGTCGTGAATGATTCTCCGCCATAAGGAGTTGGTGTAGTGTTTACGAACTCTCGAGTAGGTGACTCGGGGAGTGGAGTTGGGCAAGGAAGGTGTCCTTGTAGCCGAACCACTAGAAATACTTGTGTCGTGGTGATGTGCTTCTTACTCTTTATCTTTCATTACACGTTTATATATCTAACTATCAACGTCCAACATAAACAACCAAATAGATTGACATAAGTCGATCTAAATATTTAAAAGGAAGTTTTAAATTGGTAAAACTATTCAACCCCTCTTCTAGTTTTCCACAGCCAAGATAAGAGAGCACCATGACAAAGAAACATTCATCACAAAGAAAGCAAGCTTGAAGCACTGGGGATCCATCTTGATTGACATCATTATCATTTATTTTTTGTACTAGTAATAGGAACTATGTAATTGATCAATAAACGATGTATGTTTTATTAAAATATTCAGTGTTCCTTATTATATTCATTAGTACATTCAGTGTAAGAAGAAGCCATTTGCTCACTTACATTGATCAAACACTTAGGCTATTTGTATATCCAAATAGGGGGAGACTGTTGGGTTCAGTAAATACCCAAATCCCTTAAGTCTAGGATTTGATTAGAAAATACCCTAAGTGTTGTCCGTTAAACACTAACAGTCTTTGAGTGCGAGTCTCTCGGTGAGCCATCTTCGAGATACTCGATGAGGCGAAGAAGTATCTCCACTCGGTGAGGCGGAACTTAAGGGGTGAAGGCGGGTCAAGAAGAAGATGGTGGATTCGGTGGTGATGACAATAACTCACTGAATCCTAAACTCCTCACCAACTACTTACATCGAAGATAAAGCAAGTAGAAGCGAAGGCAATGAAGCGAAGAATGAGTGGGATAAGGCGGGATAATTTTGAATCGATAAGGCGAGGTCCCTATCAACCAAAGTCAACTTTCCCTTAATGGCAAACGATCGGGCTCGGTGTCATCACCGACTTATGGAAAGCGACCTTGTCTCTTACTAAATATAGTCTTTGTAATGAGACAAAATACATCAGTATTTTGTCTTCTGTAAAATGTCAGTTTGTCACTTAGGATAAAGTTAAACCTCATACATGTATAAATAGCATAAGAGATTGAGTGAAATATTTAAGCTTGTGAATTAAAAAACACACATACACACAAGCCATCTTTCACTCCTCCAAATACAACTCAATCCCTGAGATAGCTCAGTGGTTCCATAGTAGTTGTGCTCAGACTCAGCCTGAGCTTAGTGAGGAGTACCAACCCTTTGTCATTTCAATCTCAAGTACTATTTCGCAAGTACTTGGGTAATGTATTCTTTTTGATTCATTTCTAATAAAGAATATTATGTTGAAAATTTATCAGTGTGTTTTTACTTATGTCATTTCAGTCATTGATTCACTATTTGTTTGTTTTTTAAATACTTAAACTGTTTGTATACGATAGTGAATAGGGAACAACAGTGGTGAATGGGGTGGTGATGGTGAGAAATCTTGGCTTTTGGTGGTGGTAGTGGTTGGGTGAGTTTGTTTGATGAAGTTTTCTTCCTATTCGCTTTGCCCATCTTCACAACCTCCACGTTTTCATTCTTACCATGCTCCATATTTCCACACAACTCCGTGAGCATATCATTCACATTCTTTTCCTCCTCTAGATCCGTGATATTGATCCTCATTTCTCCAAGCGCAAAATCCAATTGGCACTTGGTAGTAACTATAAAATCACGCCCAAAACAAACATCGGGCTTGTCCGCGTTACCTCCATCTAAAACCACAAAATCAGCTTCAAAAATATGGTCATGAAGATTGATGCGTAGGTTCTTGACGATCTTTCTCCCGTACCCTTTGTAATCTAGCCTAATATGGCCAAGCTTCTCAAGTACCGTGTCAACAATGTAATTATCCCCATATGCCATATTGAGTTGGGCATCCCAAGCACTTACTCCTTCGATACTACAAGGTGTTCCAAACTGCATGAAAGGAGAATCATACCCCGTGAGAGGGGCTTGAGTGAATATCACTACTTTGTTCTTCTTGGGGACATGAACCTTGTTCTCCCCGACTCCTTCTAAACACTCCGTTCCAACGGCTAACTCCTTCTTGCTCTTCTCCAAAATGTTTCCAATTTTCTCCAAAGAACCCCTGTGTCTTTGAACATCTCATCCAAATTCCTAAGATACTCCGAGATACCGCTCAAACTATCCATACTATAACTTATCTAAGCAAAACAAAAACAAACAAAACATAAAACAACCAAATTATTAGCGTTAGAGTTAGTTACAATCAAAACAAACTATAAAAATATATTCTAAACAAGTAAAGACACTTATTAAAACTAAACCCAAAAGCTAAAACTTGAAAATAAGAAACTAGAAAAAATGTTAACGAGAGCTCCAACTGATTCAGTTGGCCCTCCAACCGAATCGGTTGGTGGTATGCCTCTGAACCAATTCACCCAGCCGGATCGGTTGCGAGACGCAGCCGATCGGCTCCGGTAAAATTCCATTTTTTTTAATTAACTATTAATTGATAAAAGATAATTAATTTAAAACTTTAATTCTAATAAATGTGACTACTCATTTACCCATTATTAATAACATTAACTGTACTAACTAAACATAAATAAAACATTAACTAAACATAAATTACCAATTATTATAACTAACCTTAACTTCTAAAACTAAAAATTAAACTAAAACATTAAACTAATTAAGACACAATTTAATAAAACTTAAATAAACTAAAAATAATCTAATAAGCAAAAATCTTAAAACAAGCAAAAACAAGCATTTATACTAGCCTAGAAAATTGAAAATACAAGAAAATAAGCTAAACACTTAAACAACATAACACTAGATTAACAAAAAAAACTAGAAAAAGAAAAACGCAAAACTTTACGAGAGGTCCAACCGAATCGGTTGCTCGCGCAGCCAATCGGTTGGCCTAAAACCAACTTTTTAAATTTGCTCTTTTTTCAAAAACACTTAAACTAAACTCAAACAATACCAGAAATACAGAAAATAACAAACTAAAACAAATCAAATCCCCGGCAGCGGCGCTAAAAACTTGATGTGCTAACCGTGTGCAAGTTTTAAAAATTTATAAACACGATTTATCCGGGCAATTGCATTAGCACATACGAGCAAGTATACTCGTTCGTGATAGCAAAGGTGGGTAAGTCGAGATCGTCCCAAGGGATTAACATTGAATTTGTTAAATTGTTTGAGACAAGAAAGCTTGTCAAGCCTTCTACTAAAGTGATGCTTTTATAAAAATCAAATTAAAGAAACATATACTTGTGTGTAGGCCATAGTCAATTATCAAGAGTGTTCATGAAAGATTGGTGTAAACTTGATGCAGTGCACAAATCATAGGCAAATGGATCCCAATCCATGGTTAATGTTTTGTAAAAATCGTTTTAAGAATACAAACACATAGGTAATCCTTTCGGTCCTTAACCTACTGATTATTCTTTAGAAAATCCATTTGTTTGTCAAAGATTCTTATTTAACTTGTTCTTACGAACACTTTCGGCCTTTACGTGATGAAATCGTTTCTAGTCTCGTTTAACAAGTAAATATGATGAGTGTCAATCATCACATCCCCATACTAGTTTGTCACTAACGTTTTGAAATAAAACATAAAGAGAAATCGTTTCGGTCCTTTATCTTGTAAATGTTATACCATCAAATTAAACAAGACTAGTAGTTATTCCAACAAACTCATTAAACAAAAATATTTTACATGCATCACATATATAAGAACACTCCTAACAATTGCCTACATCCATACACACAAGTATATTCAAGAATTACTCTATTAAAACCATAACATAACACAAGTAGTAACCATGTAATTCATATAATTCACAAGAATATAAATTCATGACAAAGTTAATAAGAATACCTAAACTTTGGATTACAAGAACTAGAAAATGTGGAACTATAGCAACCACGCGCCTCCAATCGCCTTATACTACCCGTACAACTCCAAATGACTACCAAATGGTTGAGAATTGTTCTCAACAAGTTCCTGACTTAATAGAACTTTTGGGGTGAATAAATTGTTTGGTAATAGTCTTGGTGTAAGCCTATTACTCTTTGGGGTGTGTCACACTAAACAACTAAGTCTAGGTGTAATATATAGCTAAGAACTCTTCACCAACAAGCCAAAAACGTCCACTAGGAGTTATCAACAAGAAATGATCGGACTCCAATGATTAATGGAAGTTATGGCATCCATAAATGAGAAAAATGTAACTGCAGCCTTCTCCAACCGTATCGGTTGCGCTTTTGACCATTGTCCATCCGAATCGGTTGTGGGCTCCAACCGATTAGCTGGATGCCTTCCGTACAACATATTTTGGCTTTTCTTGACTTTTCTAGACGCATGTCTTTTTCCTTGCTTCCGATGATGATTTCCAAGATAGAACTTGATAATTATTTGATGTAGATACTTAGAAATCATCGTGCATCCAATCATCGAGTCCTTGATCCTTCTCTCCTATCTTTTATTTCTCGAGAATTGTCCAAATGTGCATGAATTCGTCATTTCTTTGTCTTTTACGATACCTGGCTACATTCAAATACAAATACGCTTCTTTTGCACTTTTGCAACAATTATGTGTAAATATAACCGGTTATCATACACAAAACCAACAATAACGCTACTAAAAACATACTCATTCTGAGCGTTATCACGACTGAAGTAGTGCCTATCATTATGGTCCATAACTCATACCATAACTCATTCGATACCAAAATAATTCATAAAATCTAATAAACGATACCAAGATAAGTCACGATTAACCGAAATAGCTCCTATAGGCAAACTACTCGGTCTAGCTAGCGTAATGCGGTTACCTAAAAGGGCTCCCTAGTTTTCTAGTTATCACAAAATGTCGGAGTTTCACAAAAGTGCAGCACGTTTTGGTATCGGGTTATGAACAAGTTCAATAAAAAAAACTTTCGCCGACACAACAAGGATATGATAACAAGCAAGTGGCATACGGTGAACGGAAATTGCCAAAAGTTCAACGCGGTTTTCAAACTTGCTAAACATTTGGTAAAAAGTGGTCAAAATGAAATGAATAATATGCAACGGGCTTGAAATATGTTTCGTGACGAGCATAAAGGTGTTTCGTTTGGTCAAGAGGGAGCGCCGAAAATTTTGAAATCCCATGGAAAATGGACGCACCGGAAACGGTTGATTTAACTAGAGACATCCCCGGGGAAAGCCACGGGAGCTATTCAGTGATGATGCACGACCACGTCCGGCCAACAAACTACGCACCAAAAAAATCGATACCACGACGAGCACCGAGGAAGTTCGTCAAGCCAATTTAGGGTCTTCATGTCATCCGAGCTTTGTATCAAACGAGAAGCGACCCAAGAAGCGTACGAGGCGGCAAAAAGAAAGACCGTACGAGAATGCGTTTGGAAGAGTTTAAATTTCTCGATCTTAGCACGAAGGAGATGGAAGATAAGGTTTTAAAATGTACCTTTTTTAGGGGTCGTTTAAGCCTTTATTTGATCACTTTTGTATCCGTTATTATTTAATATCGTTCCTTTTCACTTTTTAGGTATCTTGAAGGCAAAATGTTGGAATGACACTTATTCGGACGAAAAGACATGAATATACGAAGAAAATGGCCAAAGTCATGAATCGAGACACTCAGGCTGCTTGAACTGAAAGGGACGACGTCAGGTTATACATGTGAAGCCGTCGGAAGATGTTTTGTGACGATACAGTAGCCAAATTGCTTATTTTCAAGTGACGGCATTAGGTTTTAAAAGAGTAGGCGTCGCGACTCGGACGGCCTAGATTTGATCCGACGGCGTCGAGACTCAAGCGCGGCGTCACGGACATAAGGTGGCGTCGTCATAATGATAACGTGGCCAAGACAAAACCCTAATAACGGCGACCCGACGACGTCACAAATTAAAGGGTGACGCCGTCGCATTTGTAATCTTATATATAGAATCCGAATTTTTTAGTTTTCGGTGTGTAGTCTTTTGGAGTAAGAACCTAAACCAAACCAAGGCTGTCTTGTACAGTATTTTAGGGTTCCATACCCTATCTTACATCAAGATAAGTATTTTACTTCATTAATTTACTTATGTCTTCCTTTGATTGTGTGTATGATTGCATGTTCCCCATGTCCGACTAATTTACTTGTGTGTTTGCTTAGGTAATATGAAACTTAGTTATTGAATATTGATTGGTTGTCTCTTATCTTAATTGTGATTGACCTAGTATTGCGATAGGTCATTCGTTGTGTTTGTAATGCTTGATTGATCTTTGATGAACCTTAGCTTATAATCGCCTAGAGTAATTGTAGACAAGTCATTCAAAGAATACCTTAGAGTTAAAGTTTATGAATCCTAGAGATTTTGTAGTCATTAACCTTTGGTAGCTTCAAAGAGTTAGGGATAACGCATACCCTACGACCTTAGAGACACAACGCAATTAAGAATAAGGACGTGACAATTCAACCACCAATAGGAGATAACTAGGGAGTAATAAAGCCTAAGCAAATACATTTTAACTATCATACGAGCACACAACAATAGACATAGACTATATACACCTTAGTTTAGATAATTAGATAAGTAGAAGTAATCGGTAGAAATACCAAACTCCCAAATCCAAACCCGAGATTCGTACCTTTCCATTTCCTAAAACATAAAAGATAAAAATAATCTTCCTCAACCCCAACCTTAGCGTAGTAACTTCTCACTAGCATTCCTATTCCCCAGAGAACGATATCAATTCCGTGGCTTACCCTAATACTACACTACAACAATTAGGTTCCTTTGCCTAGGGTGTTGAAAAACTTGCTCGACGAAAGGAAGTTCCTTTGACCCGAATGGCGCATGTAGCGTTATCAAGTTTTAGGCGCATTGCCGGGGAATAGAATAGCTAGTTAGGAGTCCACCTTGTTTAGGTTTCCTTGCTTGATTCCTATCAAGTAAGCTTTTTTCCCCATTTTTAGCTTCCTCGTAGTCTATCCCCCTTCTTCGTGACCTTTGTTCGTAACCCCATCCCTTTTCATCATGGAAGGTGATAACCAACCACCATTCATCAACCTACTACCAAATGACCCGCCAAGAGGCCGTACTCTTGGTGAATACTCGAGACCAAGCCACCTAGGCTATAAAAACACCATTGAGCTTCCCGACCAAGCTCAAACTACGACCCTGCGATCCGACACCATCGGTTGGTGCAAAGCGGATGTGCATTCCATGGACTTCGTTCGAAGATCCTAATCAGCATCTTAAGGATTTCCTTAAAATTGTCGATTCCATCGACCTCGATGCTACTACTCGGGAGACCACGCGTATGCGTCTCTTCCAATTCTCTCTACGGGACCAAGCTATTAATTGGCTTGAGCGACTTCCCGCCGGCTCCATCTCAAGTTGGGATGATCTCACCTCTCGCTTCCTTGCTTAATTTTTCCCACCGCGGAGAACCACTAAGCTTAAGAATGATATCTTGATGTTCCAACAACGGCATTGATCTTTGGCTTCAAGTCCAACTCTTCTATGATCATGTCAACTTCCCCACCAAGCGATCCATTGACCAAGCGGCCGGTGGAAAACTTAGTGATCTCACCGCAGAAGAATCGTGGGGTATAATAGAGGACCTTGCTCTCTATGACAACGAAAGTTGGAATGACCCCCGTGAGTTGCCCAAAACCGTAAGGCAATCTCCTTGCCTCCCATTGACTCACAATCTCCCGACCGTAGGATGCTCGAGCTTGAAGATCAAGTTAAATTCCTAATGAGCTCCTACGAGAATCCTAAGTCTTCACATCAAGTAAATAAAATCACTCTACCTTGTGAGTTATGTAGTGGTCCCCATGACACTCGCGATTGCACAAGACTCCCCGAACAAGCTTTTGCGGACTACGCCTCCACGCATACCAACAGAGCGGGAGAGAAGTGGTACACTTTCAAGCCCGAACAAAACAACTTAGGAAACTCTTACAAGCCCTCATGGAGAAATCACCCTAACCTTAAGTGGAACCAAAATTCAAGCACACCCCAAAGCTCATCTAGTCCACCTAATAGGTTCAACCCTCCAAACACCGGGAACCCCACTAGTCTCGAGGCAATTGCATCTAGATTCATGTCATCTCAAGAAACTCGATTAACTAAGCTTGAAGCCGATTTTAAGCAACAACAAGGCGAGATGACAAACAAGCTTGATGCCCTCTTAAAAGCCTTTAATGACCGGGAAATTGGAGCACTCCCAAGTGATACTATAGAGAACCCAAAAGTGAGTTCGATTTCATCGAATTCATGTTCTTGTTCACCATGGGAGAGTGCGCACCCATGCCCCTCACACCCAACGGTTCACTCGGTAAATGCTATCAACAAGAGTTTCAAGCAATCCAAAATGAGGTACCAAGGTCCCGCGCCATTGGTAGAACCTACTCTTGAGAAACCCGTCAACCAAGAACCCAAACCTAATCTAGAGGAGGAGTACAAGGAACTCCATAAAAAAACCAGTTCTTGAAGTCTTAGCTCATGCACCTTATTATAATGCTTTAAAAGAAAAATATGAGTTAGAACTTAAACTTGGAAAACATGGGTCCGCTTTTGTGCGAAATAATCTACCTAAGAAGTTAGACGATCCCGGGCTATTTACTCTTCCGTGTAAGCTTGGAACTTCCAAACCTCTCGATGCTCTAGCCGACTTAGGATCATGCATTAATCTTGTTCCACTGTCCCTCCATAGAAGCCTTAACTTAGATAAGATAGAACCAACGGAAACCATCTTAGGTCTAGCGGACGGTAGTATTGCATATCCGGTAGGGATAATAAAAGACATGGTAGTACACGTAGGAGAATTGACTCTTTTGGCGGATTTCCATGTAGTAGACATGAATAAGGTCCCGACATGCCCATTGCTAGTAGGAAGAGGATTCTTAGCTACCGCTAGTGCCATCATTGATTGTAAGATGTCCAAAATAATGGTAGGAGAGGGGAGTGCTAGGTCAATTTACGATGTCAAAAAGCATACTTACTACAAAGAAGAGGAAATCCCACATGAGATTAGGTTGGATAGAACGCCATCTAGATATGGACCTTGGTTAGATAAGAACTTCATAGGTCCCCAATGACCTTTCTACCTAGATGAAGCCTTTGCTAGTAAAGCAACTTTCCATGAAAAAGAAATAGCTAGGGACATGGAAGTGAACCCGTTCGAGGACGCCTTAGTATTTAGGAAGATGACTGAGTTCCTAGGAAGCTTGCATGTCAACCTTGTCATGAATAAGTGGAAAGTTGAGAGCGATAAGCCTAAACATAAGTGGGATTGGGATAGACCGCCTAGTGATGGTAACGGAGAGTGGCACATTAGGATAACGATCTATGATCCCGATGGAGAGAAATTTGAAAAGGCATATCGAACCAAACGTACTACTAGGAACTTAAATGATAAGTTTGATCCCTATGACATTCTAGAGGATAGGCTTACGTATATCAGTACGTAGGGGCACGACTTCGAGTCTAGCTACAAGACTCATAAATAAAGAAAAGCGCTTTGTGGGAGGCAACCCATGCTTAATTGTTTGCTTGTTTGTGTCGTGTATCTTTTATTGATTGTTTATTCTCATGTTTAAATTTGTAAAAATGTTGTATTTTGTCTTTAACCTCGTCTTAATTACATATAAAGGTATTTTACATAAAGGATAAATGTAGGGAGGATTACACACGTTTTCAAAAGAAACGTAAACATGAGAATTACAATTAATTAAAAGATATACATGTGTGTTTGTTCGAGTCAAATGCTTGTATCGAGTCATAATGGATGTTTTGCAGGAAATTTTTCCAGATTCTAAAGATGTAAATTTTCCGAATTTTTCTAGAAAATCATGAGACCGGTTTTGGTCGGGATAACCTAAAGGCGTCGGGATCGCAACTGACGGCGTCGGAAGGAGCGAGAAACAATGATTATTTTTCTCGTTTTCGAGCTACTTATAAATTTTGGAATTTTCGGTCTTAATTTTCCGAAAATTGTAAACATCCATTCCACACGCATTATATCCTAGTTTAGTAGAGTCCTATATATTTTATTACCGCCGATTTTACGCGAAGGTTTCGTTTGTTTTCTTCAAGTGTGCAGGTTTAATTTACCAAGAAGAAGATACATAAGATGAGAAGAAGCTTTTCACGCAAACGTTCTTCTTGAAGAAAGATGTAACCAACACTTTACACGGATCCTACCGATAGTTTCTTTCATCTTTTATTACCTTCCGTTATCATAACTTTGATACTTTCGGGGAACATTGGGGACAATGATCAGTTTAAGTGTAGGGAGGGAAAATAAAACGGGAACTTTGAAACTATGCTTATCCTTGAATATTTGCCTTGTCCAATTTCATTTGTGTAATAAACCATGAGAAATATCGGTTAGGGTAATTTTGGCACCAAATTTAATTTTTTTCATGACATATAGGAGTGGGCCACTAGTCTTAATAAAGCGTCTCATGGATAAGAAGTTATATGACTAGCACAAAAACCCTTTACCACTTAAATTCCACCCAAAATTTGAGGATCGCCCTTAGATTAGTAGGAATTAAAGCATTCATCTTTAATGCTTAGAGTGTGAACCGGTAGTATAATAGATTCTAGAACTTGTTTTGTGATGCATCCGAGATCGCTAGTAAGACTACACTTGTGTAGTTAGGAATAACTAAATGATAAGAGGCATTAGGATAACCCTTGTTTGATACGTAATATAATTACTTCTTCCACATCGGTTGAGTAATTCCCCACACCTTTGCGTTGTAATCATCTTTAGTACACGATACCCTAGTTAACCCTCGAGCCTATCCCTTTCGCGGTTCTCGTGATGTTTGGTTTTGAATATCAATGAAGAGCATTGTTTATAATCCACCCCCAAATGTACACCCAAATCGCCTTAGCCTAGCTTGTTTGCACTCACTTTTAGTGTATTATTGTTATCATACTAAACCCTTAGTTCAATTATCTGGTTGCTTGCATAAGTTGCTAAGTCGAGTCATATCATTTGTACACAGTTTTGGGACGATTGGGACTCATGGGAAAAGTTAAATTTTATGAGATGACGGGAAGGGAACGTTAAATTCAAATTCCCTTTATTTGCATAATAATGTACTCCAAGTGTTTTAATCTTTTTAATTCGGGTCAAATTAGTGTTAGAGTAATAAAAACTCAAGTGTAGGGATGTGCCTATAAATCCCTATCATTTTAATGTTATCGTAGAGGATGGTAGAGTAAAAGTGTATGAAAAAAATAAAAAAAAAAATAGAAAAAAAAAAAGAAAAAAAATAGAGTGTTAAAAAAAAAAAAAAAAAGAACGGGCTACCATCCTACATCTATCTTTAATTTATGTTTGTTTGTTTCAGTTATCTAGAGTCTAGAGTGTCGAGTCTTGGCTTAGCAACGCCATTAAGATTTTTGACTTGCCACCACTAAATAGCCTATCCCACCGAACCCTTTTGTTGGGTTTTAGGTTCCTTGGATCAAGAATTATTCTAAATGTTGGAACCACGGACAGAGTTGGTGAAACCACGGACAGAAGAATGAATCCACTGTTGATGACAAACCGCGGCTAGTAGTATTGTGTAACCACGGATATTGTATTGTAACCACTGCTAGTCTTGTATAGTCGGTTTAATATTTTGTATTAGATAAATATGGAAAAGATATTTATCTTGTAGGTTACGTATTGTATTATGTAAAGGACTCCTTAGCCTATAAAAGGAGGTCCTAGGGTAGATTAGAGATACGTATGTTTTATATCTAAGGTCGATACACTTCAAGGTTGTAAAACCCTAATACTGGTTAGAGTATTCATATTAATAATAATATTGAGGTGTTGAATGTTCATTGGTCTTCTTCTTAAGATTAAGTATTAAATTCCGCGTGATACTTAATAAGTCTTTGTTTAAGTCGGTTTCTATATTAGATCGTTTGCTCATTTGGGATCAACAAGTGGTATCGAGCTTGTGATCTAAGCTGAAACCAAGAAGAAGCTTTGTTACGTTACTGTTAAAGTAAGTAAAGATGTCGACGAAACATACATAGTTCTTGCATCAAAGGTGCCCATGCTCAGCGGTGAGTACCAAATCGGAGAATGCGAATGAGGCAATACATTCGTATGATTGATTATGCTATACGGGACGTTGTTGAAAAGGTGATACTCTTCCTAGGAAGGGTGATGATGGTAAAGACATAGCCATTGTTAGTGAGGTTGACAAGGCTAAAAGGAAGCTGGAGATTAAAGCCCACAGTATTCTTTCTATGGGAATACCTAATGAGTATGCTTTGGACTTTGATCAATATGAGTCTGCTAAAGAGTTAATGGATGCTATTGAAACAAGGTTTACTGGTAATGAAGCTACAAAGAAATCAAGGAAGAATATGCTCAAGCATCAGCTTGAAAACTTCACTGCTCACAGTGGAGAAAAACTTGATGGCACTTATGAGACTTCAAAACTAATCGACCAGCGAAGTTAGTGGACTACAAGGTTGCTCAAGAAGATATAAATTTGAAGCTCATCGAAGTTTATCACCTAAAACATGTGCACTGCGGTTGTGTGGAGAAATAAGGATGACTTTGATAAGATGACTCTAGACAATCTCTACAACAACTTGAAGGTTTATGAGTCTGAGAACAACATTGTTGGTGCATCTTCTAATAATCAAAACGTTGCTTTTGTTTCTACAAATCACAAGAGCTCACAGGATGTATCCACTGCTGCGTATAGTATAACCACGGCTATTGCAAACAATACCACTATTGGTGATAATGTCAGTGATGGTGCAATTTGTGCTTTTCTGGCTGATTTAACTACTAGTGTTACTGTTTTGAATCAAGATTTAGATCAAATTGATCCTGATGATCTTGAAGAGATAAACCTTCAATGGCAGATGGCAATGTTGACTCTCCAAGCAAGGAAGTTTTTGAGGAGGACTGGAAGACAGGTTAAGTATGATGGTCAAAGGAGAGCTGGATTTGACAAAAGCAAGATGGAGTGTTTTAACTGCAAGAAGAAGGGTCAATTTGCTAGAGAATGTAGAGCTCCCAAAAGGATTGAAGGAATTAAGAAGACCACTGAAGAGCCTGCTTCTTCTTCAGCATTTATTGCTCAAGATGGGATTGGAGATTATGAGTGGAGTGATCAGATTGAAGAAGGTCCCAATGCAGCTTTTCTTGCTAGTGAAGCTTCTAAAGAGCATAACTTTGCTCTTATGGCCTATGCTTCATCTTACGGTTCGATTTCGAGGTATCTAATGATTCAAAAATTCTACTTGTTCTTTTAAATCATGTCAAGATAACTTAGAATTACAAAAGGCTATTATTGCAAGTTTGAGAAAAGAAGTAGATAGACTTTCACTTGATAACTTAGGTTATAGAGTTGGTCTAGAGAGTGTGGAAGAGAGGCTAAATTATTGTATTAAATGTGAGTTTGAGTATGTAGATAAGATTAAATACTAGGTGGTGAAATTGATCTTAAGGACAGAGAGATTAAGATGCTTAAAGAGAAACTAGAAGAGGCAGAGAGTGTAAAACAAGAAGCCCTGAAAGAAAAAGAAAACCATGTTGTTAGGGTTGCAAAAACACAATTTGCTTCTGATTTGGTTAATAAAGCAATAGATTGTCAATTAATGAAAAGGGTTAAGGATTGGTTACAACAATATGCCACCACCCTCTACGATGAAACATGCACCACCTACAAAAGAGCATCATTTAGCGGTGAATTTAGTTTCAATAAACACAGTAGGTGAGACTAACAAGATTGAATCACCTAAGATAGGTTACGATAAGTCATCGATGCTCCTACTATTGAAGATTGGGAATCGATTACGAGGAAGATAGATCTAAATCAACTTAGCCTGAAAAGATAGAACATGTTAAGAAAGTTGATTCTAAGCAAGCCAACCTTGTGCCTAGATTTGGAGCTCAAATTGCTAAGAAAGTTGTAGAGTACAAGGAGATACCTAGGAACAAATGAAAGATATATACCTAGGGGCAATCGGAGAAACTTTAATGGCCTAATTTCTAGCAGTTAGGAGATGAGTTTCAATGTGTCAAGAAGGCTTGTTATAAATGTGGTAGTTTTGAGCACTTACGAGAAGCTGTTATAAAACCAACCACAAGTTTGGAATCATTGGAGGAGGTAAATCATCAAATCTTTGCAAAGAAAACAAACCATCACCCTAACAAAACATGATTCCTAGAGCGGTGTTAATGAGGAATGGAAATACAAAGTCAATAGTCCTTCTTTGCACCCAAATGGGTTCCAACCAACGCTAAGCAAAATGTAAACACGACTAAGCAAAATCAAACCCTTTGCTAAGCAAAATATCACCACCGATACAAAAGAAGTTTTAAAAATTTCAAAGGTGATAAGCGGCACGGTGGTTGGAAACCATTTTATCTTTGTTAAGGCCTCACTAGTTGGCAATGGAAGCCTAAGACCAAGGTTTTACATCATGTCAGCTGTGCATCAATGGATCTAAACAAATTTGATTATGTTGATGCGAGGCGGACCAATCGATCTTGGCTTGGGTCCACAAAAAGAACTAATTTGCTTAAATTCATGTGCAGGGCAATCTACAAGATGATCTAAAAGACAAAGGAATTTTTGATAGTGGTTGCTCTGGGCACATGACTTGGGATGGGAGCAACCTGGAGGATTTTGAAGATTTTGATGGAGGATATGTGGCGTTTGGCAATGATCCAAAGGGAGGAAAGATACTTGGCAGAGGCACCATCAGAACAGGAAAATTGGACTTTGAAAAGGTCTATCTGGTACAGGGTTTAAAGTACAACTTATTCAGTGTTTCTCAAATGTGTGATAAGAAAAAGCGGGTACTTTTAGGGAAGCGGGTGTGTAGTGTTGTCACCGATTTTAATATGCCTAATGAGAAATTTGTGCGATTAAGGATACCTAGGAAAGAGAACATATATTGTTTTGATCTTAAAGATGTACTTCCTAATAGGTCCTTAACTTGTTTGTTTGATAAGGCATCAGTTGATGAGTCTAGATTGTGGCATAGAAGATTGGGTCACCTTAATTTCAAAACAATCAATAAACTTGTAAAGGGCAACTTAGTGAGAGGGTTACCTTCTAAGGTTCTTGAATGTAAGGAACTTTGTGTGGCTTGTCAAAAAGGAAAACAACATAGAGCTTCTTGTAAGTCCAAAACAGTAAACACCATCACACAACCATTGTTTATGCTTCATATGGACTTATTTGGACCTACCTTTGTCAAAAGTTTGAACCATAAGCGATCTTGCCTAGTTATCATGATGATTATAGTAGATTTTCTTGGGTATAGTTTTTAGGCGCTAAGAGTGAGACTAGTGAGATCCTCAAGAGTTTCATTACTAAGATAGAAAATCTAGTAAACCATAAAGTCAAGGTAATCGGATGTGATAATGGGCCGAGTTTAAGAATAATGTGATGAATCGGTTACGTGTAGCTAAGGGTATAGAAAGACAGTTTAGTATTGCTAGAACACCACAAGCGAGAATGGTGTGGTGAAAGGAAAAATAGGACACTAATTGAGGTTGCTAGGACAATGTTGTCATAATCTAAGTTACCAACTACCTTTTGAAATTTTGGTAGCAGGCTTTGCATGTTATGTGTAGAATAGAAGTAAGGTAGTGAAGCCTCATAACAAGACTCCCTATGAGCTGTTACATAATAGGAAGCCCATGATTGCATTCCTAAAACCTTTTGGGTGTCCTGTTACTATCTTGAATACCATAGACTATCTAGGCAAGTTTCAGGAAAAAGCTGATGATGGATACTTTTTAGGCTATTCTTCCAATAGTAAAGCCTTTAGAGTATACAATAGGAGGACTAGAATTGTTGAAGAGAACTTACATGTTCAATTTAGTGAAGAGACTCCTAGTGTTGAGACTAAAGGACCAGACTGGTTGTTTAATATTGATATGCTAACAAAATCCATGAATTATGAGCCTATCATTGCAGGAACTTCCACTAATGTTAATGCAGGTACACAAAAGGATTCTGATGCAGAAACAGATTCTAAGGAAGCTGATTCTCCAAAGGAGTTCTATTTGGTTGAAAAGTGGAAAAGCTGGTTTTGTCTCACCCATCATTGATAAGCAAGGTCCCCGATGATGATGCATTGAGTTACGGAAGCAAAGTTGATCATCATCAAGATAAAGATGCGTTGTTGTAATATAACTTTCGGTGTCGGTAGAAGAAATTGAAAGGAAGAAAAGGCATCTTGAAAGCCTTTGCTAAGCGGATAGAAATAATGAAAGCAACGCTAAGCCAACTTCTACCTTTGCCGGTTCAAGTGAAACCCGGTACTGTAAATCTTGGTGATAGTACTTTCTTTGGACCAACTACAAAGCCATTATTTGGTGAAGAGGAGTATCCCATGATCCTACCATGCACCTTTGATAGAAATTGATACTCCTCGATGATGAAGACATGGATGATTTCTTCAATCTTTGATTTTACTAATTTGGAACATGTCATTCATGAAAGTCCGATCACCACCACAAGGATACATAAGATTCATCCTAAGGAACAAATACTTGGAAATTTGAACACCCTGTTCAAACAAGAAGAAAGGTTCGAACACAAAACCTTCCCTGAGCAAGGTTTCTTTGCAAGATCACTTCACAAAAGAAATAGTCATAAAGATCTGCAAAATTGCTTGTTTGCATGTTTTCCGTCTCAACAGGAGCCCAAGAGAGTGGAAGAAGCTTTATCAGAAGAAGGATGGGTAGAATCAATGCAAGAGGAGCTTCTTCAGTTCAAACTTCTTCAAAAATAAGAGAGATGAAAGAGGAATTGTGGTAAGAAACAAATCAAGGTTGGTTGCTCAAGGATACACACAAACTGAAGGTTTGGATTATGATGAAGTATTTGCACCAGTTGCAAGGATTGAGGCTATAAGATTATTTTTAGCATATGCTTCATTCAAGAATTTTGTGGTGTACTAAATGGATGTTAAAAGTGCTTTTCTGTATGGCATAATTGATGGGGAGGTTTATGTTTGTCAACCTCCTGGTTTTGAAGATTCTGATCATCCTGACAAGGTCTACAGGGTGAAGAAGGCTATGTATGGGTTGCATCAAGCTCCTAGGGCATGGTATGAGTGTCTGTCTACTTATTTGATGGAAAATGGCTTCAAAAGAGGGCTGATAGATAAGACTTTGTTTATTAGGAAGCACACGGATGATATTTTACTGGTTCAGGTCTATGTAGATGACATCATCTTTGGCTCAACTAATAAGGAGCTATGCAAAGATTTTGAGAAACTTATGCATGATAAGTTTCAGATGAGTTCTATGGGAGAACCCACTTTCTTTTTGGGGCTATAGGTTCAACAAAGGACTGATGGTATCTTCATTAGTCAAGACAAGTATGTAGCAGATATTTTGAAGAAGTTTGGGTTTCAGGATGTGAAGAGTGCTAGTACACCAATAGAGACACATAAACCACTGCTACCAGATGATGGAAGTCCCAAAGTTGATTTAAAGTTGTACAGGTCCATGATTGGATCTTTGATGTATCTCACTGCATCTAGGCCAGATATAATGTTCTCAGTTTGTGTGTGTGCAAGATTTCAAGTCACACCAAATCGTCACACATGAATCTTTGTAAGAGGATCTTTAGATACCTTAAAGGTCATCCTAAATTAGGCCTTTGGTATTCTAAGGATTCCCTTTTGATTTGGTGGCCTATCTGAGATAGTGATTATCTTGGTGCTAGTTTGGATAGGAAATCTACAAGCTGGAGGATGTCGGTTTTGGGAAGCAGACTAATTTCATGGCGGTGTAAAATCAAACTATTGTGGCAAATTCTACAACTGAAAGGTGAATATGTGGTCTTTGCTAGTTGATGTGGTCAAGTTCTTTGGATTCGAGAATCAATTCTTTGGATTTTGGGTACAACTTTATGCATACTAAGATTTACATTAATAATAACGATACAATATGCATCATTAAAAATCTGTTTTACATTCTAGAACTAAACATATTGAGATAAGGCATCATTTTATTAGAGATTGTAATGAGAAAAGGTTGATTCAAATGGTAAAATCCATCTTGATTTCAATGTTCTTGATCTTCTCACTAAAGCTTTTGATGTGGGAGGTTTGATTACCTTGTAGTTAGTATTGGAATGATTAATCTCTAAATCTCAACTTGTTTTGTAAAAGTTTGTACAAGTATTGGACTGTTATTATGTGATCTTAGTATTGCCATGTTTGTTTCTAACCACTGATAGTTATGTTCAAACCACTGTTTGTTGCTTTGTGTTCCCACCAACCATTTTGCAGAAATTTGGAAGTTGCTCACTATTTGTATGATGCAAGAGACTACAAAGGAAAAAGCCATGATACTCTTATTCAAAGTTCATAAACTGCATTATACAATGCAGTGGTTACAATCATGGTTACAAACTACATGGAGCACACATTACAACTAGATACTCTAGTTCCTATCAACTATTACAAAAGCTGGTGGATGTACATATGAAGAAGCTGAAGCTGAAAATGGAAAGATGGATTGATGAAAACGATGATGGATGCATTTGTGATATGAGAAATCTTTAGTTGTTCCATCTACTCGTTCCACCATAAAGCAACTACTCCATCTTCCCTTTTCCCTTTCCCTTCACCTCTGCACCCTTGCCCTTTCCATTCCTTCCATGATTTGAAGAACCAGATCCTGGAGCAGGAAGACCGATCACCACCTCTCTGTTCTTTGGGAGTGGTGGATTTCTGGCACGTGGCCTTGGTTGGGGTTGGGATGGTGAAGGTTGTGCTCTCTCTGCTTCCTCCCTCACCAATCTATTGAAGGTTGGCTCTAGGCGCTCAGTGGAATCATCTGAACCTCTTGATGACTCAATAGGATCTACTACGCTATCATCTTCAGATGAAGGGAGAAAGGGGGACTTTCTAGGTCGAGGATCTTCTTGAGGAAGGTAAAGCAACCATGGGTTAGAATCATCACTTGATGATGATGAGGATGTTAGATTGATGACTTTTGGTTGATTAGTCATGTTGGTTGTCGTTGATTGTGGATTTTTGAGAACTTAAGGTTTGGAAGTAAATTGGCTTAATTGGTGTGTGTTACTTGTGCCTTGGGATTATTTTATAGGTCGAATAAATGGTTTTTGTGAATAAATGAAGGGAAGGTATAAGTGGGTGAAGAGTTAATGAAGTCTTTTGACTTTGAAAAGAATTAATACCGGAAGTTGACCATATTGACTTAGCCTTTAGCACATTGGCTAACAATTGCTAAGTATATGGAACCACTTTTAGTTTTACTCTAACCACTTCTTACCTTAACCTTCTTTTTGGTGCTTGGTTTATGTTTGTGATATGCAGGTATGAAGGATTGTTGTGTATTTTGGAGCTTTTGGTTTGGAGATTTTGCTTTGGACCTTTGGAGCTTTTGTGATTAAAAAAAATTGTGTTAAATGCTGTAATCCTTCATACTTTTGTGTGATATCATTAAGATTGACAAAGATTTGCTTGCTATATCTATTGGTCAACTGATTGGAGTGAAGTTTTGTATCCACTGCTAGTGTTTTTCAAACCACGGATAGAGTTTTTCAAACCACTGCTAGCATATTGCTGATTTTTGGATACTTGAGGGGCTGTTTGGTAACTTTGGTGAAACCATGTTTATATCCCCAAATCAGTGATAGGTCATTTATTTGATCTTCAAATCCTTTAAATTGGCGCTTTACATAAACCTAAACCACTTTCATCTGTTACATTCACAAATCCCACTTAACTTACATCATCGATCATCATGCCGAATCAATATCCCAACTCCCATAACCTAGTTTCTAATTTGATCAAAAACACTCGATCCGAAGGTTTTCATCAAATGATTGATTTCCTTATTCACAGTCCTATTCACTTTGCCTTAACAGTCTCACCAACCATGTTTAAAGCCTATATACAACAATTCTGGAAGAATGCTAAGTTTGAGGAGGTTGATGGAGTTGAAGTTTTTAGTACTGTTTTGGATGAGAATGATATTTTGGTTGATGAGGAGATCATTAGAGGGGTTTTGAAGTTAGAAGATGTTGATGGTGTTGTTAATCTTTCAGATGCTGAGATTTTTGATGGTTTAGAGAGGTTAGGATATACACACAGGGGCGACAAGGTAAAATTTTTTAAGAGCATGTTTTCACAACAATAGAAGTTTTTGATACATACCTTGTTGATGTGTATAAGTAATAAGACCACTGGAATTGATGACTTCCCTTCCAAAATTGCTACTGCTATCATTTTATTGTCTGATGGGAGGAAGTTTAATTGGTCTAGGATGATTTATGAAGGGTTTGTGCAGAATCTTAGGAAGAAGGGGAAATATTTCTTATATCCTAGGTTTGTGCAACTGATTGTGGAAAGTCAAATTGAAGAACCTATTGAGCATTCTAGGGCGTATGAAGTGCATTATATGCTTCCTAAGGTTTTCGCACATATGAGGAATCAGAAACCAAATTTTCAACCAAGAGATGTTCTTTTATTTCCCCATATGCTTAATTTGCCTGTTATTCCTGCATTTGATGAAGGTCTTGAATCCCAACCCATAGAACCTGAACCCACTGATAGTACATGTTAGGAACTGGAAATTCCATAAGTAAAGTGTCGGTCACCCCAAAATATTATCTAGCATTAGTTAGCTCATAGACATGTCGTTTGTTACGTTATTTAGCAGTTTATTAGTTAGTTTGTAGCGTAGATTAGTTTAGTGTAACACCGTGGAGGAAGGATGGGTCTTTACCCATTGTATACCTGATCCACAGGCCGATAGGAGGTCGTTATGTCTGTAACTATAAATACCCCTTCCATGGATGGAAGGGGTGGTGCTTTCAATCTAATCTTTCACTTTTTGTAAACCAACTCTCTACCAAGAACACCCCTCTCTTATACTTTCTCTCTCTAAATGGCTAACATGTTTTTCCATCATTCAAGACCACCCGAATCATCTAACACAATAATATTACGATCCAACAATTGGTACCAGAGCCAAGGTTTTTGTGTTTTGTTGATTTGTGTGGTTTTGTATCATGGTTATGGTTGTTTTTGGTTCATGTCGAAAACTGTTTTTGTACTTTTTGATGGTCAGAAAAACTTTTCTCGAAGTATTATCATGGTAAACTATTTAACATGTTTTTGTATTCTTTTCGGCCAAAATTGTCATGTGATGTTTACCTGTCTAAAAATCTATCTTGTGTCATTATTTTTGGTCCAAGTCAGTATTTTTTTTTATCATTTTTACATGACTTTTTGTACAAAACTATATCCGTGAATGTTAGGTGGTAATTTGGTCAGATTCTTGTAATCTTTCAATGGTCAAAACTGGGTCAAAACAGTCATGTGTAGCAGTCTTTGTCACGTTTTCTGGGTGTCTTTGAATATGGTCGGTAAATGGTCGGAAAACTCGCCGGAGTATCATATTAGCGACTTGTCCTCATAACAGTCCAGATTCAATGAATGTCTCGTAGCAACTTGACACTAGATAACCATAGCGACTTGTCTTTACAAGTCGTAGCAACTTGGCCTAGCGAGTTGGCTTGGCGAGTTGGGTTAGCGAGTTGTGCTTTGTGGTTAGCGACTTGACTCATGTCTAATATATGTTAGCGACTTGTTACTGAACAAGGCTTAGCGACTTATGCTAGCGACTTGACTCAATACTCAGCTAGCAACTTGATACTCAGCTAGCGACTTGACTATTACAGAAAGGAAGAAGAAGAGTAATATTGACCACAACACCTTAACATCAAGAAACATCAAAACTACTTCATCATCACAACCAATCTAAACATAACCAATACCGTGTCTATCTTTATCACAACATATCCCATAGTTTCTGTTGGGTCCAATAAATTGACCCAATCACCCTGAACAAGATTTGAAAATAAAATAGCCTAACTCATGAATTAATAGTGGTGACTCGCGATAAAGAAATCGGTGAGTGTTGTTTAGTGCTCTTTACTTCGATACGGTGTCAATAAGTAAAATATATGAGCTACAAACAACACCGGTGACACGAGATTTTGACAAATGTCTCGATTGATCCCTGAAAACGTTATCTCTACATCTGATGAAAAATATGGGTGGGAACTTCCAAGAAGAAGTCAAACAAGTACAAGACATTACCAAAGAAGTGAGAATATTAGTTATGACAATTCTAAAAGGATTGTTGGTGTTTTTCCAAAAGAGGAAGATGAAGAAGGACCACCTGATCATGACATCTCACCTACCACCACTTGTCTTTGTATTCATGTACCTATATATATGTTTGTATTGTAATAGAGATAGGTATGTATCCTAAACAAACACAAAATACATAGTATTAGTTGATAGGATCATCCTCTCATTGAAACACAAGCATAGCTTGGATCAATGAGAGTTTATTTGTCATTTAATGGGGATAATATGCGAAATTATCCCGTAAAAGATGAGGATGTTATCATGTAGTCTAGTTGGTATTGAGAAATCTTGTAACAAATTGTTCTTCATTTTAATGAAATTCTTCTTTATTTTTAATCAAGATTTACTCAATTTTTGGACCAACAAGTGGTATCGAGCCAGTTGATTTTCTCTAATCGGATCCGTTCATGGTGCGATAACATCCTTTATTATCAAATATCAAGTGTGAAACCTTCAAAGCACTCATGTCATAGCACTTTTTGAGGGGGAGAAAGACACTTGATATTGACTGAATGGCAAAAACATCACCCAAAACTACTCACTGATTGAAATAATTAGTTAAAAAGCAACCATTTACCCACCAAACAAAACCATATCTTCACTCACAACCACACAAATCTTATCCTCACACAAAAAAAAACCACATCCGGATCAAACACAACAAAATCCAACAAACAACTCACAAAAACAAAAACCTTCCCAAACACAAATCACAAAAAATTCATCCACACCTTCTACTCCAATATTCGGTCAAACAAAAAATCACATATCCAAACACCCACACAAAAAAAACGGACACAAACAAACAATACACACACAAAAAATCATCACAGAAACCGACTTATCTATAACAATACCCTCAAGAATCACTCTCGATCAAAAACCCTCACAGATTCATCAAATATCACCACTCTCTTCACCATCACAAATAAAATAAAACCGACACAGATTTGTCGCGGTCACACAACCAACCTCAAATCCTTCTTTTGAAACCCGAAGTTGCAACTCGGTGATAGCGGGTGAACAAGCGAAGGCATTAAAGCTGGGATAACCTAAAGTGAAGATGAAGATGGGAAATGGGTTTGAGTCTAGATTGGATGATAAGCTTTAGGCAAGAAAGAATTAGGCGGTGTGATATTAAAAAGGTTTGAGTCGAATCGAGTTTAGGATTATTGTTGAGAAGTCCTTGAATTTAATCTTGTTCACGATGAAGTAGGATTTTGGATTAAATATTTGAGCACGAGAATATAGTCACGAATGAAAATCTTGGTGGGTGAATAATAGATGTTTTAATGTGGTGCGTGGTACTGTGGGTTGAGAAGTTGTGGACTGAATGAGGGTGAACCGAATGGGTTGTATGTCAGGGAGTGATACGGATATCATACTGCAATGTAGTCAGTGATGGGATTTAGGTAAGCAAATGGTATCTTGGGGCTGATGAAATAAAAATGGGTTTTCTGGGCTTATAAGAAAATCTGTTAATTGGGTGTGCTCAGTTTTAAGAGACACTGAATTGATATAGTTATGGGATTTACTGGTGACAATGTGGAGTTGGTGATTTCGTTGGTTCGGTTTAAAAATGGGATGTCAGTGGTGTTATACTTTTCTGTTAAAGATTCAGTGGGTATATGTTGTATCAGGGAGTGATAAAGACGAGGTTGGTTAATGGTTGTATACTGATACGAATCAGTTGGGTATATTAGCTGATGAGGATCAGGGAGTAAAGGTGTGAAAAGGGTGAAGAAGAAAGGGTCTCAAGTGTTAAGGAAACTACCTTCATGAGATCATAAGGAACTGAAATTAGTTTCACAAACCGAGTTGTATATATCAGTCTTATAGCAAATCCACTGAACACGAACCCTGGTCACTGAACCTCTGAATTTGCTCACACTGAACCCTTTCACTGAATCTGAATCACGAGTCCCTGATGAATGGGTTTCAACAGCTTGGTGTTTGATTTACACCATGGAGCAACGATTACCTGGTGTCAAGTTGATAAAAGGTGAAAATTTGCTCATTGTAAACCAGGATGTGTTTTAAGGTTTTGAGATACTTATAAGTATCAGTGGAGCTATGAATATCAGTGGATAAACAAAACACTCAACATATCGTGAAGGTCGTGTAAACGTGAAGCCTCCCAAGTGCCTGAACATGAAGCTCGAAGCTCAGATAGTGAACCAAACCGGGTCTCACTGAACACCCAAGTCCCTGAAAACAAACCCGAGGGAGAGGGAGACTGAATATGGACTCTCTGAAACCGAGGGAGTACCTGAATATTCAGTCCATGAAACCAAAATGACTGAAATTTGTTCAATACCGTGAAGCCCGACTCCCTGAACATGAAGAGTTTCTGAAACCGAGTCCTTGAACTCACGGTGTCTCTTAACATAGAGTGCCTGAAACCGTAGACACTGAATGTGTGGAAATTCAGAATATAGGCTCCTGAAACTCTCAGGGATTGGTAAGAATCAGGTGGTACAATGAGCATCAGGAAGTGACATCAAGGTGTGTTAACTTGAAGATGAATCTGATTCTGCCACCTCACCTCACCTCACCTCAGTCTCTAAAACCCGAGTCACTGAACTCATGAAGACTGAATCTGAATAAGTTTCTGAAACGAGGGTCCTGAAAACGAGTGATTATAAGTATATTGGGGTGTAATTTGTACCAGTGTATTTGTATTCATAAATGTATATGTTGTAATACCAAGTCAAGTGACAAAAGAAAATGGACAACGATGTATCAAAAATTGAACGAGTCCTTTCACTTGAGTGATTAAAATGTGCTTGAGGATTGCAAAGAGAATGGACACCGATGTATCTAAAATGAACCAGGTCCTTCTTAGCATCAAAGTGAACCCATGGTCATTGAACCCGATCAGCGAACAACATGAGCCTTGATCCTACACCTTTACCAATCACCTTAGGCTATTTGTATATTCAAATAGGGAGGCTATTGGGTCAATAAATTGACCCAATCACCCGAACAAGATTTGAAAATAAAATAGCCTAACTCATCGAATTAATAGTGGTGACTCGCGATAAAGAAATCGATGAGTGTTGTTTAGTGCTCTTTACTTCTCGATACGGTGTCAATAAGTAAAATATATGAGCTACAAACAACACCGATGACAACGAGATTTTGACAAATGTCTCGGTGATCCCGAAGACGTTATCTCTACATATGACCGAAAAATATGGGTGGGAACTTCCAGAGAAGAAGTCAAACAAGTACAAGACATTACCAAAGAAGTGAGAATATTAGTTATGACAATTCTAAAAGGATTGTTGGTGTTTTCAAAGAGGAAGATGAAGAAGGACCACACGATCATGACATCTCACCTACCACCACTTGTCTTTGTATTCATGTACCTATATATATGTTTGTATTGTAATAGAGATAGGTATGTATCCTAAACAAACACAAAATACATAGTATTAGTTGATAGGATCATCCTCTCATTGAAACACAAGCATAGCTTGGATCAATGAGAGTTTATTTGTCATTTAATGGGGATAATATACCGAAATTATCCCCGTAAAAAGTTGAGGATGTTATCATGTAGTCTAGTTGGTATTGAGAAATCTTGTAACAAATTGTTCTTCATTTTTAATGAAATTCTTCTTTATTTTTAATCAAGATTTACTCAATTTTTTGGACCAACAGTTTCTCGAGACTCAAAGCATTAGATCTCAGTTTTGTTACTTTCTCATTTTTTTTCAAAAGTTCATCAAGTCTCTAAGGACTCACCGAAGAGATGAAAATAACCCATCATCATAGATCCATAAAACCACAAAGTAATTTCATAATAGATCTCAGCCTTCTTTTTTCGTGGTTCTCAAAAGGTAACAACAAGACTAACAAGAGTCTAAGTCACGAAAAGATCAAGACTCATTCATCACAGATCCATAAGTCAAAATAAAATGAAAATGGATCTCAGAATTAAATTCGGGTATATCAAATTACTTTGAGACCTTCAATAGATCTAAATCACGAATTTTTTATCATCATAGATCCTGTGTTCTTGATTAATATCCGAATAACAAAGAAATGAGGTATAACAATATTGCTATACTCGTTTTTTTTAATTCGTGAATGACCAAAACATAACAAAAACAATCAAGTCACAACCTACCTGGAAGCTCTTCGTTATCACCATCTCTGTGGCGTGTATGATGAACCTTAGGCCATCCCTGTGGCTAGGTCGAACTGAGTACTTATCTAGGAAGGTTTTTCATGGTAATATTCTGAGTTGTGAGAAGCAGTAAAAGGAGGCGGATTAGTTTTTGATATATTAGGGTTTGTGTGTATGAGATGAGGAGGGGGCGGATATTAACTGATTCGTGCCAAACCGTCAAGTTATCTCACACAAGCTAGCCACTTGTGAATGGCTAACCGTAAGAAACTTAAAGCAGTTCGGACACCAATGCAATGAAGATCGGGAGAGTATAGTGTTTCCCAGGGTCGTTATGTCCCAACGAAATTTGTGCGAGAATAGTCAAGCGTGTAGTGATCGAGAGGATTTGAGCGGAAAGAGTTTTGATTTATTATAACTACTGAGAAAAAGTATATAAATTACAAGGGCTTAAATGCAAATTAAAGAAAATTAAAAGATAAAATATATTAAATAAACGCTATCACTATTTTTAAAATCTAATGTTTTTGATTTTTTTCTTTTATAAAACTTAGATTAAAAACTACGTGACGTACAAAAGAAAATGTGTAAATGAAACAATATTAATCCTAAAAATATGAAAATGACATTTTTACAAACCTAATGATAAAAGAAAATTTTTAGAAAAAGAAAATTATTTTTTAAAACTATTTATCTAATTATTATTAATTAAAAACTAATTTTACTTATTTAATAATACCCTAAAATACAAGAAAATATGAAATAAAGCTAGAAAAATGAAATTATGACTTGGAAAAATCTAAAACAACTAAAGAGAATTTTCAAAACTAATTTTATATTTTTTTGATTAATTTTCTATTTTCTATGAATTAAAAACTATTTAAAACTAATTAAATTGCTAAAATTACAAATTAAACTATGAAAAATCTAGAAAAATATTTTTTGACTTTTATATTTATCTTAACCTAGGAAAAATGAAAACTTATTTTTTTGAAGCTTTTCTGATTTAATTGCAATAAAAGCTAATTTAAAAGGCTTTAAAACTGATTTAAATGAAGAAAAATAGCAAACTGACCTAGAAAAATATGAAAAATTCAGGAAAAGTCTAATTTAATATTATGATTCTGGGAAAAATAAGAAAAACAAGTCTAGTGCACAGGAAATCTAAGTCGCAATGAAGCGCTATATATAAGCAAACTAAAAGAAACTATAATCTACTAGAGAGCACCAAAAGCTATCAGGAACTAAATTAGGCTATAACTACTTAAAATCAACCTAACGCAACTACTCTATATCACTAATGAGCAAGACATAATGATTAAGTGTGACTGAATTTTTAATATGCAAACAACTTTTACCTATCCACTTTAAGCTAATGCAACTGCTTAACCAATAAGCCAAACTGAAAACCAGAAGTGAGGTCCTCAAGACCACCAGCTGAACACCATTTAGACCAAGTTTCAGCCAAGGACAAGCTATTTTGAAGCTTGTGCAAGGCTTGCAATGAGTCTGATTCACACTCAGTTAAACTGAGTGTGAACAGGGCAAATGGTGGCTCATTGGGGAGCTTATTCAGTGCTTATAAGAGCTTCCAAAAATTACCCAAAGATCATTTTAAGAAACTTGACCAACTGAACTTGAGTGTCCCAAGATTTCACTTGAATTGAACCAAAGATGAGACTATTAAAGATCTATAAAGTTTTCCAAAAACTGACTTTTACCACATTTGACTTTTGAGATAGTTTTAGAGATTTGACCAAAATGAGATTTAAATCAACTTTATGAACTGATTATAATGGAATAAACTAAAATTAAACTGAATTAAGCTAGATTAACTAATTCTAAAACCTAAATGCCAATTTCTACCAACTGATTTCAACAGTGATGCAAATAAGATAAGTTTCAAAGTGATTTTGACTTATCCGGTTCTAAGTGCAAATGTATGAGCAAAATGACTCTAATAGTCCTAATAGAAACTACTGCAATAGAGTTCAGCCTTAAACAAATCCTCAAACTCATATTAGAAGCAGATCCAAACACTACTTATAATGTCTAAAAGGAAATTTTAACTAACAATTATTAAATCTAAATCAATAACAGCCTTTAACTATAATCTAACAACTATATTACCACTGACTAATGTACCATTAACACTTATAATACACAGAAATAAGCTAATCTAATTATTCAGCTCAACAGTTAATGAAACAGTTTTGATATTAGTTATGAATTAGTACTCACATGAAGTCCAGCTTATAAGCGACAACGAGAACCAAATAACTACTAATCTAATCAATATCAATCCCAATGCGACTCGCATCAACCCAACTCCTATCCAAACCCATTATAAGCTTCGGTTTGACTTTCGTTGACCAGATATGAGAAATTGCTTGAATCTGTCTGATAAGCTTATTCAAAGCTATAAACAGCTTGAATAAGCTTATATAAGTTGAAATAAAGCTATTTGAAGCTTGATGTTTAATAATGTTAAAACAGATATTATTATAGAAAATTGAAAAACAGGAAACTTAACCAAGCTTTTAATTAATACTGAAACTTAGTTACAACTGATATAATAGCTTAAGTTTGATACAAGGAAGATTAAAAGTACAATTTTAGGACTTAATTAAAACTTAAACATTAAAACGACATATATGAAAACTAAAAACTAAAACTAATCCCCCTTCTCTTCTTCTCTTCCCTCCTTTTATACATCAAAAGTCCTCCACGTGTCCTCTGAGTAAATCCCACTTGTCTTTAGAGCCCTAGGATCATTAGAATGATTTTTGGCCATTGATGAGTTTTGGCGGGAAAACTCTTTTGCAGTTGGGACAGGGATAGAGTGTTTAGGGGGAGGAAGCATTTAATGCTTCTTGGCTTGGGGTGTTGAGAGGGTAGGATGGGTGTGATGATGATGGTGGAGCGTGGGTGGTTTTTGCAGGCGTAGGTGTAGGTGATGATGAGGGGGAAGGTAACACCCGTGAGCGGGTTTTATTTTAAACCGTCGGTGGGTTTAACTTGGATAACGGGTCGGGTATAAGGGGTGGACTGGGTAAAAAGGTTGGGCTGGGTAAAAGGTTGGTTAATGGGTTTGGGATTGGGTTATTATTTATTTGGGATCGGTTTGGTTAAGCTTATAAAACACAAGGACCATCTTTGTAATTCACCCAAACTAGAGGACCAAATCTGCACACTTTTCAAAGTTAATCAAGGACCATTTTTGACAAGTTAAATTTACCCAAGGACCAAAAATAATAATTTTCAAATTAAAAATGTCCGGGGTAATTTTGACAATCTTTGAAACTTCAGGGACTAAACTTGTAATTTCTCAAAACTTTTGAAATTTTTCACCAAAGGACTAATTATGACAACTTATGATTCCAAAAGGACCTTTGGTGACTTTTCTTTAAAATAAGTGCTCAAGGACTATTTCATCAATTTTGAAAGTTGGAGGACCGAGGCGCCAATTATGCAAACTTAGCTCGTTTTCATCGATTTTAAACATTTTGCATCCGAAACTTATAAAATGCAATTTTGGAATATTTTCGGTATTTTGATGCATTTCGAGTGTTTTAGATGTTTTGCTGATTCAGTTGACTAAAATGATGAGTATTTACACACTCATCAATCCCCACACTAAACTATTGCTAGTCCCTAGCAATCTTTTGAAAAACTTAATGGATTTGAATCTCTTTACCAAAAGCCATTACTTCGAGTAGCCAAATGTTTGAGTTCAAGTAAGAACCTTGGTACATCGATAACCAAATGATTTTGAGCAAACCACCGACTTTCAACGGGTTTGATTTGTCTTTACGAAGCCGTTTGCTTCGGACTAGCCAACTCTTAGATAAATTATCAATATTATCTTTGGTGAGTGATTACCAATTATGGTTTTTCCATCGCCTTTACCACAAGCCATAAACTTGCGGGCTAGCCAACTCTTCACTTATAAGGATATGGTGGTGAATACCATACAATTTTGGGCAAATTGCAAGTCGTAAACGGATTTGAGATATCTTTACCAGAGCCGTTTGCTCTGGATTAGCCAATCTTTTGTTTATTAGACATGGCGGATCGATAACCATAAGTTGAGTAAGTGCAAAACACTTACTCCAATTTTTTTTTTTTTTTTTTTTTTGGCCAAAATGGGGAATTAGGCGGTATAATTACATGATAAAATTCGTGAGAATTCCCCCCACACTAGAAATGAATATTGCCCTCAATATTCAAAGTACCATGGTTATGCGAAACATAGAACGTAAAAGGAAATACTACGGCCATTATTTTGAAAGATATTTTTTTTTTTTTTTTTTTTTAAAAACTTTATATACAACAATGGGGGCATCTCCCCACACTAGGGTGGTAGAAAGTAGAAAGAAGTCGAAATATGGGTGAAAACCCATATGGCATGCTCTTGTTTTTGATTCCCGAGTCGCTAGCTTGACTCGATCCCGCATTCATTGGTTCATGGGGAAAGTTTGTAATTGCGGACAACCACGGGGAATGTCCTCTCCAAAATAATGCTTCAACCGATGACCATTCACTTTAAAGTTTGGACCATCGGGTTGAGATAACTCAATGGTTCCATATGGAAATACTTTAGTGATGGTGAATGGTCCGGACCGGTGGATTTTAATTTTCCCAGAAAATCTTCAATCTTGAGTTGAAAAGAAGGACTCGATCACCGACGTTGAAAACGCGGTTTTGATTTTAGAGTCATGAATCTTCTTTGTCTTTTGTTTGTAGATCAAAGAGTTCTCGTATGCTTGATCACGGAGTTCATTTAATTCATTCATTTGAACTTTCGGTGATCACCGGTTGTCTGAATATCGAAGTTGGCATGCTTCAAGGCCCGGTATGCCTTGTGCTCAAGCTCAACCGGCAGATGACATGCCTTCCGTACACAAGCTTGTATGGAGTACACCGATGGGTGTTTTATAAGTCGCACGGAAGGCCCAGTCGTCATCTAGCTTATCCGACCAAGAGGCACGGTTTTCGCCAACCGTCCTCTCCGTAATTCTTTAATCCTCGGTTGGAAACTTCCACTTGCCCACTTGTTTGGGGTGGTGCGCAGAGAGAGGCGGTGAGTTACACCATACTTTTGCATGACTCTATCAAACTGGTCATTGCAGAAATGCGTACCACGATCACTGATTATAGCTCGTAGAGTTCCAAACCTAGCAAAAAGAGATTTCAAGAATTTCACAACAACTCGGGCATCGTTGGTAGGTAAAGCTTTTGCTTCAACCCATTTTGACAAATAGTCAACGGCCACGAGTATGTATTTATTACCGCGAGAAGAAGGAAATGGTCCCATAAAGTCAATGCCCCATATGTCAAAAATCTCACACACTTGAATGGCGTTTTGCGGCATTTCATTTCTTTGTGAGATATTCCCGTGACGTTGACAAGCGTCACAGGTTTTGACAAATTCGTGGGCATCCTTGTAAATCGTGGGCCAATAGAATCCGGAATCAAACACCTTCTTGGCGGTGTAGTTGGGGCTATGATGTCCCCAGTGGGTCCGAATGGCAAGCCTTGAGAATGTCATTGGCTTCGACCATACACACATCGCTCGATGACTTGATCCGCGCAAATTTTGAACAAGTATGGGTCGTCCGAAATAATGTTTCACATCTTTAAAGAATTTGTTTTTACGTTGGGACGACATCCCTTTCACCACAAAGTTACCCACATGGTAATTTGCAAAGTCAAGAAACCATGGGGTAGAAGAGTCTCCACGAAAAGAAACCACATTGAGTGTTTCGAGAGGAAATGTTTCATTTATTTCCTTTTCTCGAACACATCTGGTGAGGGTTTTCTAGGCGGACGAGATGATCGTGACCAGGTTCTCGGCTCCTTTTTATCACGTATAATGATATCAAATTCTTGTAGGAGGAGAACCCAACGGAGCAATCTCGGCTTTGCATCTTGTTTTGCAAAGAGATATTTGAGAGCCGAGTGATCCGTATACACCACGCATTTGGTCAAGATAAGGTACGGCGAAACTTCTCAAACGCATACACCACACTAATAATTCTTTTACGTAGTGGTGTAATGGGTCCGAGCTTGATCATAGTTTTACTTGCGTAGTGAATAGGTGAAAATGCTTGGTTTTCGTTGCCCCAAGACCGCACCGATAGCAAAATCACTTGCATCGCACATGAGCTCAAAGGGTAAATCGATCGGGGCAACTAGAATGGGTGCTTCGTAATCTTTTCTTTAATGTTTCAAAAGCTTCGATGCACTCGGTGAGAAGATAAAAGGAGCATCTTTTTCAAGAAGATGGGTCATAGGCGAGCGATTTTAGAAAATCTTGTATGAATCTACGATAAAACCGGCATGACCTAGAAAACTCCTAATACCTTTGACGGTAGTAGGATGAGTCGCTTTAGCAATAACATCAACTTTTGCTCTATCTACCTCAATCCCGTTTTGGAAATCTTATGGCCAAGGACTATGACTTCTTTGACCATAAAGTGGCTCTTCTCCCAATTCGAGACAAAGATTGGTGTCTTCACACCGTTTAGCATTTTATCTAAATGGGAGAGACATGTCCGAAATGAGTCCCCAATGACCGAGAAGTCATCCATAAACACCTCCATAGTTTCCCGATCATGTCGTGGAAAATTGCCATCATACATCGTTGGAGCGTGCGGGAGCATTACATAGGCCAAAAGGCATACGTGCGTAGGCAAAAGTTCCGTATGGGCGGTGAATGTGGTCTTTTCTTGATCCAATGGATCAATGGGGATCTGAAGTATCCCGAGAAACCATCAAGGAAACAATAGTATTCGCCCCGCTAATCTCTCAAGCATCGATCCATGAAGGGTGAGGAAAATGGTCTTTACGGGTGGCTTCGTTTAACTTGCGATAGTCAATACACACGCCATCCGTAACCAATCGAGTTGGAATTAACTCGTTTTCTTCATTGTGACAACAGTTATGCCACCCTTTTTGGAACACGTTGAATTGGGCTAACCCAAGGACTATCGAGATCGGGTAAATTAAACCGGCATCAAGAAGTTTGAGAACCTCTTGTTTGATAACCTCGTGAATCTTAGGATTCACCTTCTCTCGATGTTGGATTCTTGGTTTGAAGTCATCCTCCATTAAGATTTTGTGAGTACAAAACTCGGGGTTGATACCCTTAATGTCGGAGAGTTTCCAAGCAATTGCGTGCTTGTGTGACTTCAAGACCTTTATGAGAGCGATCTTCTCCTCCTCGGTTAAATCTTTAGCAATTATGACGGGTAATTTATCATCACCTCCAAGAATGCATACTCGAGATGAGGAGGTAGGTCCTTAAGTTCAACCTCGGGAAATTCTTGATGAGATGTTTGCATCGATTTGATTTCCTCAATCGTGATCTCTTTCGGAGGAGTGAAGGTAATGGATCTTCATTTAGCAATTGCTCTAGATAAAGGATATCTCCTCCGAATCATAAACACCATCAATTCCGGTGAATTGATTCATCGATAGCGAGAAATTCATCGATCTCTTCCGGAAGGAAGTCACCTCCCTCAAACGGAGTGAGAGAGGGGAAGAGTCGGCAATGATTGGTTGAGAAGATGTGGTGGAATCCCCACTCACGAATTATGAAGATAACCAAGAAACTCTTGAGAGTACTCCTCGAAGCAATATCAATTAAATCGACTCGATTAATTGATTCAATATCATAATTTGAGGAGTACCTCAAGTTTGATCAAGGTTAAAGGTAATGACTTCATTACCCACACGTAACGTGATTTCTTGCTCAAATACATCAATAAGAGCACGGCCCGTTCTCGTGAATCCTCGTCCAACAATGAGGGAACCCGAGGATCGTATCGAAATCAACAACCACAAAGTCACCGGAAAATGGAACTTTCCTACTTTCACGAATACATCCTCGGCGATGCCAAGGGACGCGATATAGAACGATCCGCAAGCTCAAGAGTCATGCGGTAGGAACAAGTTCGGAAGAGAAAGTTTCTTCCATCTTGAATAAGGCATCGATTGATGCTTGCACCAAGATCGGCAAGGGCAAAGCATTCAATCATTCCCGAAAACACAAGGAAGAAGAAATTTTCCAGATCTCCTAGCTTCTCGGGAAGCTTCTTTAAAGCTCGCCGAGCAATTCTCATTCAAAGGAGTTTTAGCCATTTCAAACAGCTTTTCCTTGTTGCTCAACATGTGTTTGAGAGTTGATGCAAACTTGGGCATCAACATAATAGCATCCGCAAAGCTTATGTCAAAATGAAGTTCTTGGAAAATTTGAAAATTTTTTTCCATTTGATGACTAGATTTTTCGCGGAGTTTTTGCTCATTTAAACGCGAAGGGTAAGGAATAGAAGTTTTGGATTTGGGGTTGCCAACTGGAGGTTCAAAACAACTCGGAGTTTGGTTTTGGGTTTCGGACAACCCGAGGATGGACATTCTTTGGTACCTCTGTTATTAGTAGGAAGTTCCTTGTCCTTTGTCGCCTCGGGTTCACTTTCCACTACCTTCGGAGAGAAGAAGAAGAGGTAGTAGGAATAGCGGGTCCATGATATGAAGTACCACTTCGGTTGTGATCGCTTTGCATCGCCCCTCGGATTAGCGATCGTGTTGCTAGGTAGAGTACACGAGCCCGAGGGTCGATCATTTAAAGACTTCTTAATGTCGTAATCCGCTAACCAACAACCGATTCATTTCCTCTTTGGATTTCATGAATTGTTTCAACAACTCATCGATGATGGTCCAGTTGGAACAATGGCTTGAGTTTGCACAGAAAATTCGGCCTCTATTGTTAAGATTAGGGCCTTGATTCGAAAATTTCCTTGATTATTGCCATGAAAATACCACAGGTTGAAATTTCCACGACCTTGGTTTCTATTGAAATTTCCTTGGTGTTGGAAATTTTGATTTTGGTTTTGAAAACCGTTGTTTGGAATAAAATTACCTTGGTTTTGAAAACCTTGGTTTGTTCTGATACGATTTTGATTACGGTTTTGGTTGAAACCGGAGGTCCAGGTAGTGGTTAGGACGGTGGTTCGGTTCCATAGAGCACGGTATTGGTTGCCTCTGGATTAGAAATCCCGCCCACAACATTAGCTTCAAAAGGGTTACCATCGGTGGCCATACAGATTATAGTAGGCATGGGGCCACCACAAGTAACACGACTTCCACTTTCTTAACTTCACAGGAGGTGAAGTTTGTGAAAAGAAACTTTCTTTTGGTTGGAGAGAACCAAAGCTTGAATTGCTTAGTGAGTTTGTCAATCTTAGCATCGGTGCTAGATTGACTCACGAGCGATGAAGTAGAAGGACCAACACCGACTTGGGAAACAACCGCTTGCTTCGTGCGGGCGGACTTTAGACTTGTTTTCAATGATCGCTAAAGCTTCTTTGACAGCTTTGCTCAAGAAATTTCCTCCGTGGAGGAATTGAGAGAATCTTGATCGATTGACTCACTCCATTATAGAAAGTATCGAGTTGCATTAACTCGGAGAAACCGTGGTGAGGACATTTATGAGCAATTCCTTAAAACGATCCCACGATTCATCGAAGGATTCATCAAATTTTGTGTGAACTTGATGATTTCATTTTAAGACTCGTGGTTTTGGAAGGTGGATAAAACTCATTCACAAATTTCTTCACCGGGTCTTCCCATGTCTCAATTGGTGAGGGGTTGTTTTCAAGCCAAATCCGGGCTTGTCCTCTAGAGAAAATGGGAATGAAGAAGCTTGACACATCGGTAGGGACATTCTTGTATTTGATGGTAGATGCAATCTTGTTAAACCATCGAATATGAGCATGAGGATCATCCGCTCAAAACCATAGAACCGACTTGAGGTTACAAGATTCAATAACCGGTTTTGAGTTCAAAATGTTCACCACAATGGTGGGATAACAATAGCATCTCCATACCCGTCGATGGGTGCTCGGAGAAGCTCACACATAGACGTTCTTCCGCCATGATAGCGGAAGTAGTGTGAGCGATCCGGATCTCGATCCGGTGATGGGGCGAAAGTTCTGGACACGCCTTCTCGTAATCTTGACAAGCTCACGAAATGGGCTCACGGATCTAGAAGAGCGAGTGCGATACACTAGAGTTAACTCTAAGAGACCTCGAGTTAAGGAGAGGAATGAGAATTATGAAAATATTTTTGATGAGAATGGGAAAAGAAGAATATTTTGGGTTTTCGATTCGAAAAGTAGATATAACAACAAATCCAATTAAAACAAAATTGAGGCAAAACAACAAATGAACTTAAACCAATAATCACAAGATGAATGGCTTCTTTGAAAAGGTACACCAATCACAAGGACACAAAGGCAAGTTTTAAATCTTTGGTTCGGGAACTTATTATGGTCGTACCCCAGTTAGGTAGTACAACGCCTTGGTTTGCGGTGGTAATTTTTATGTTGTTATTATTAAACAAAGAAAACGATAAATCTTTTGCATTTTATCTTTGATACATATATAGAAACAAAAGGAAAATATTTTTGTGTTTTATACGTTTTGGATGTTTTGGGTTTTGGATTTTTATAAGAAAATATATATATATATATATATAGATGGTATGAACAAGGAGTGAATATTCAAATCACTAATCGCTAAACGTGAGATAATTAGCACTGACTCCCGTGGCGTAAAATTTGATTCGTGCCAAACCGTCAAGTTATCTCACACAAGCTAGCCACTTGTGAATGGCTAACCGTAAGAAACTTAAAACAGTTCGAGACACCAATGCAATGAAGATCGAGAGTATAGTGTTTCCCGGTCGTTATGTCCCAACGAGTGCGAGAATAGTCAAACGTGTAGTGATCGAGAGGATTTGAGCGGAAAAGAGTTTTGATTTATTATAACTACAGAAAAAGTATATAAATTACAAGGGCTTAAATGTAAATTAAAGAAAATTAAAAAGATAAAATATATTAAATAAACGCTATCACTATTTTTAAAATCTAATGTTTTTGATTTTTTTCTTTTATAAAACTTAGATTAAAAACTACGTGACGTACAAAAGAAAATGTGTAAATGAAACAATATTAATCCTAAAAATATGAAAATGAAATTTTTACAAACCTAATGATAAAAGAAAATTTTTAGAAAAGAAAAAATTATTTTTTAAAACTATTTATCTAATTATTATTAATTAAAAACTAATTTTACTTATTTAATAATACCCTAAAATACAAGAAAATATGAAATAAAGCTAGAAAAATGAAATTATGACTTGGAAAAATCTAAAATAACTAAAGAGAATTTTCAAAACTAATTTTATATTTTTCTGATTAATTTTCTATTTTCTATGAATTAAAAGCTATTTAAAACTAATTAAATTGCTAAAATTACAAATTAAACTATGAAAATCTAGAAAAATATTTTTTGACTTTTATATTTATCTTAACCTAGGAAAATGAAAACTTATTTTTTGAAGCTTTTCCGATTTAAGCGCAATAAAAGCTAATTAAAAGGCTTTAAAACTGATTTAAATGAAGAAAAATAGCAAACTGACCTAGAAAAATATGAAAAATTCAGGAAAAGTCTAATTTAATATTATGATTCTGGGAAAAATAAGAAAAACAAGTCTAGTGCACAGGAAATCTAAGCTGCAATGAAACTGCTTATATATAAGCAAACTAAAAGAAGCTATAATCTACTAGAGAGCACCAAAAGCTACCAGGAACTAAATTAGGCTATAACTACTTAAAATCAACCTAAAGCAACTACTCTATATCACTAATGAGCGAGACATAATGATTAAGTGTGACTGAATTTTTAATATGCAAACAACTTTTACCTATCCACTTTAAGCTAATGCAACTGCTTAACCAATAAGCCAAACTGAAAACCAGAACTGAGGTCCTCAAGACCACCAGCTAAACACCATTTAGACCAAGTTTCAGCCAAGGACAAGCTATTTTGAAGCTTGTGCAAGGCTTGCAATGAGGTCTGATTCACACTCAGTTAAACTGAGTGTGAACAGGGCAAATGGTGGCTCATTGGGGAGCTTATTCAGTGCTTATAAGAGCTTCCAAAAATTACCCAAAGATCATTTTAAGAAACTTGACCAACTGAACTTGAGTGTCCCAAGATTTCACTTGAATTGAACCAAAGATGAGACTATTAAAGATCTATAAAGTTTTCCAAAAACTGACTTTTACCACATTTGACTTTTGAGATAGTTTTAGAGATTTGACCAAAATGAGATTTAAATCAACTTTATGAACTGATTATAATGGAATAAACTAAAATTAAACTGAATTAAGCTAGATTAACTAATTCTAAAACCTAAATGCCAATTTCTACCAACTGATTTCAACAGTGATGCAAATAAGATAAGTTTCAAAGTGATTTTGACTTATCTGGTTCTAAGGTGCAAATGTATGAGCAAAATGACTCTAATAGTCCTAATAGAAACTACTGCAATAGAGTTCAGCCTTAAACAAATCCTCAAACTCAGATTAGAAGCAGATCCAAACACTACTTATAATGTCTAAAAGGAAATTTTAACTAACAATTATTAAATCTAAATCAATAACAGCCTTTAACTATAATCTAACAACTATATTGTCACACCCCCAAATTACCTGTTTTGCAGAGGAATGGAATTCCTGGGGATTGACTGTCATAGCATCACAATCACAGTTATATAGAACGACCTAAAGTGTCGTTTGAAAAGAACATCGTTTGATTTAATAAAATAATCAGAGTTTACAAAGTATAGGTCCCAAATGAAAATCAACTTGTGCGGAAATAAGTTTGTTACAATTCAAAAGATGTTTTAAAGTGCATAAAACCCAAGTGAGACGCGTCGTCACCGCGACTCTATGATGTGTCCACATGCATGCCATGAAGTGTATGCCTTAGATACCTGAGATAAAACATGCTTAAAACGGTCAACACAAAGGTTGAGTGAAATCCATAGGTTTAATTAATTCGTTTGAACACAATATTCGTAGTGTGAGTTAAATTGATTCACACTCATTGTTGAAAACAAAACAATATTTATTTCACTAAGTTCATGACAACCAAAGCGTAAACATCACACCAATAAAAATTGGTAATCATCGTTTCATCGCAGCCCTAATTGGTAAACTTGCCAATTTACCTTAATGATTCAAATATAGGGCACTCGAGTTTCCCTAACTGGGTCAATAAGGCGGGAGTGTTAATTCCAATAGGCCTATTCACAATATTCGCTCACTGCAAGTGACTAATGGTGCATGATGTAGGGACTTCAAACATGGCAAATACTTAGTGACAATAAAACATTTGGATATAGCATACAGTTCAAAGCATTTGTGTTCTATTAAAAATATAGCATGTATCTCCCCCAAGAGTTTGTAAAACAATTAAGAAATAGAAAATGGGGCTATGAACTCACCTGTTGCAATGATTATGATGACAAAAGTGGATACACTGAAATGTAGCGTGAATCTCGAAAATGACATATTATGAATGATTTGATACGTAATGAGTTATGATGTAATGTTATGCATGCAATTCGTATGTTATTTATACCACTTGCGAATTTTGAAAATAATACTCTTCGTCGAAAAATACTCTTTTGACGTCTTGACCATTCTTAAATTACTTTACAAGTATTTACGTCAAAATGTCATCCTACAATAGTTTCTTAATGATTTATTATGAAATTATAACTTTTCGTCGTAAAATAATGTCGTTGGAAAATTCATGAAAGTGACAAAAATGGCCTCGGAAAGTTAGTCGTAAAATGGTGCACGTCGAGCGTTAGGAAACGAACTCAACGGTTTTGGAAAGCTTGTATCATAAACTCAAAGTTTTGGCATTTAAGTTTTCATCCTAGAGGTCTCGTTCATAGAGAAAAATATAGGTTAAGTATGGTGATTTTGTCCAAAATGTAGTTTAAAAGTGAATTTCGGCAAAGTTTAAGCAACCGTAGTTAATTCATTACAACTCCGTTTGACAAACGGTTGGACATTTTGGAAAATAGGCTAGGCGAACTTACTTTTACTAGAAGACATCACGTTATAAAAAGTACTACATCAATGTTAAAAACGACCCTCAACATGGTCCTTTGTTGCCGTAATGTTTGTCTAATAGAAATAATATAGTTTTTCTTATATAATAAAGTTATGGCATTTTGATATAAACGTGTATAATATCATCTTTACAAATCCGTTTTCTACGTATTATACGTCCTTAGCTTCGAATCAAAGTGTACTAATATATTTTTGATAAGTCGAAATAATTTATAACGCTAAAGACTCGTTTTTAACTCGTACAAAACAAAAACAGTTTGCTGAAATTTTCAGGATATATATATTTCGTCGTCAAACTTGAAAAATTCATAACTTCTTCGTTATAGCTCCGTTTTAATCCGTTCAAGCGGCCACGGTTTCGTTTTAAAGTATATTTTCTAAATATATAGGCCAAAAATTTATTTCTACTGTCGGATTTTCCAGATTTACCAAATAAGATCAGACCCTTTTTAAGACTTGTCGAAATGAGTTTTTCTCGTGCTAAACCTATTCCAATCCCTTCAAAACAACTCCGAAGCTATTCTAATCCTACCATACACCTTCTTAGGGTGTCATGGGTTCCTAAACATCATCAAAACTAATATATAACAAGGGATAATTTATAGGATGACTTATATATGTATAACTCTAAAAACAATGTAAAAATGGTATAAATATCCATAAGTCTTGCATGCTTTGCTCAAAAATGATGAAATAAATATGAAATGATAATGAAAGATGTAAAATGAAAATGATATGCTTACTAGTAGATGTGGATGATTTATGAACCCAAGAACACAAGAGAACTCTAGTATAAACCCAAGTATGCTTCCAAAAACCCAAGTCTTAGTACCCTTTACCAAATAAGCAATTCAAGAAGATACCAAATAAGCTAAAGACCCAACTTGTACACCTTTTAATTCAGTGTTTTCTGTCGTGGTTTAGGGAGAGAACAAAAGAGAGTTTGTGAGTTTGTTGTAAAAATAAGAAGTAAAGAAGGAAAAGTACTAGATATATATAGAAAGGAAATATAAACTCTTGGAAGAAAAATATCAAGAGACCAAAAGACAAGTAATTTAATGGAAGTGATGTTGATGGTGGCGTGAAATAGAGGGAGAAGCAAAAGAATGTGTGAAGACTTGGTATTAGTTAGATTTTATAAGACTTTAGGTACAATAATATATGATGAGATATATTTTTATAAATAAAAAGGGTTGTTGATGCTTTTACATTTAAATGGAAGTAAAAATAAGTAACTTTGATAATGTATAAGTATTTTAGGGGATTTGATAAAGGTGGTGCGGGTATTGGTTAAGTATTGCATGTGTGTAAATATTAGAACGCGTAATAATAGTGTTTATATAAAACTTGAAAAATAAAAAGTGTAAACTTAGAAAATGTTATTGAAATAGTCATAAAAATTATTAAAATACATTTCTCGCAAGTATTGAGTGAATAAATAATTATCGAGTTGAATTTACGAAGACCGTCGTAAATATATATTTATAACAATTTATATACAAAATAAAGTTAAAACATCGGGTTAACTAATAATATAATTTTTATAAACTTAATATGAGTATAAAAATATATCGAGATAATTTTTTGGAAGTAACGGATCAAATGTCTAAAATAATTAATTACGCGATAGCGTTTATTTAATATGAAAATTACGCGTTTAATGTGAAATGCAAAACCATGCATGAATTACTATGATGATAATGATGCCAATGAAATGTAGACTAAACTTAGTCTATATGAAATGTCCTCGATGATATGATCATGAATTCACAGCTAAACCATTATGGTTACGTGAATTTGATGCTCGTAAACCCAGTTTACGATAAACGATAAATGATGAAGCATGAATAATGTTTTGAAATATGACCTGAAAATACGAGTTGTCACATATATTACCACTGACTAATGTACCATTAACACTTATAATACACAGAAATAAGCTAATCTAATTATTTAGCTCAACAGTTAATGAAACAGTTTTGATATTAGTTATGAATTAGTACTCACATGAAGTCTAGCTTATAAGCAGCTTAACCCAGAACCAAATAACTACTAATCTAATCAATATCAATCCCAATGCAGCTCTGCATCAACCCAACTCCCTATCCAAACCCATTATAAGCTTCCAGTTTGACTTTCGTTGACCAGATATGAGAAATTGCTTGAATCTGTCTGATAAGCTTATTCAAAGCTATAAACAGCTTGAATAAGCTTATATAAGTTGAAATAAAGCTATTTGAAGCTTGATGTTTAATAATGTTAAAACAGATATTATTATAGAAAATTGAAAAACAGGAAACTTAACCAAGCTTTTAATTAATACTGAAACTTAGTTACAACTGATATAATAGCTTAAGTTTGATACAAGGAAGATTAAAAGTACAATTTTAGGACTTAATTAAAACTTAAACATTAAAACGACATATATGAAAACTAAAAACTAAAACTAATCCCCCTTTTCTCTTCTTCTCTTCCCTCCTTTTATACATCAAAAGTCCTCCACGTGTCCTCCGAGTAAATCCCACTTGTCTTTAGAGCCCTAGGATCATTAGAATGATTTTGGCCATTGATGAGTTTTGGCGGGAAAACTCTTTTGCGAGTTGGGACGAGGATAGAGTGTTTAGGGAGGAAGCATTTAATGCTTCTTGGCTTGGGGTGTTGAGAGGGTAGGATGGGTGTGATGATGATGGTGGAGCGTGGGTGGTTTTTGCAGGCGTAGGTGTAGGTGATGATGAGGGGGAAGGTAACACCCGTGAGCGGGTTTTATTTTAAACCGTCGGTGGGTTTAACTTGGATAACGGGTCGGGTATAAGGGGTGGACTGGGTAAAAAGGCTGGGCTGGGTAAAAAGGTTGGTTAATAGGTTTGGGATTGGGTTATTATTTATTTGGGATCCGGTTTGGTTAAGCTTATAAAACACAAGGACCATCTTTGTAATTCACCCAAACTAGAGGGACCAAATCTGCACTTTTCCAAAGTTAATCAAGGACCATTTTTTGACAAGTTAAATTTACCCAAGGACCAAAAATAATAATTTTCAAATTAAAAATGTCCGGGGTATTTTGACAATCTTTGAAACTTGTGGACTAAACTTGTAATTTCTCAAAACTTTTGAAATTTTTCACCAAAGGACTAATTATGACAACTTATGATTCCAAAAGGACCTTTGGTGACTTTTCTTTTAAAATAAGTGCTCGGGGACTATTTACATCAATTTTGAAAGTTGGAGGACCGAGATCGCCAATTATGCAAACTTAGCTCGTTTTTCATACTTTGGTTCTTCATCTTCATGAAAATATTATTGTCACGGTTTGAAGTGTTTAATGGAGAATGTTGACTACGGGTTGCTTGTGCGATATTTCTTATTTGGAGTTGAAGTGAGGTTTTTCGGGCGTTTATTTATTTCGTCTTCTTTCTTTCTACTCTTTCGCAAAGATGACTTGTTTAGAAGGTGGCGTTTATTGAGTGTGATAAAGACTTGGCTATCAACATAGCTATCACTTGGTGTCTCACGCGATTAAGGATATGTCAAGAGGTTTTGTACATTGGGTACACCATTTCATTTTCACGAGGACTAGTACAAGTTTAAGTAACAAACTGGGAATTTCACTTCATGATCAAGTTTGGCATATCGGGTTTATTTCTCCATGTTGTCACTGCAATAGCCGATAAAATGCGTGTATAATGTGTTTACCAAAGTGTTTATTGGATGGTTGATGATTATGTTGATGTTGGTTAATGAACCGTTGATGAACCGCTGCATGTTCCCCTAAAACAGATATTCATCGAAACCAAAGTTGTCATAACACTTTCAAACTAACATTGTTTACGGTTTAGTCTTGATTTTGTAAACCACGAAAGAATCTATTTCTCGGTTTAAATCATAGACTTGTAAAATCCCGTGACAATGAAAACATCCCGGTTAAAGTAATGTGCATTTCCGGATCTATCTTGCGGTTTGTTCTTGGTTTTGTAAAATCCCGCGAAAGAAACTATTTCTCGGTTTAAACAATAGAATTGTAAAATCCCGTAATAATGGAACCATCACGGAGAAAGGAAAGTGTATTTCGGGATCTTTTCGATGCTTGTGCTACGGTTTCTACTTTGAAGAAGGGATAAAAGGGGTACTTCATGAATTGGATGTGTGTTTGGTAATTCGTCATGGCGGTTTGGTTATTACATGGTTTTACTGGGTTATGTGTTTTTAACCATGGTCGGGATGAAACCATTATCAAAGTTCATTTAAATGTCAAAGAAGGCTAGATTTGAGTCATTAACGGAAGATGTGACAACGGGGTTAATTCAAGATTATTTATTTGAGGTTGAAGTGAATTATCACGGCAAGTGTACTTAGTATCCGAAGGTATCGGGATGGTTGGATGAAGATTCTTCATGATCCTTGTTCGAGCTTATTATAAAAACGAAGACTTGGAAATCTAGTTATTTTGGGTGTCTTTTACCTTTTCTTTTACCACTTAGGGGCTCTTACCACCACAAAATAACTATCACTTTAAGGAGTTACGTTGTAGTGCTTAGTGTCACATTCAATTGTGGACTTTCAAGAGGTGATGTCGTCTTATACTTGATGGTTGGTTGGATGAAGAATATAGAGTACTTAAAGATTCAATGGAGGATGAAGTCTCGCACCGCTCTTTGTTACATATGTGCAAGTTTAAGTCACGATTTCGGGTTAGTTTACTTCAGGGTCAAATTCATCATACTGGGTTTTCTCCATCAGCTGTCACTACAAAGAGCCTACTGAATGATAATGGGTTGATTACATGTTTGCCAAGAGAGGTTGAAAAGAGAGAGATTATGACGTCTGTTCACATCAGTTCAGGCCTCGTACTTCAACATTATGATGTTTGAATACTTCACTTCAAGCCTCGTTCCTCAAAGAAAAAAAAAGTGTACGCTTTAGTGTGCTTTATCTTCTGAAGAAGAGAAATCTTCTCACTAATGACCATTCTCATCAACATGTTTCACGCTTTTTCCATGCGCTTTCATACATCAAGTGAACCGGACTACCGTTGATTATTTTTCTTATTCCACTTGCTCAATTATAATGACGATGGCGACATCATGTGCTAATTTTGCGGGGAGAAGTGTGAATAGACTACATTTGTTGAAGATATTCACTTATTCAATCAAGAATGGCAACTCCGTATGCAATTCTTGAGGGAGAAAAGTGTGAATTATGCATGGTTGATCGATATCGAGAATAAATGGTCAAATGGATCCAAACTCATGTAAGAACCGAGCTTCTTCTTATCGGGTCATCTTCACATGGAGTTTCTTCTTTGATCCGTTGGTTGACATCTTCTCACGGACCGATGAGTTTAACGACAAAGTGCTTCCAGTTAATGCTTCACGCATCAACCTTGATGAACATCTTTCGTTCTTGTTTGATTGGGAGGATTTGATTTAAGGATTTTCTATTTGTAAGTTAACGAGAATGCATTTGGTGAGTTGAAGATGTTGACTTTCTATTCCCCAATTGGACAATCTTGAAGAAGGTCGAGTCTCATCGGTTCTACATTGGGATGCTACATGTTGAAGACTAAAGACGAGTTGCATTTGATTATCTAAAGACTTCTTCTTAAAGGGCATTTATCAAAGCAGTTGTCGGTTTAGGGAGAGTGAAATGTCGAATTTAATCCCAATTAGACTTGCTCACATTCTTCGGCAAGTTGATTCTCACAAAGACTTCAAGCGATCTTGATCGGTGCCAAACCGTCAAGTTTTCTCACACAAGCTAGCCACTTGTGAATGGCTAACCGTAAGAAACTTAAAACAATTCAGACACAAATGCAATGAAGATCAGGAGAGTATAGGGTTTCCCCAGGTCGTTATGTCCCAACGAGTTGTGCGATGAATCACCAAACGAATAGTGATCGAGAGAATTTGAACGGAAAAAGGGTTTGATTGATTATAACTAAAGAAAAAGTGTATAAATTACAGGGGCTTAAATGCAAATTAAAGAAAATTAAACAAGATAAATTATATTAAATAAATGCTATCACTATTTGCAAAATGATGTTTTTGATTTTCTTTTATAAAATTTAAATTAAAACTACGTGACGTATAAAAGAAAATGTGAAATTGAAGCAATATTAATCCTAAAAATATAAAAATGACATTTTACAAACCTAATGATAAAAGAAAATTTTTAGAAAAGAAAATTATTTTTAAAACTATTTATCTAATTATTATTAATTAAAAACTATTTTTACTTATTTAATAATAACCTAAAATACAAGAAAATATGAAATAAAGCTAGAAAAATGAAATTATGACTTAGAAAATCTAAAATAACTAAAGAGAATTTTCAAAACTAATTTTTATTTTCCGATTATTTTGTATTTTCTATGAATTAAAACTATTTAAAACTACTTAAATTGCTAAAAATACAAATTTAACTAAGAAAAATCTGGAAAATATTTTTTGACTTTTATATTTATCTTAACCTAGGAAAAATGAAAACTTATTTTTTTGAAACTTTTCTAATTTAATTGTATTAAAAGCTAATTAAAATGGCTTAAAAACTGATTAAAATGAAGAAAAATACCAAACAGTACTGGAAAAATATGAAAAATTAAGATAAGTCTAAAATAATATTATGAATCTAGGAAAAATATAAAAACAGTGCCCTGTGTGAAGGAATATGAAACTGGAATGAAAGTGCTTAAGTAATAAGCATTCCAAATAAGCCAAAAGGTACCAAATGTGCACCAAACTGAAACAGAAGCAACACTAAGCTATAACTACCCAAATGCAACTTGTTACAACTATCCTAAATCACTGAAATGCAAACTACAAAGATATGATGATTTGAGCTAAAGTGCTAAAAACAGATTTGTGCTACTACTTTGTAGCTAAAGAATAAGCTACCCAATAAGCTGAGACTCAAATCCAAAAGTTGGAACCTAAACTAGACCTGGCCAAGAACTTGTAAACCAAAGATGAGACCTAGATAAGCTCTATTGAGCTTTTGACAAGCCTTGCAAGACCATGTGCAGACTCAGTATTCACTGAGTCAGTGCACAGGGCACTTTAGCCCCATTTGACAAGCTAATTAAGAGCTTATAAAAAATTTCTAAAAATCCATAAAAATCCTATTAATAGACTTGACCAAGCTATAAGTATATAAACCCACAGTTTCACTTAAATTGATCCAATGATGAACCAATTAAAAATCACCCAAGGTTGGGTGGCGAATTTCAACTTTTGACTATTTTGTGATTTAAGAAGTTGACTAAATTGAACTTTGAAACTAGATTTATGGACTGAAATTGATGTAATATGATGAAATGAAACTAATGCAAGCTAGTTCTATGAATTCTAAACACAAAACAAGTTTTTGACTTCACAAATGATTTAACAGACTTGAAATTAAAGCAGATTAAGATGGATTTTGACTTTTAAGATGCACAAATGAGATTGAATGACTAAAATGGTTGTATTACAACTAAAGAAGACCAAAGCAACAGGTTTTAACCAATAAACAAACTTCAAACACAGATATGCTATGAAATCCAAACACAAGTTTTTCTACTGATTTGAACTATAAGCTAAGCTAAACACTGAACTAGCTCATTCTACCACTTAAACTAAATCTAGTTACCCTAATTATAACTAAATAAACAGGTCTGAACTACTAATGATCACAGATTCAAATATAAGCACAATATGCAAACTGGATTGAAAATGAAAATGAGATACTCACCACGGATGTCCAAATTAATTTTAGCTAAAACCGAACCAAAACTATCCTAAACTAGTCTAATCCAACCCAAAATCAAGCTCGCAACACCATTATCCATTTCCAAATCTGCTTGAACCAATTTCTCTTCACAGTTGACTTTTGTTGACCCAATACCTAAGTTGCTTAAATTTGAGTTATAAGCTTACAAAAAGCTATAGGCAGCTTATAAGCTTATTTGGATTAAAAAATGAGCTTCTAATAGCTTGGATATAAGAACTTGAAACTGAGTTTTTCAACAATGTTCATTAAAACATGAAATTAGATAAAAGCTCAATACGATATGCTATGAAATCCAAACACAAGTTTTTCTCTGATTTGAACTATAAGCTAAGCTAAACACCTGAACTAGCTCATTCTACCACTTAAACTAAATCTAGTTACCCTAATTATAACTAAATAAGCAGTCTCGAACTACTAATGATCACAGATTCAAATATAAGCGCAATATGCAAATGGATTGAAAATGAAAATGAGATACTCACTCACAGATGTCCAGCTTATTTTGCAGGCTAAAACCAGAACCAAAACTATCCTAAACTAGTCTAATCCAACCCAAAATCAAGCTCTGCAACACCATTATCCATTTCCAAATCTGCTTGAACCAATTTCTCTTCACAATTGACTTTTGTTGACCCAATACCTAAGTTGCTTAAATTTGAGTTATAAGCTTACAAAAAGCTATAAGCAGCTTATATAAGCTTATTTGGATTAAAAAATGAGCTTCTAATAGCTTGGATATAAGAACTTGAAACTGAGTTTTTCAACAATGTTCATTAAAACATGAAATTAGATAAAACCTTGGAATTGATGCTTAAAATTAGATTATAATGACAAAGTAACTTGAGTTTAATACATTGAAACAAAAGATTATGATTTGAACTTGAACTAACACATTTATACTAAAAATGACATAAAGGAAATTTTACAAACTAACTACTACTCATCTCTCTTTTCTTCTTCCTCTTTTTATATGCAAAACATCTTTCCCACTTGTTCGAGCACTTCCCACCATTAATCGGGACCTTTGGATGAGTTGAGGCAATTTTGGCCGTTGATGATATTTTGGCACCAAAATGTTTTTAACGAGATGAGGGTTGAGTGCAAAGGAGAAGGATCATTTAATGCATTTTGGATGTTTGGTGATGTGGAAGGATAAGGGAGTGGAAAATGAGTGGAGGTGAGGTATGTTGAGTGTAAGCGGTGTTTGCAGAGGCGGTGGGAAGAAAGAAAAGGAGGAAAGAGGTGTATTGTTTGGTGGGTTTGACCAAGTATTATTGGAAGGGGTCAAAAGCGGGGGTCACAAGGTAATGGCAGGGGTCCAAATTGGTGCAAAGGTTCATGGTTTGTTTGTAATTCAAGGACCATTATGTAATTTCTTAATTTTGAGGACCAAGGCGCCAATTGACCAAAGTTGTTTCAAGGGACCAATAAGTGACAAGTTTCAATAGTACAAGGACCAAAATAGACATTTTCAAATTTCCAAGGACTATTTTTGCCAATTTTTAAACTTGAAGGACCAAACTTGTAATTTCTCAAAACTTTAGATATTTTTCACCAAAGGACTAATTTTGACAACTTATGATTTTAAAAGGACCTTTGGTGATTTTTCTTTGAAATTAAGTGCTCGGGGACTATTTCGACAATTTTTGAAACTTGGGGACTGAAGCGCCAATTATGCAAACTTAGCTCATTTTTCATCGATTTTAAACATTTTGCATCCGAAACATATAAAATGCAATTTTGAGATATTTTCGAGATTTTGATGCATTTTGAGCATTTTAAACGTTTTGCGATTCAGATTGACCAAAATGATGAGTATTTACACACTCATCAATCCCCACACTAAACTATTGCTAGTCCCTAGCAATCTTTTGAGAAAAACTTAATGGATTTGCATCTCTTTACCAAAAGCCATTACTTCGGAGTAGCCAAATGTTTCAGTTCAAGTAAGAACTATGGTACATCGATAACCATGTGATTTTGAGCAAACCACCGACTTCCAACGGATTTGATTTGTCTTTACCGAAGCCGTTTGCTCGGACTAGCTAACTCTTAGATAAATTATCAATATTTTCTTTGGTGAGTGATTACCAATTATGGTTTTTCCATCGCCTTTACCACAAGCCATAAACTTGCGGGCTAGCCAACTCTTCACTAATTAAAGATATGGTGAAGTTTGAACACCATACAATTTTGGGCAAATTGCAAGTCGTAAATGGATTTGAGATATCTTTACCAAGAGCCGTTTGCTCTGGATTAGCCAATCCTTTTGTTTTTTAGACATGGCGGATCGATAACCATAAGTCGAGTAAGTGTAAAACACTTACTCCAAAAAAATTTGGCCAAAAATGGGGAATTGGGCGGTATAATTACATGATAAAATTCGTGAGAATTCCCCCCACACTAGAAATGAATATTGCCCTAAATATTCAAAGTACCGCATTTGTTATGCCAAACCGAGAACGAAAAGGGAAATACTACGGCCATTATTTTGAAAGGATTTTTTTTTTTTTTTTTTTTTTTATATATAGAAAACTTATATACAACATGGGGCAACTCCCCACACTAGGGTGAAACACACGGGTGAAAACCCATGTTTAACTATTGTTTTTGATTACCGAGTCGCTAGCTTGACTCGACCCAATTAATTGGTTCATGGGAAGCAAAGTGGAAGAAACAATCTCCATCGGACTTTCATTCAAGATGTTTGGACAAACATTTGAAGCACGTGAAAGATCCACACCGATGAGATATACATAGAACCGCTCAAAATGATAAATGAAAATGCCGGGTCAAAGATAGTGTCTTCATTCCGAAGGAGTGAAGATGGAGAGAATCACAAGATATTTGAGGAAAGGAAGAAAGATTTTGATAACAATCAAGATCCATTCTTCATCCTCAAATGTAGACATATCGGGAGGAAGGGTGAGGGTAGTATCATCAATAAGCAAACTCGTATGATAGAGTACACCTTCCTCCGAGCCAATATCATCCTCAAGATCAAAATAGAAATGATCATATTCCGGAGGAGATATGTCATGAGAGAGTTCACCGGAGAACTCTTCATGGAGAGAATCATTCACATGAAGTGAAATTGTGAACTCTTGTTCCATTGTGGGCTCATCACTATCCTCGTCAAAGATTGGATTGTTAGAAATCCAAGTGAAATCGATCGAATTCAAATAGAGGATTGGTGAAAGTAGCTTTGAATGTTTCGGGAACAAAGTGATCAACATTCTATATTGGATTGTTGGGATAAGAAGTGAGTGAACGATCATTATCAAGGAGACTTTCGTCTCTCCGGATCGGCTTGAAATCAAAGAGACCATCATCACTTCCGATGAAAGTGGATTGATGTGAGTGAGTTCATCGGTGAACTCCTCAAGAAGAGGATCGGGATTGTGGGAGTGATGCCTCAACATACTCGATGTCTCCATATGATGCACAATCTTCGCTACAATTGGAGAAAGTTTCAAAATGATCTTTTGAACACTCAAGAGGGAAAGAGAATCACATATGATCGAAGTTCCTGTGACTCTCTCGGGATTGGGACAAGGTTCTCAACACTAGACTTTATGAATTCGTCCAATTCCTTTTCGTGAACAGTGTCAAGATGCTCGTCCCCATGTTTAGAGAGTGAGTGGGAGCTTGGTGTGATAGCGATTGTTTGAGATGGAATCTCAACTTGGAATATCAACCGGCCGAGGAGTTGAGAAATATTATCTTTAAAAGGATAAAACTCTCCTCGTCATCATCATATAGAGCTGCCTTAAGAAATTGGGAACGCCTTAGAGCCGCTTGCTCTAGGACTAATAATTCTTCCCTAGATTTGAGGGCCTCTCGTTCTTGACTAGCAATTCTCCCATGGTCTTTTCACCACTCACTTGATTCTTAAAGTTACTAATCATATCATCAAGTGTTTTCATTGCGGTTTCAAAATTTTGGGAGATTTCTTGAGACAACGGCTCGGTGGAGTTTGAACCGTATGGTCTTTGTGGAGGTTGGAAATTGTCAAACTGTAAGAGTCATGATTGTTACAAGGAAATGGATTCCTATTTGACAATCGAGTGAAGTGGGGACCTCCACAGACTCACAACAAGAAAGCTGTTGAGTCCTGGACCGTGAATCATATGGATATTGGTCATAACCAAAGTTCGAGCATCACCGGAAAACTGTTCATAGACAAACGTGTTTCGGATTGACACTCAAATCCTTGGTGAGGACCTCCACAAAATTCACAAAGATTATGTTGATTAAATGAAGATAAGTCGGCTGTGGTGGGTAGTTGGAAAATTTTGAGGGTCGTTAAATGAGTTCGGATTAGGATCATAATCAAATGAATTCCTCGAACCACAAAACAAACAACTCCGTTAAGAATATCATTACCACATTGTACACACGTACACCAACGATGTGGTGAACCAAAAGAGGCTCACCACAACCGACACAAGGAATAAACGATTTCATTTGAGAGTTATGAGAAGGAATCGGTTTATTCAAAGAATCAACAAAACCAACATGGTGATCCGAATGACTATCAAGTCTCAAGAACATTTTGAAAAATCCGGAGGTAGGACAAGTGGTGTGCTCGAGAGCTAGCAATTTCCACCACTTCCGTTATGGTCTCCGGTTCGATTCTTGAGAAACGTGAAGATTAGGCAAGTCATTCTTGCTAGTCACCGGTCTAAATTCGCATGTTTGCTTTTAACCGTAAATTGTGAATGTTTAGGATCAATTTTAGACGGCTTAGGATCAATCGAGGGTTAGATCTTTGGATAACCGTAGGTTGGACGTTTTAGCACCTCCATTATCGAGAGGAAGTACCGGTCCTTTGTCACCCCGGTTTCTCGTTCTATTTCCCTACGAGAATTAATGGATCATCACGAACAACACGAATTCTTGACATTTGTGATAAAGTATGACGTTTTCAAATTCGTCCCGAATTCGTCGTAGTCGAGAGATTCCATGAGAAGAACTTAGAATCAAATGGATAGAGGGTAAAGGGATAAAGAATCAAAAAGGATAAGAGGGTAAAGATGAATATTTTTGGTATTTTTGAAAAACATGATGTAAAAACAAAGAATGAAAATCTTTTTGGGTTTTTTTGATTTTATAAATATGTAGAAACAAAAGAAAAATATTTTTGTGTTTTATACTTTTTTTTTTTTGGATGTTTTTGGGTTTTGGATTTTTATAAGAAAATATATATAGATATAGATAGATGGTATGAACAAGGAGTGAATATTCAAATCACTAATCTGCTAAACGTAAGATAATTAGCACAACTAAGTTTTGTCACAAATGCTAACCGTAAGAAACTTAAAGCAGTTCGGACACAAATGCAATGAAGATCGAGGAGAGTATAGGGTTTCCCAGTCGTTATGTCCCAACGAGTTGTGCGATGAATCACCAAACGAATAGTGATCGAGAGAATTTGAACGGAAAAAGGGTTTGATTGATTATAACTAAAGAAAAGTGTATAAATTACAGGGGCTTAAATGCAAATTAAAGAAAATTAAAAGATAAATTATATTAAATAAATGCTATCACTATTTGCAAAATGATGTTTTGATTTTTATTTTATAAAATTTAAATTAAAACTACGTGACGTACAAAAGAAAATGTGAAACTGAAGCAATATTAATCCTAAAAATATAAAAATGACATTTTACAAACCTAATGATAAAAGAAAATTTTAGAAAAGAAAATTATTTTTAAAACTATTTATCTAATTATTATTAATTAAAACTATTTTTACTTATTTAATAATAACCTAAAATACAAGAAAATATGAAATAAAGCTAGAAAAATGAAATTGTGACTTAGAAAATCTAAAATAACTAAAGAGAATTTTAAAACTAATTTTATATTTTTCGATTATTTTTGTATTTTCTATGAATTAAAACTATTTAAAACTACTTAAATTGCTAAAAATACAAATTTAACTAAGAAAAATCTGGAAAATATTTTTTGACTTTTATATTTATCTTAACCTAGGAAAATGAAAACTTATTTTTTGAAACTTTTCGATTTAATTGTATTAAAAGCTAATTAAAATGGCTTAAAAGCGATTAAAATGAAGAAAAATACCAAACAAGATCTAGAAAAATATGAAAAATTCAAGATAAGTCTAAAATAATATTATGAATCTAGGAAAAATATAAAAACAGTGCCCTGTCTGAAGGAATATGAAACTGCAATGAAAGTGCTTAAGTAATAAGCATTCCAAATAAGCCAAAATGTACCAAATGTGCACCAAACTGAAACAGAAGCTACACTAAGCTATAACTACCCAAATGCAACTTGTTATAACTATCCTAAATCACTGAAATGCAAACTACAAAGATATGATGATTTGAGCTAAAGTCTAAAAACAGATTTTGCTACTACTTTGTAGCTAAAGAATAAGCTACCCAATAAGTCGAGACTCAAATCCAAAAGTTGGAACCTAAACTAGACCTGGCCAAGAACTTGTAAACCAAAGATGAGACCTAGATAAGCTCTATTGAGCTTTTGACAAGCCTTGCAAGACCTGTGCACTCACTCGGTATTCATCGAGTAAGTGCTTTCAGCACTTTAGCCCCATTTGACAAGCTAATTAAGAGCTTATAAAAAATTTCTAAAAATCCATAAAAATCATATTAATAGACTTGACCAACTGAAGTATATAAACCCACAGTTTCACTAAAATTGATCCAATGATGAACCAATTAAAAATCACCCAAGGTTGGGTGAAAACTGAATTTCTACTTTTGACTATTTTGACAGATTTAAGAAGTTGACTAAATTGAACTTTGAAACTAGATTTATGGACTGAAATTGATGTAATATGATGAAATGAAACTAATGCAAGCTAGTTCTATGAATTCTAAACACAAAACAAGTTTTTGACTTCACAAATTCTTAACAGACTTGAAATTGAAACAGATTAAGATGGATTTTGACTTGTAAGATGCACAAATGAGATTGAATGACTAAAATGGTTGTATTACAACTAAAGAAGACCAAAGCAACAGGTTTTAACCAATAAACAAACTTCAAACACGATATGCTATGAAATCCAAACACAAGTTTTTCATCGATTTGAACTATAAGCTAAGCTAAACACTGAACTAGCTCATTCTACCACTTAAACTAAATCTAGTTACCCTAATTATAACTAAATAAACAGGTCTGAACTACTAATGATCACAGATTCAAATATAAGCACAATATGCAAACTGGATTGAAAATGAAAATGAGATACTCACTCACAGATGTCCAAATTTTTTGCAGGCTAAAACCAGAACCAAAACTATCCTAAACTAGTCTAATCCAACCCAAAATCAAGCTCTGCAACACCATTATCCATTTCCAAATCTGCTTGAACCAATTTCTCTTCACAGTTGACTTTTGTTGACCCAATACCTAAGTTGCTTAAATTTGAGTTATAAGCTTACAAAAGCTATAGGCACTTATATAAGCTTATTTGGATTAAAAATGAGCTTCTAATAGCTTGGATATAAGAACTTGAACCGAGTTTTCAACAATGTTCATTAAAACATGAAATTAGATAAAAGCTCAATACAGATATGCTATGAAATCCAAACACAAGTTTTTCTACTGATTTGAACTATAAGCTAAGCTAAACACTGAACTAGCTCATTCTACCACTTAACTAAATCTAGTTACCCTAATTATAACTAAATAAACAGGTCTGAACTACTAATGATCACAAATTCAAATATAAGCGCAATATGCAAACTGGATTGAAAATGAAAATGAGATACTCACTCACAGATGTCCAGCTTATTTTGCAGGCTAAAACCAGAACCAAAACTATCCTAAACTAGTCTAATCCAACCCAAAATCAAGCTCTGCAACACCATTATCCATTTCCAAATCTGCTTGACCAATTTCTCTTCACAGTTGACTTTTGTTGACCCAATACCTAAGTTGCTTAAATTTGAGTTATAAGCTTACAAAAAGCTATAAGCAGCTTATATAAGCTTATTTGGATTAAAAAATGAGCTTCTAATAGCTTGGATATAAGAACTTGAAACTGAGTTTTCAACAATGTTCATTAAAACATGAAATTAGATAAAACCTTGGAATTGATGCTTAAAATTAGATTATAATGACAAAGTAACTTGAGTTTAATACATTGAAACAAAAGATATGATTTGAACTTGAACTAACACATTTATACTAAAAAACGACATAAAGGAAATTTTACAAACTAACTACTACTCATCACTCTCTTTCTTCTTCTCTTTTTATATGCAAAACATCTTTCCCACTTGTTTCGAGCACTTCCCACCATTAATCGGGACCTTTGGATGAGTTGAGGCAATTTTGGCCGTTGATGATATTTTGGCGCCAAAATGTTTTTAACGAGATGAGAGGGTTGAGTGCAAAGGAGAGGGATCATTTAATGCTATTTGGATGTTTGGTGATGTGGAAGGATAAGGGAGGGAAAATGAGCTGGAGGTGAGGTATGTTGAGTGTAAGCAGGTGTTTGCAGAGGCAGGTGGGGAAGAAAGAAAAAGGAGGGAAAGAGGTGTATTGTTTGACTGGGGTTTGACCAGTATTATTGGAAGGGGGTCAAAAGGCAGGGGGGTCACAAGGTAATGGCAGGGGTCCAAATTGGTGCAAAGGTTCATGGTTTGTTTTGTAATTCAAGGACCATTATGTAATTTCTGAATTTTGAGGGACCAAGGCTGCTAATTGACCAAAGTTGTTTCAAGGGACCAATAAGTGACAAGTTTCAATAGTACAAGGACCAAAATAGACATTTTCAAATTTCCAAGGACTATTTTTGCCAATTTTTAAACTTGAAGGACCAAACTTGTAATTTCTCAAAACTTTTGATATTTTTCACCAAAGGACTAATTTTGACAACTTATGATTTTAAAAGGACCTTTGGTGATTTTTCTTTGAAATTAAGTGCTCGGGGACTATTTCGACAATTTTAAAACTTGGGGACTGAAGCGCCAATTATGCAAACTTAGCTCATTTTTCATCGATTTTAAACATTTTGCATCCGAAACATATAAAATGCAATTTTGAGATATTTTCGATATTTTGATGCATTTCGAGCATTTTAAACGTTTGCGATTCAGATTCAGATTTGACTCCAAAATGATGAGTATTTACACACTCATCATATCTTCTCATCGATTTCAAGTATTTGGGCTTATAATGTTTCTTGATTCAAGTATCAAAACCAAAGCAAGGGGAAGGAGACACATCTAAAGCGAGTAAACATTGATGAACTTAATACTTCTAAGTGATTGAAGATATCCCGGAAGACTAATGTCATTACCGAGAGAAACTCAAGGTTTGACTCATGGCGAGTAAAGAGAAACTCAATGTTTGACTCATGGCGTTTAGTGTTCTTATTCCAACTATGTGGGGAAGAGATGGAAGAGTTAGTTTCGGTGACAAAAGAGGTACACAAGTGTGTGATGATTTCGATGTTATCGCAATCATCATGGGAGAGAGAATTGTGTACATTGGGGGCGGTCATTGTTTCACTTGAGTGTTTAATCGGTGATTCGAGATATAATCACTTATTCGGAGTTGACATCCGCAGAGATAATCGATGACTTAGCATGCTTCTTCAATGTTATCGGTTATTCTCTCTTTGGGCATTCGGTACTTCGGGTTCTTGAGCTTCACACACTATCATCGGGAGAGAAAAGTATACATCGGGGTTATTCTTTGGCTATCGACTTAATCGGGCTTCTTCGATGGTATAAGTTTCTCTGTCTCTACTGGGGAAGTGGTCTCTTGACAACTTTTTGGGGATGCATCGCTTGAGACTTGATGGTAATGAAATATGAGAAGAAATTTAAAGAGTGTGATGATACGTTGCTGTTCTTGTTGATGACATAACCCCGAACGAAGAATCTCGATTATCGTTCTTAAAAGGAGCAGCAGGATTTATGATAATGGTGTGCTTCTCTGTGCACCTGGCTAAGGAAAGCTTGAAATAGAGCTTGAATCTGCTCATCTAATGGATTTTCGGTTTGGGGAAGTCGCCAAAGTCTCACTTTCAGATGGTTTAATTTCTCTCATTCAAGAGCCTCGAATGCTTTGGTGGTGAATGTTTAAGAGATGATGACTTCTATCTTCTACAACAGTTCTGCTCGATATCCTTATCTCGGTACTCGTATCATCGTCTTCTTATACTATATCATCTACTCTATCTTTGTAAATATTTATCAAAAAGAAAATACAAAAATATAAAACCAGCAAAACAAAATAGAAAAATATAAAACCAACAAAAACCCATAAAAATCAGAAAATTTAAAAATACCAAAAATATTGTTTTTCTCAAGATATGTCTTCTGGTATCGATAACATCTGCGGTCTTAGAAATGTCATTCAACAATGGCACGGGACCATAGATGAAGTTCGAGCAGAAGGTGTAAATATTTCTTTTCAAAACATGTCATTCAAAATATGGCTTACAGTTACTTTAGACTGTAACCCGTGCTTAAAACCATGGCTTGCTATTATTTGAGATAGCAACCCGTTTTCAAAGAAGGAAAGTGCTACGCTTAAATGATTTTCAAAATTTTGTGCAATTTTCCTAAAACAAAATGAGGAAAGTATGTCAAGGATCATTGTTCCTACTCAAATATTTTTCCTTCTAAAATTCTTGAGAAAAATATTTGTTTTAACTTAATGGTGGTAAATGAGTTGCTTGAAAATCAATCAAGATCGGAGTTTTCATAAATTTGCAAACTCAATCAATGACTTCGCGCTTTTAATCTTTTCATAAAATGAGTCATTGATTGAGGGGAGAATGTTTTCAAATTTATATCATCTATCGGACTTATCTAATTATCCTAAATGCTTAACTGAAAAATGATGTTAACCTACGTTGAAGGACTAGGTGCCTGGGATAAGATTGTTAGGATTAGATGTTTATAGTTTGATGAACACATATATCCCATACCTTATATGAATTGATTGATATGTTGGATTGACCTTTATTAGTCGATTACTGTTTGGGTGATGTCGACCACCATATATCTTTTTGTGTCCACTAATGTATGCAGATATCATGGTTCATAAGAATGTTCCCGATCCGGATCCCACAAATAAAGATGATTGGATGCGAAAGGAAAGGGTAACTATATCTTGGGTTGACAAATGAAGAAACGGAGCTTAATTTTACTTCTATGGAGAGTTGGCATGAAGAAATGCAACGTAAGAGGTCTCACTGCATCAGCAGATGGTTTCCTTCATCATCAAATGAAGAAACGGAGCTTAATTTGACCTCGGTTGGCATGAAAAAATGAAACGTAAGAAGTCTCACTGCTTCAGCAGATTGTTTTCTTCCAAACCTCCAGCATAACAACAAAAGCAGCTCAACCACCTAACGTATCTTTGTGCAAGATAATTGTGATGATACCATTTTTTAAACAATGTTTTTAAATAATATTTTTTTGAAAAATGGAAAATATTGGTTTTGAAAATAAATTGGACTTAATTTTGAAAATCACCGGACTTCATTTTATCAAAACTTAAGTCACTCAATCATCGACTACGGTCATCGATTGAGGGAGAGTGATTTATAATAAAATATTTTCAATCGATATTTCTTCATAAAAGTCCATTTGTACAATTATGTGGTGATCTAAAGATTTAATGTTATGTCATGGTATGATTTTTCTTTAGAATCAAGCTCTTTCAAAATGAAATTTTTCTATTCTTGTTTGATTGTGAAATTGTTTTATTTTACTTAAAGATCTCTTAAAAAGTATCATACCTGACACTAACAATCTTTAATGTCTTAAATTGATCCTTATCAGTCATTTTTTCAAAAATTAAATCATGCCACGTCTTTCCCCTAAAATTTTCTAAATAATTTAAATCAATTGGGATCACAAATCTCAAGAGGTTTGAAATTTTTGATCGGGGGAGAGATGGTGATTTAAATCTCAAATCGGTTTTTAAAGGGTAATTGTTTCAAAAGCACTCCTTCCTTCATGTGTCAAACGATTTCAAATACATAATTTAAATGTTGAAGATAATTTAAACCGAAGAGCATATTTTCTCCCATGTTTTCTAAACCTATTTAAATCACTTGGGATCCAAAATCTCAAAGGATTTGATATTTTGATCGGGGAGAAAATGTGATTTAAATATGAAATCGATTGCAAGTGATCGTTTTGACTCAAAGTGCAGGTTGCTCTCCCATATGTGCTAAACGTTTTCATTAAGTGAATCACATATTGAGGGGGAGCATTTCAAAAGAAAATAAACTATCAAGGTACAAAGGTTTCAATGTTTTATCATAAGTACCTTGATTGAGGTTAAAAGGTTTTCTCTATGGCATATTGTGATCGTGGAAGTACTTCAAAAGAACTCTTTCCTCTATGTGATAAAATGATTTCAAATATCCTATGCACATATTGAGGGGGAGAATTTACCAAGAAAATCAAATGGCTTTTTCTATGAAAATTATGATCAAGAAATTATTTCAAAAACTCTTGCCTCCATATGCTAAACAATTTCAATATCATATGCATATGTTGAGGGGAGCATTTCTAAATGATCAAAACTATTAAGGTACAAAATGCTTTGATCTCGTATCACAAGTACCTTGATTGATTTTTCCAAATGATTTTCAATTGGTTTCAAGGAAGAATGAACTGTACCAAAAGACCGACCATTTTACTTTATGCATGGAGTTATAAGGATGGTTAGGTTAGGTATTCGTTCCCATGATCCGCCAGAACCGGAGGGATCTACCTAGGGACAATCCAATAAATAGTGTAGAGTCCTTAGGTATGATGAAAAAGGAGAAAAGTGAGATATGGGAAGAGTGCGGATCGAGATAGAACTAGAATGGAATAAACCCAACAAGATTCTAGTTATGAAGTCTTGGTAAGCAATGAAGGGGTTGAAGAATGAAAAGAAATGAATGTGAAAAGGGTGAAAAGAAATAGCCTCCATTAATTCAACCTTAGGGCAAAACCGGTTCAATACATATGCTACTGGTGTCTACTAAGGTAACACGGTATTGAAGACAAGACGTCATGGACCAAAGGACGACCGCACCTAACTTCCCAAACTACTCAAGTTCCTCTTAAAAGGGCTTGTTTCATTCTCACGGGAACCGACATTATCTATCGACTTTCTCTTAGAGATTGTTGATATTGAAGAAGGAGACCTCTCCCTAGTCTCCGCATAGGAACCAAATGTGCACAATTGAGTCTAGAGCCAAGAGATCATCCACAATATCTCATTAGGACACAAAATTAATGAAGACTCTCTGTTTCACACAATGTGGAAAGTAAGTATATATTAAGAGTCCCACGATTATCCTTGTGGTATTTCCGAACATCCGAGTGATATGTAAGTATTCACGATGAAGATGGAAATCCTTCTAGAGCCAACATCAAAAAGCTCTTGGTGGGTGACATGTGAGATCTTTTCTAAAGATCAAGCTTGTGACAACCGGATAGAAACAATGGGGCGATCAATTCTTGAATCAACCTTGGTCCAGAAATGGATTGACGGATACCTTTGAAAACCGGTCGTTGTGCTTAAAATTCTTTTCTAGCACTAGCACATCTTTCAAACACAAAACTATTATTGAAAAATATTTCAAATTTAAAGGTGTTTATGATTGATAATCGATTTTCCTTAAAACCTTCGTTGTATTGCAAAACTCTTTCTTCTAAGCAATACACGATTGTTTTCAAATCAATTTGTCATCAATCGGTGAATCTCAATTTGTTGGTCCACTCACTCCGTGTTGTCTTCTTTGAGACGTTCCGGTTTGAGAACAACTAGAACAGCAATGAAACCCCGTCAAGGAGATTCTTGAATTATACCGATCACAGCAAGACTTGTATCGATCAACGGGAACCGTGGGCGTGTACCTCAATTCAACGAAGTGATCAAAGACACTTTCGTGTGTTTTATTGTTAACTGTTGTTTGCGGTACATTTGACGGTTGCGGTGATCAAATTTAGGAGTCAATCCAAAGTCGCATGCTCACAAAGATCCACACTTAATTAAAGAAATCATGACAAAAGTGCTTATCTACATAACACGGCTCGGCTCGATAGTGCAAATATCATGAACCAGTAAAGCTTCCGCTACTCTAATGAAAAGATGTCATGATCCAGAAAGTGTGAGCATGTCGGTCCGAAAGTCACAACATCACATGATGGCAACACAACAAAGGGTGATCCAGAGACTTACTGTGGCTGATGATCTCAAAGAAATCTTGAAGATCATCAAGATGTGGATTAGATCAAAGACCTCCATTTAAAGTATAAAGTAATCGGACTTTGAAGAATCACTGCTAATGCACAAAGATGCAGATGTTGAAGAATTGAAGTCTACGAGCTCAGAACTAAAGACAAATTAGAATGCTAGGATGCAAAATGTATTTCATGGGGTGACCTCCCTTAGGGGGAGATTGTTAGGAATTGGAAATTCCATGTTAAAGTGTCGGTCACCCCAATTATGGTCTAGCATAAGTTAGCTCGTAGACATGTCGTTTGTTACGTTATTTAGTAGTTTCTCCCCTAAGTGGAGGTCGCCTAAAAAATACATAGAATACAAACAGATATTACAATTAGATTGTTCTTGGATTCTTGTTAATGTTCTTTGCTCGTAGCTTGTAGTCATTGATTCTTCATTATTGCATGTTCGATAATCAATGTGGAGGTCTTTAACCGATCCACGTGATAATGAGTTTTGAGCCACTTGAGATCATCAAGAAACATAAATCTCGACTCTTCCATTGTGGTGTTGGTATTATGTTGTGACATTTGGACCGACATGCTCACATTCGGATCATGATATATTCTCATTAGAGTAGCGGAAGCTTTTGTTGATTCATGATATTGGCAGTAGCAGAGCGTAAGCATGGAGTGAAAATATCAAAGTCATTGATGCCCTAATCATGATTTCTTTAGAAATGAATGTGTGTGAGCATGCGGCTATGGATTGACCGCTTCATTCTCGATCACCGCAAATGTCGGGCGCACAAGCATACAACAATTAGCATAATGCGCACGAAAGTGTCTTTGATCACTTTCGCTGAATTGAGGTACACGCCCACGGTTCTCGCTGATCAAGACAAGTACCGCCGTGATCGTATAATTCAAGAATTTCCTTGATGTGGTTTCGCAAATGCTCTAGTCGTTCTCAAACCGTAGCTGCCTCAAAGAAGACAACACGGAGTGAGTGAACCAAATGAATTGAGATTCACCGATTGATAAGAAGAGATTTGAAAACAATCGTATCGCTCAATAGAAACTGTGTTTGCTATACAACGAAGGTTTTAATTGAAATCAATTATCAATCATAAACACCTTTTATTTTGAAATATTTGTACACAATGATGTGCTAAAGAAAAGAGTTTTTAAGCACAACGACCGCTTTTTCAAAGGTATCCGTCAATCCATTACTCGAACCAGATTGATTCAAAAGATTGAATCGCCCATTGTTTCGTTCGCTTGTCACATGGTTGATCTATTGGATAGATCTCACATGCCACCCACCGTGAGCTTGTTTGATGTTGGCTCCGTAAGGCTTTCCATCTTCATTGTGAATATGTTTGCATATCACTCGGATGTTCCGCAATACCACAAGGATAATGCGAGGACTCATAAGATGTAATCTATCTTCCACATTGTGTGAAATGAGAGTCTTCATTGACAAAGGTCCTAAAGAGATTTATTTTATGATCTCGTGGCTCTAGACTCATTTGTGCATATTTGGATCCTATTTCGGAGACTAAGGAGAGGGTCTCCTTCTTCAATATCAACAATCTCTAAGAGAAAGTCGATAGATTATGTCGGTTCCTCAGAAGAATGAAACAAGTCCTTTTAAGAGGAACTTGAGTGGTTTGTGAAGTTGAAGTGCAAGGCATCACCGGGTCCATGACGCCTTGTCTTCAATACCGATGTTACCTTGGTAACCACCAAGAGTATATGAATTGAACCCAGATCGCCCTAAGGTTGAATAATTGAGGCTATTTATTTTTACCCTTTCTCATTCAATTCTTTTTCAATCTTCAACCCTTCAAGCTTACCGAGACTTCATAACTAGAACCTTGTTGGGTTTATTCCAAGACTAGCTCGCCTTAGTCCGCACTCTTCCCATATCTCATTTTTCTCCTTTTTCAATATACCTAAGGACTTCTACACTATCTAGTGGATTGTCCTGGTAGATCCCTCCGTTCTCGTGGATCATGGGAACAAATACCTAACCTTATCGCCCTTATATCACCATACATAAAGTAAAATTGGTCGGTCTATTTGGTATTGTTCATCCGCCATTGGAACCAATTGAAAACTATTTGAAAATCAATCCGATACTTGTGATATTTTATCAAAGCATTTTGTACCGAATTGTTTTTGATATTTTTAGAACAAGAGCCCTCAACATGTGCATCAAGCATCATTTTGTAATAGAGATAATTTTCATCTTTGAGGGGTGGCTTACATCTAAGAGTAGTTATATAAAGAATGTGGTTTTCAAAATAGTTGCTCCCCTCAATATGTGCATAGATATTTGACGATGTTTTGCACATATTAGGAAAAGATCGATATTGAAATAAATTGATCACGCATAAATCTTTGTAGTTTAAGATAGATGCTCCCTCAACATGTGCATGGAAAATTTGAAATCGCTTGGCATATTTGGGAAGGAGAGCTTGTACATCCTTATAAAACCATTTACCGAATTATCAGTTTAAATCACAAATTCTCCCCCGATCACAATTATCAAATCATTTGAGATTTGTGATCTCTGTAGATTTAAATTAATTTTGAAAGCTTTTAAGGAGAATTGTGACTTGATTATGAAAACGTTTTAACTAATAAGGATTGGATTTTGAGACTTTAAACTCCATTAATTAAACATGCATGATTATCTTTTGAAAACAATTGTATGACAAATAACCTTTGATTTAATTGAAATTATTCTCCCCTCAATCAATGACATAAGTTGTTGATCGAGAGATAGATATTTTGACAAACATTGAGTCTAGATGATTTTCAAAAATAGAGTCCGAGTTATTTTTTCAAAGCAATTAGTTTTCATTAGATAGTAAGTAATTGTTTATAGAATCAGAGCATGAGTTTTGAAAAATAAGATAAAGCATGCCTCTGTTCTTTCTTCGAAAAGCGGGTTATTACCTGAAATGACAATAAACCATTGTTTCACTTTCTCCCAAAAATATTTTTTGATTTTTTGATTTTTTTTTAATATTCGAACAACATCTAAAGTCCCGTGTCATTCTTTGAATGACAAAGACAAAGATCGTAGATATTTATCGAATCGAGAAAATCATGACAAAACGACAATATTTTTGGAATTTTTCAAGATTTTTCAAATTTTTATGGATTTTTGAAAGTTTTATATTTTTCTATTTGCTTTTTGAAGGTTTTGTAATTTTGTACTTTTCTTTTCGAAAAACTATTTACAAGAGATGGATGAAGAAAGACCTTTACTCCTCGTTTTCCTCTTGAAGACGTTTGAGTGTTTCCGGTTGTAGACTCTTTAGACCAAGTCATGGGAGGATAAACTCAAAACGTTCTCTAGGAAGAGCTTTGGTGAAGATGTCTCGCTAACCGTATTCAGCCCTCACAAAATAGAGTTCCACCACACCGCTTTCTACTTGCTCCTCGATGAAATGATTTCAATGTCGATGTGCTTTGCTCTTGAGTGATGTACGTTGTTGCATGAGAGAGCAATAGCACTTTATTATCACAAGATGTAGGATTTTGTTGAATTCAAAGCCATAGTCGATAATCGAGATCTCATCCATAGGATTTGAGCACAACAAGATGACATGGCTATGTATTCACTCAGAGGAAATAGAAGTACTCATTTGCTTTTTGAAGACCGCTCACAAGCTTATCACCCAAAACCGAGCACCTCCAGACGTGTTTCGACGCGTGTCTTGACATCCGCATGATCAAGATTCGTGATAGTCGTTAGTGACATACCGGTGTCCTTCGGTACCAAAGACCCATATTGATGGTTCCTTGAGATACCGAAGACCCGCTTAACCGCCTCAAGGTGCTTTTGGTAGGCTTAGCTCGATATCTAGCACACATGCAAACAATGTAATGTATGTTCGGTTCATCGGGCCGTGAGGTACATCGTGATCCAATCATACTACGATATTTCGCTTGGTCTACCATGATCCCCGAGTGGTCCTCATCCATTTAGTACGCCTATCATGGGAGTGTCAACAGGTCACTAGAATCAAATCCAAATTTCTTTAAAATCTCATTTGCATATTTAGATTGATTTATAAAATGCCTCCAGACTTTGTGAAATTTGTAATCCCAAGAAAATGACATTTGTCCCATCATTGACATTTGAAATTTAGAACCCATTTCACTTGAAAATGGTCACATTCATTGGGGTCACCGAGGCAAAATGATATCATCAACATATATTTGAACGTGAATTAAATGTTTGCTCGACTTTGGTGAACAATGTCGGATCAATCGCTCCTTTATCGAATCCTAGATATAAGAAACTTTGATAACAGATCACACCATGCCCTTGAGCTTGCTTCAAACCGCAAGCGCCTTCTTCAAACGATAGACGGAGTAAGATGCTCGATTCACAAAGCCTTTAGGCTGGCTGATGTAAATGACTTCTTTAAGATCTCCGTTAAGAAACGCCGCCTTTACATCCATCTAATAGACTACCATGTTCTTACTTGCAAAGATTAGCCAAGAAGATTTCGATTGCCTCGACACGAGCAACTAGAGCAAATGATTCTTCAAAGTCAATACCTCCTTTTGATGGTATCCTTTGCAACCAATCGAGCCTTGTTCTTTAAAACATCACCATGCTCATCAAGTTTCACTTTGAAGATCCACTTTAGAGCAATAATCATAGCACAACTGGAGCAGTAATAATTCACATACATCTATACGATCAAACTCATGAATTTCTTCTGCATGGCATTGAACCAACTGCCTTCATTCATGGCGTTTTACGCCTTTGGTTCGATCTTAGAGAGTACGAGTTGAAGAAGCACCATAAGGCATCGGCTGCAAGTTGTTTTCGTGCTGGATACCTGGACGGGAAAGGTTTCCATGATGTTGTCCAATGGATGATCACGTGTCAATTTTCCGAGGTGTTCATGTGGTTGTTGTTGAGGAACCAAGTAGAGAGTTGATATCTTCTCAAGAAGATGGTTCGATGATGACTCAGAGCAAATATATTTTCAAAGGATTCATCTTCCGAGGAGCAAAAGGGTTTTCATCATCCGTAATAAGAAAGAACATTTCCATTGTGTACACTTGATGATTGATGATTTTTGATGAGACAAAGTGATCGCAGAGGCGCTTCTTGACTTAATGACATTGAAACCAAGGGTTAACTTCATTGATAGATAGAAGCACCTCGCTGATGGAACCGACATATCATTAGCACTTGGCTCATAGTGTTCATCAAACATTGATCAAATAATTTCTTCAAATCATCTTCAAGGAGGTACATACGGAGTTGTTGGTGTGATTAGAAACAAGAGAGAACCGATAGACCATCGGATAAAGGTTCAAATGCGGGTCCAAAATCGATTGTCTTGGAGCCATATGACCGGTCACCATCGAACGAACGTGAATTGTTTCCATGATATTTCGGTTCTCTTGTTGTAGATTCGTATCCTTTTCTCGCTTGGTGCATACCCTACAAATACTCCAATGTCTCGCTTTAGCTTTTAGTTTACCTAAATCTTGACCGCATTAGTTGGGTAACATAAAGCACCAAACACACGAAGGTAGGATAGATCGTGTTTTCGCTTATGGACAAGTTCATATGGAGTTTTTCCATGAGAAGTGTGAATAAGGGAACGATTTTGGGGTAGCAAGAAGTTGGTAATGGCTTGAGCCCATAGAAACATTGGAAACTTTGAATAAATTAGCATTGTTCTCGCGGCTTCCACAAGAGTTCGATTCAGATTTCAACTACACCGCTCGTTGAGGAGTTCGTGGAACACTTCTTTGATGACCGATTCCAACACTTTCATAAACCGAATTAAGTCTTTGTTAACAAACTCGCTCCATTGTCCTGCTCGAACAATTCTAACAATATTGTTGAGTCGAACCGAAGTCGCTTGATAAGTTTGATGATGACATCCGAGTTTCATCCTTTGTCCTCAAAAACTTTACCCAAGTAAATCTAGAATAGTCATCAACAACTACTAGAATGTATTTCTTCCCATTTATCGCTTGCACTCTCATTGGTCCGCATGCATCCATATGAAGTGTACGAAGAACTTCCATTACCGAAGTTCATGGGTTTTGGTTTCAGGGCATATTTTGTGCTTTTTCCCAATGGGCAAGTCGAACAAAGATGATCTTTTTCATACTTTAACTGGTAATCCTCTTACTAAGTCCTTTCTCGAAAGATTGTTTATGGTACCAAAGTTCGTTGATCGAGACTACTTGCATACATAGCCATGACTTAGTTTTGGAAGCCTTGACAAGAAGCGTGATGGGTGAAGATTTCATCATATCTTCGATAGAGATGGTGTATAGGTTTGAACCACGAGTTCCTCCGAGAAGTTTCACACCATCAAGTTCTCTAACAAAGCAAGTATGTTTTCAAGGCCACTTCTAACCGAGTCACAAAATTGTTCAACGTAAAATAGATTATGTCCAAGACCTTCAACATAATATACCCGGAAATCACACTATCTCCAACCACGTAATCTCCATAACCCATAATAGCACCAAATGATCAAGCTTCGAATCTCACGCTGATAAATTTGCTCACGGTTCATGAGCCGTGACCGTCTCCATTCATACGTTGAAATACCGAGTCCGTGTACCACATAACGATTTGAACGATCCGCAATGAATACGACAAGAATGGATAATCGATAATTGGGATCCCCATGCAAGAATGGGTTCCATTTGGTTAGTAACAAGGATTGGAACACCACATCGAGGTAGAAACAATGGACTCATTAGAAATAGATGCGCATAGTGTCCATATTTGACCTATTCAAAGTATGTTCACTTCTTAAGGGATTAGTTCTACCAAGAGGCATCCATTTTCTAGTGGCATTGACTTAGCAAATTTAGAGCCAAACTCATTAACCTTACGCCCAAGAGGTATCCATTGATAACCTATATTACTAAATTTCCTTCCGTGGGTTTCCACTGCTTTTCTAACTTTCTTTCGCTTTGCCTTTTTGCCTTTTAGCTTTGAATTTTAACATTAACAATTTTAGCAGTGGCATTTAACAACATTAGACAAATCATTCACACCACATTCAAGATTAGTAATAATCAGCAAATATCATTACATGGTTTGCAAATAGTATCGAATTCTAATTGATTAAGATTTATGGCTAATACTAGAATCAACACGATTCATTTTATTCAACTCAAACTTAAAGTTCCTAGGTTGGTCTTCACTTCTTCCAATGCACATTCTTAGCTTGCGAGGTCCTATCTTGCTTGGTATTGCCCGGAGGCTTTGACCCGCTTGCTTTAATGTCACCGACATCCTCGTAGAGGGAATTATGGGAACATTAGTTGGTTGATCTACTTTTGCATTCATGAATTAGACGCAGGATCCGAACTACTTGAAGGCACGTTAGTGTTCACTTTCTTAAAATTAGGCATAGAATGGTTTGTATGTTTGGCACTAGGCATAGAACAAGCCATCATGCCTTTTCCTTTCGTATCTAAGGATTTAGGACATGTTGCTATTAAACATTCTAGCGCCTCTTGAGATCGTTTCGCCCGAATGCAAGCAAACCTAATTTCTCTATCAAGAGGCTTATTTAAGAAATCCTCTTCCACGATCTCACCGGAGACATTCTAGACTATCCTTAAGGTGAGCACAATAGTTGTGAAACATGTGTTCATTATTCCTAAGATGAGGAGGAATGTATTTAACAAACAAGATGATTGCGCCCCGAGGATGACTTTGATGCAACATTCTCATTAAAAACAAGTGGCAGTCCCGAATTTCGATTCTCAATTTCTTTTGTAAAGACGTTATTTTTCGTTGTTTTGTCACGAGTGACTTTCATTGAATCATATAACTCTTTAAAGTGTCGCTTAACTTTTCATTTTCTTCTAGAAAACTTTCGCTTTCCTTTTGTAAAGCATTAACTAAGTTTTCAAGATGAAAATTTTTAGAATATCGAGAATCTAAAGGAGGAGGCATTTGGGAGCCACCACATTTTTCTTTTCACCTTTAATTGAGAGATTTGGGCTTTCAACTTTTCGATCGTGTTACAATGAGCTTGAACTGCTCGTCACGCTTTGTTTATCCGAAAAATTGCATCAAACTCGAACATCCGAGGATGTCTTGATATTTGAGGTTTTGACATTTTTTAAGATGTTGATATTTTAGTTATAAATCAAAATGTTCAACTTCTAGTTTAGAAAGATGTTTTACTAAATTATCGTGATCATCCCGATCAATTTTCTCACTTAGTCTCGAAGTTTTGTTTTCAAGCTCAATGACACGATCATGGGAAACTTTCAATGCAATAGATAATTCATGAAATCGAGAAGCAGAATAGAGTTCTTAGTAACAAGATAAAACACATCTTGAGCAACACAACTCGAAATCAAATTCTCATTTAAGATGTGCAAGTTCTTTCTTTCAACTTCATTATATTTGAGTTCCTGCTCATAATCATTGACTTCAACTATCATTGCATCAAATTCCTTTTCCATTTCTTTAATATCGAATTTATCCCTTTTGAAAACTCTCAAATTGACCTTTTAATTGTTCAAGAAAGGCATGACCTCGCTAAATAACATTCTTTAGTTTGCTCAAACCCTTTCCCCCGCTATCCTAGTAGGTGTGATTCTCTTCTTACACGCTTTCTTAAAATCAACAAACAAATGATAAACAACATATAGGCGATTAAGGTCTTGCTATTAGTGGCAATAGATCTAGAACTAGATGCATTGGTGTATTGGAGGATACATGTAGCTGCTGTGCATTTTCCTAAGGGGGTGTTTGTTTCAACAAGTACATTAACTTTTAGCTTATCCATGTCTTTCTTCCAAAAGATCCGTCTGTGGGTTAATTGAGTTCGAGGCTTAAACATGTTCAAGGATATCCAATTTTCCTTAGTGTAATCATGGGGTTTGATCGTTATGTTATTCTCTTTACACGCAGGATCGTTAAGCTTCTTATTCAGAAGATATAACTTTTCACATACACATCAAACCATAACACAAAGTAGATATAGATGGAATTCTAGAGAGAGAAAGTTAGAGGTTTAGGGAACTTAGTGAGAGAAAGTGAAAGATATTATTATGAGCTCCAACTCTACCTTGGATGGTAGAGAGTATTTATAGTCTTACATAAATCGTCACACTTGGGTCATGGATCGCATACAGCTGGTAAAGACCCGTCTGTCCTCCACGGTGTTACTTAACTAAATACTACTTAACTTAAAATAACTACGACTACGAGCTTAACGATTACATATACCGAGGTGACCGACTTTAATACCGGAATTTCTAATTCCTAACAATCTCCCTAAGGAGGTCACCTCAATCATGTACCAAAATTATATTGAATACAAACAGATATTACATTAAAATTGATCTTGCATTCTTGATGTAGTGTTTTGTCAAGCTCGTAGTCATTGATTCTTCACATTGCATGTTTGGTTACTCTGTGGAGGTCTTTACCGATCCACGTGATGATAAGTTCGAGCCATCTTTGAGATCATCACTATCAAAAATCTCTCGTGACATCCTTTGTGGTGTTGGTATTATGATGTTGTGACATTAGGACCCACATGCTCACATTCCGGATCATGATATCTTCTCATCGAGTAGCGGAAGCTTTAGTTGATTCATGATATTGCAAAGAACAGAAGGTAGCATGGAGTGAAAATATCGAGTCGCTGATGCACTAATCATGATTTCTTTTGAGATGAATGTGTTAGTGAGTATGCGGCTATGGATTGACCGCTTCATTCGATCACCGAACGTCAGCGCACTGCATAAAACAGTTAGTAATAAATCACACGAAAGTGTCTTTGATCACTTCGATGAATCGAGGTACACGCCCACGGTGCCTCGCTGATCAAGACAAGTACCGCCCGTGATCGTATAATTCAAGAATTTCCTTGATGTGGTTTCGCAATGCCTAGCTATTCTCAAACCGAACATCTCAAAGAAGACAACACGAGCGAGTGAACCAAATAATCGAGATTCACCGATCGATGAAAAGAGATTTGAAAACAATCGTATTGCTCAATAGAAATTGTTTTTGCAATACAACGAAGGTTTTATTAAAATCAATTTTCAATCAAAAATACCTTTGGTTTGAAAATGAGTACACACGATGTGCTAAAGAAAAGATTTTATTAAGCACAACGTCCGGTTTTTCAAAGGCATCCGTCAATCCATAACTCGAACTGTGATTGATTCAAGAGATTGAATCGCCCCATTGTTTCTCGCTCGCTTGTCACATGGTTGATCTATATAATAGATCTCACATGCCACCTACCGTGAGCTTGTTTGATGTTGGCTCCAAGGCTTTCCATCTTCATTGTGAATATGTAAACACATCACTCGATGTTCCGCAATACCACAAGGATAATGCGAGGACTCAAGATATAATCTCTCTTCCACATTGTGTGAAATGAGAGTCTTCATTGAAAGTGTCCTAATGAGATTTATTGATGATCTCGTGGCTCTAGACTCAAATTGTGCATATTTGGAACCTATAACGAGACTAGGAGAGGGTCTCCTTCTTCAATATCAACCATCTCTAAGAGAAAGTCGATAGATAATGCCTGTCCTCGCGAGAATGAAACAAGCCCTTTAAGAGGAACTTGAGTGGTTTGGAAAGGTGAAGTGCAAAGCGCCACCGGGTTCATGACGCCTTGTCTTCAATACCGATGTTACCATCAAGAGTATATGAAGTGAACCCAGATCTCGCCTCTAAGGTTGAATAAATGGAGGCTATTTGTTTTCACCCTTTCTCATTCAATTCTTTTAATTTTTCAACCCTTCAAGCTTACCGAGACTTCATAGCTAGAACCTTGTTGGGTTTATTCCAAGACTAGCTCGCCTTAGTCCGCACTCTTCCCATATCTCATTTTCTCCTTTGTCATCATACCTAAGGACTTCTACACTAACTAGTGGATTGTCCCTCGGTAGATCCCTCCTGCTCAAGCGGATCATGGGAACCAATACCTAACCTTATCATCCTTATATCACCGCATATAAAGTAACGCTGGTCGGTCTATATGGTATTGTTCATCCGCCATTGGATCCAATTGAAACCATTTGAAAATCAATTCGTATACTTGTGATATATTATCAAAGCATTTTGTACCGAATTGTTTTTGATATTTTAGAACGAGAACTCCCCTCAACATGTGCATCAAGTATTTGAAATTGTTTTGCACACGGAGGCAAGAGAAAGAATTAACTTTGATTACCATTTTCTAAAGATATCAACATCACTTCCTCAACAAATCAAGTAGATATAGCATTTCGGGAAGGATGAGGTTTCCATAAATTCGCCTCCCTCAATATGTACCTCGAGGTTTGAAAAGAGTTTTGCACATACTAGAGGGAACCCGCACATTGGGATGAATTATCACGCTTCAAATCAAAGGTTTAAGATCGATGCTCCCCTCAACATGTGCATGAAAATTTGAAATCGCTTGTCACACGTGGAAGGACAACATGTACATTCATGTGAAACCATTTACCAATTATCGCTTAAACCAATTTAAATCACACATTCTCCCCGATCACAATTATCAAATCATTTGAGATTTGTGATCTCTTATAGATTTAAATTGATTTTGAAAGCTTTTTAAGGGAATTGTGACTTGATTATGAAAGTGTTTTAATCGATAAGGATCGGATTTTAAGACTTTAAACTCCATTGATAAAACATGCATGTATATCTTTTGAAAACAATTTAATGCCAAATAACTTTTAATTTAATTGAAATTATTCTCCCTCAATCAATGACATAGGTTGTTGATCGAGAGATAGATATTTTGACAAATAAGTCCCGATGATTATCAAAAATAGAGATCGAGTTATTTTTCAAAGCATTTAGTTTTCAATGGATAAAGTTTATAGAAACAGAGCATGGAATTTTGAAAACATGATAAAACATGGCTCGTTTTTTCTTTTTAAACCGGTTATTGCTTGAAAATGACAATAAACCATTTCTCTTTCTCCCAAAAATATTTTTTTGATTTTTGATTTTTTTTTTTTTTTTTAACATTCGAACAAACGTTTGAAGTCCCGTGTCATTCTTTGAATGACAGCACAAAGACCGTAGATATTATCGAACCGAGAAAAACATGACAAAATGACAATATTTTTGAAGATTTTTCAATTTTTCGATTTTTATGGATTTTGAAAGTTTTATGATTTTCTATTTGATTTTGAGGGTTTTATAATTTTGTATTTTGATTTTCGAATAAATATTTACAAGAGATAGATGAAGATAGACCTTTACTCCTCGCCTTCCTCCTCAAGACGCTTGAGAGTTTCGTTGAAGGCTTTTCAAACCAAGTCGTGGAAGAATAAACTCAAAACGCTCTCTTGGAAGAGCTTTGGTGAAGATGTCCGCTAACCGATATTCGCACTCACAAAATATAGTTCCACCACACCTTTTTCCACTTGTTCCCTCGATGAAATGATGTCGAATGTCGATATGCTTTGCCCTCGAGTGTTGAACGTTGTTGCATGAGAGAGCAATAGCACTTTATTATCACAAGATGTAGGGATTTTGTTGAATTCAAAGCCATAGTCGATAATTGAGATCTCATCCATAGGATTTGAGCACAACAAGATGACATGGCTATGTATTCACCTCAGAGAGGAAATAGAAGTACTCATTTGCTTCTTTGAAGACCACTTACAAGCTTATCACCCAAAACCGAGCACCTCCGTATGTACTTCGACGTGTATCTTGACAACTCGCATGATCAAGATCTCGATAGGCCGTTAGTGACATACCGGTGTCCTTCTGTACCATAGTCCCATATTGATGGTTCCTTGAGATACCGAAGACCCGCTTAATCGCTTCAAGGTGCTTTTTAGTAGGCTTAGCTCGGTATCTAGCACACATGCAAACAATGAACAAGATGTCTCGGTCTACTAGCAAGTGAGATACATCGTGATCCAATCATACTACGATATTTCGCTTGTCAATCATGATCCCCGAGTGGTCCTCATCTAGTTTGGTTCGGTCAATCATGGGGTGTCAACAGGTCACTTGAATCAAATCCAAATTTCTTTAAAATCTCTTGTATATTTAGATTGATTTATGAAAATGCCTCCGGACTTTGTGAAATTTGTAATCCCAAGAAAATGACATTTGTCCCATCATTGACATTTGAAACTTTGAACTCATTACATTAGAAAACGATCACATTCCATTGGGGGTCAAGCAAAAATAATATCATCAACATAAATTTGAACATGAGTTAAATGTTTGCTCGACTTCGGTGAACAATGTAGGATCAATCGCTCCTTTGTTGAATCCGGTTGATAGAAGAAACTTTGATGTTGTATCATACCATGCCCTTGGTGCTTGCTTTAAACCGTAAAGAGCCTTCTTCAAACGATAAACGTGAGTAGGATGCTCTTGATTCACAAATCCTTCAGTTGGTCGACGAGACGACTTCTTTAAGATCTCCGCTCGTAAATGCCGCCTTTACATCCATCCGATAAACCATCGATAAGGTTTTAAAAGGTACCTTTTGCGGGTCATTTAAGCCCTTATTCGATCACTTCAGTATCCGTTATTGCTTAATATCGCTCCTTTTCACTTTTAGGTCTCTTGAAGGCAAAATGTGGAATGATGCTTATTTGGACTAAAAGGCGAATATACGAAGAAATGGCCAAAGTCGAATCGAGACACTCAAAGTCATTGAAACATAAGGCGACGGCGCCATCAGATATCCGCGACGCCGGAAGGAATTTTGCGACGGTCGAGGCGAAATTGCATGTTTTCGCGGACGACGTCAGTTCTAAAGGAGTAGGCCGTCGTTACTCGTGACGGCCTAGATGCACCAAGACGGCCAGAGTCAAGGGACTACACACAATATAGGTGACGCCACGAAAGGTTTACGTGCCAAGACGAAACCCTAATGACGGCGACACGACGGCCATTTAAACATAAGGTGACGCTCGCAGATGTAATCTTATATATAGAATCCGAATTTTTAGTTTTTGTGTAGTCTTTTGGAGTAAAACCTAAAACCGAACCAAGGCTTTCTTGTGCAAGATTTTAGGTTCTAAACCCTATTATACATCAAGATAAGTATTTACTTCATTAATTTAATTATGTCTTTGATTATTTGTGTGTATGCTTGCATGTTCTCCATGTCCCGCTAATTTATTTGTGTGTTTGCTTAGGAATATGAAACTTAATTATTGAATATTGATTGGTTGATACTTATCTTAGTTGACTAATGATCTAGAGTGCGCTAGATTATTCGTTGTGTACTTAATGCTTGACATTTCTTTGTGAACTTTAGAATATAATTATCTAGGTAATTGTAGGATAAAGTATTCAAGGACAACCGTAGAGTAGGCGCCTATAAATCACTAGAGGATTTGTAAACAAGACCCTTTGGTAATTTCAAAGAGTTAGGGAAATAAGCACCTATAGCCTTAGAATCACAACGCAACTAGAATAAGGACGGACAAATCAACCATCAATAGGAGATAATTAAGGAGTAGTAAACCTAGTAAACACATCTTTAAACTATCATACGAGTACACATCAATTAGACATAGACTATCACAACCTTAGCTTAGATAATTAGATAATAGTAGAGTAATCGGTAGCAATACCAACCCCCAAACCAATACCCGAGATTCGCACTTTTCATTTTCTAAAAACATAAAAAGATAAAAATAATCTTCCTCAACCTCAACCTTAGCGTAGTAACTTCTCACTAGCATTCCTATTCCCAGAGAACGATATCAATACCCGCCAAGCTTACCCTAATTACTACACTACAACGATTAGGTTCATCGCCTAGGGTGTTATAAAACTTGCTCAAGAAAAGGAAGTTCCTTTGACCCCAACGACGCTGCAGTAGCGTTATCAAGTTTTTGGCGCGGCCGGGAATAGAATAGCTAGTTAGTAGTCCACCGCTTAGGTTTCTTTGCTTGATTCCTATCAAGTAAATTTTCTCATTTTTTTAGCTTTCTTAGTCTATCCCTTCTTCGTGACCTTTGTTCGTAACACCCATCACTTTTCACCATGGAAGGTGACAACCAACCACCACTCATCAACCCACCACCAAACGACCGCTAAGAGCCCGTACTCTTGGTGAGTACTCAGACCAAACCACCTAGGTTATAGGAACACCATTGAGCTTCCCGACCAAGCCCAAACTACGGCCCACGATCCGACACCATCCGTTGGTGCAAAACGGATGTGTATTCCATGGACTTCGCTCAAGATCCAAATCAAAGATCCGAGGGATTTCTCAAAATTGTCGATTCCATCGACCTTGATGCTACTACTCGGAGACCACGCTCAAGGCTCTTCCAATTTCTCACGGGACCAAGCTAGTAATTGGCTTGAGCGACTTCCCACCGGCTCCATCTCAAGTTGGGATGATCTTACTTCGCTTCCTTGCTCAATTTTTCCCACCGGGAGAACCACTAAGCTTAGACGAGAAATCTTAACGCTTCAAAGAACTCCAAGGTGAATCACTCTACAAAGCGTGGACTCGATTCAAGGATCTACCAGAGACTTCCCCATCATGGCATCGATCTTGGCTTCAAATCCAAATCTTCACGATCATACCGACTTCATCACTCGACGATCCATTGATCGGGCCACGGTGGAGGCTCAATGACTTCAATGCAGAAATCTTGGGATATTATAGAGAGCTTGTCGATCAAAGCTACGAAGATTGGAATGATTCTCCGAGACCGATTAACATAATCAACGCCATATCAACCCCGTCCGAATCCTCCGACACCCTCGAGAAACAAATGAGCGCCATTGAGAAAGTGGATTGATTATCTTATGGAAAGGCAAAAGAGCCCCTGCACAAATTCCTCGAGAGGTCACAATTCGCCAACTCTACCTACCACCCCACACCTCCTTCTGAGTCTCCAAGTCGTGATCAAACCCAACTTCCGAAGCGCTTCTGCTCTACTTCCCAATACCACTCTCACCAAGCTTCAAGGAACAAATGAGGAGTACATGGCGGCTCATACGGAAAGATTAGCCAGTTTGAAGAGGAGGTTTATAAAGAGAGAGGAGATGCAAGCAAAGATGACGGAAATGATGAATTTGGTAATCGAGTTTACCAAAACAAAGGTTCCTAAAAGGTGCTCAGAAGAAGCAACGATTGCCCTCCCACTTCATTTGTCAACGCTGCTTCCATTATGCCCGAGAATGCAAAGGTTGAGACGCTGAAAACCGAGGGAAGTAATAAGGAGGAGTTTGCATGACGACGAGCCCGAGACCATTGAATACTACCTTAAGCACGAATCAACAAGAAAACCATTGCAAACCAAGTAAACAACTTTAGGTACAATGAAGTTCTCAAGAAGCCCTTGATGAAAAATGATCAAGAAGAGTATGACGCCCTACCTATGGGACCCCCGTATGAGTTAGTTATAAAAACCTCTAACAAGGAAACGAACACCATTGTGGAATTTCGTAATACCGCTAGCATAGTGACATTGATAATATTAATGCCTTGGCCGATCAGGGACCGATGTGAACATAATGCCATTATCAATCTATAATAAGTTAACTAAGGAGAAACCACCAAGACTCGACCTTAGACTCTCCTTAGCTAATCACACTTATGTTCACCCCGTAGGAGTCGCAATAGATGTTCTAATCGAAAGTGGCTAACATTGTTTACCCGTAGATTTCGTGATCGCTGATTTTGAAGAAGACAAAACATACCCCTCATTCTTGGAACACCGCTTCTAGCTACCGCCAAGGCAACCATCAAATGCGGAGAGGCCATGATACTCAAAAGCTGAAAAGGGTATGCTAGATACCCATCATCCCAAGGTATCCTCTCAAAATCATGGAAATGATTACGAAAGGAATCGAAAACCCTAGCCATAATGTTAAGAAAAGATAAATGATCGGGAAAAAGGGCTTAGAGACTTCATGGTCCAAGGATTGTATGCAACATTGTGGAAACCCGATAATAAGTTAGAAGCAACCCCACCCTGTATCTAAGGCACAAAAGGACCCTAAGAAATTTCTAAAAGGAGAAAAGTACTTCAGACAAATCAAGGAAAAGGGCAATGCAAGGAAAAACAACCCAAGATGGTTTGGGCTTTTCACAATTAAGGAGACCAACTTAAACGAACTCGATGAGTGTCTAAATACTCATCATTTTGTATAAAATAAACCGCAAAATCATCCGAAAACACTCAAAACACATCAAAATGATCAAAATATCACAAATCAGTGTTTTATGTGTTTTAAATGCAAAATATCAAAATCGATGAAAACATATCAAATTTGCAAAAATTGCGCTTTAGTCCCCAACTTTCAAAAATTGTCAAAAATAGTCCCTGAGTCAAAATTTCAAAAGAAAAGTCACCAAAGGTCCTTTTTAAATCATAACTTGTCAAATTTAGTCCTTTGGTGAAAAATATAAAAAGTTTGAGAAAATTGCAAATTGGTCCTTTAAGTTTCAAATTTGGCAGAAATGGCCCCTGGAAAATCTGAAAATGGCAACTTTGGTCCTTGCATTATTAAACCTTGTCATTTTTAATCCTTTGAGCAACTTTATGAAAATATGGCAGTTTTGGTCCTCAAGTTTGGAAAATTACACAAAAGGTCCCTATGTACTAAACTAAGCCTTAAACCATTTTGACCCTTACCCAATTCTGGACCCCTGTCAAATAACCATTTGGACCCCCCCTTTTGATTATTAAACACTGCCCAGTCAACCTTGGTTTGACCATCCACTTGCCCGCCAAATCCATCTCCCCTTCTTCCCCAACATAATCCCTCGAATCACTCACTCCACCTCAACCCCTCCTCTCCATATCACTTTCCTTGTCCCTCCTCCTCAACACAAACAAAAGTCATTAATGCTCATTCTCCCAAGCACTCAACATCTCCACTGTTAAAATCCAACTTGGCGCCAAAATGCAATCAACGGCCAAAAGGGCTCTAGCTATCCAATGGTTCCAAATTGATGTGGGAAATGCTCAAAAGTCAAGCTTGGAAGCAAATTGGTATAAAAAAGAAAAGAAGAGAGAAGCTTGAAGGCGTAGCTAGTTTTTGGTTTTTTTTCTTTAATGTCGTTTTTTTAAATGTTGTAGTTTTAGTAAAAATGTTGTAATTTTAGTTTTCATGTATCACATGTAAGTGATAACATCATTGTATGTGTTTTTGAGTTGCAATTCAAGTCTTTAATATAAATTCCAAGTTTCATTGTCAACGTTGAACTTTTCATTTTCTAAACTTTGTTAAAGCTTTTAAGCGCTATGTTTTAATCTCAATCAAGCTTCTTTAAGCTTATCAAAGTTTTTACAAGCTAATATTCAAGTTCAAGCATTTTTGAAATTGGTCAATAAAAGTCAATCCGGTCAAAAGATGGAAAGTCAAACATAATCTTGGTTAAAGTCTGATTGAATAGGTATTTGAGATTAGTTTAAGCTTATTTTGTGCACTACATTTGAGTTTTGAGCAAGTCTCCTTTAAAATTCGGTTTCAAAAATTATTTTGAGTTATAAAGTAGTGTTTGGTTCTAGCTTATTTAAGGGTCTAAAATCACTTTTACCCATTTTGACTCTTCAAGTCAAACATGTTTCAAGGTATTAGTTGATGTTTAAAAGGTCTTAACTGTTTCGCAAGAGTTTGCAAGTTTGGTTTAAAAAAAAGCTCAATCGCTTCTCTCGTCAACACGTAAACAAGCAAGCCATCGTCATTGCTTATGTACTGCTTTTCCAAGCTCGTTTGTCATCTAAAACTTGTCCAAATGGCTTTTCTCACTTCCCAACATGCCCATCTTTACATACCTTTAGTTTATTTGCTCTTAGGATAGCTTTAGGTTAGTTAAATTTGCACTAAAAGTCTGTCGAAACCCATGTCTGTTCGCAATGTAAGCCACAAAAATTTCTTTTCTTTCTTTTAGCTTAGTCAAATTTAGTTTTTAGCTTATTTAGGTTTTAAATGTTGCTTCTTAATGAACTAGAGTAGGTTCTTGATAGCTTATTATTATCATAGCTTAGTTCGCTTGTTAAGTTTTCTTTTTTTTTAGCTTATTTCAAGTCCTTTTAGAGCCCCTTAGATAGCTATCCAAACAGCTTTTCATTTTCTTTTTTTTGCGTAATCTGGTTTAGGTAGTGTTCAATTCATGTTTAGATTAGGTTAGGTTAGATTAGCTTTAGTGTTGGTAGCTTTTATAGCTTGTTTAGTTGCTCCTTTAAGTGTCCTAAACCAAAAAGCTTCTGCTTTGCCCTCGAACCAAACAAATTTCTTACATGGGTTCTGCTCCCCAATAAGTCGATTCACACTGGTTTTCAAGCCTTTCCAAGTTAAAGTTTTGTAAAACATCCTTATTTTGATCTAATAAGTTAGTTTGCAAAAGTAAAAGTTGAAAAAATAAGTAGTAAAAAAGTGCATGTCATGTGTTTCAACTCGCGTGACTGCTTGCAGTATAACCACCACCACACATGCAACTCCACTCTACCATCTCGCTTCTACATGTGTTTCTTGTTATATCCTTTCACCGTTATTGTTTTAAATGCGTTTTAAATGCTTTTAGTTAATAAGCTTTAAAGCTCTTTTCTAATATAAATGCTTATAGGATTAAGCTAGCTTATGGTTTTAATTTTCTTATTTAGTGTTTAAAAGATTACTTTTTCGGATTTTTGGTAATTTTCAAATTCATTAGCTATTTTTAATAATTAGTTTTTATAAATGTAGTTTTTAATTCATAATAAAAAATATAAAAGTAAAAAAAAATATAAATCTTTTTTCTAAAATTTTCTTTTATCATATAGTTCGTAAAAATTGATTTTACACTGTAGGCCCTTTATTTCATAAATTTTACGTTTTATCTTGCGCCCAACAGAATTTTTGTACATAACGACGTTTTCATTTTAAGTCACGTTTTAGATATTTTAAGTTTACGTTTTAGTTAAAATAGTTTATTTAAGATATTTTGTTTTATAAAATCAACAAAAACATCATTTTAAATATAGTGATAGCGTTTATTTAATATCTTTTATCTTTTTAATTTTCTTAATTTGCATTTAAGTCGCTTTTATTTATTTCCTTTTTCAGTAGTGTAATATTCAAATCCTAATCTTTTCTGATCGCTATCATTAGTGATCATTCTACCGTCTGATCAAGTGTTTAACACACCATTGAGTCTCCGTGGGACTTAACGACCGAGAATCTCAGATTCTCCGATCTTAATTGTATTTGTGTGCTCGAGTTGTTTTAAGTCTTTTAGACTTGACTGCTTTCAGCAGATCAAAATTTTCGCATGCCGGGAGGCTTTTAGCGTGTTCTAAACCTTTTCGCATCCATTCTTGTGCATACCCCATCCTTTGTAAAAAGTTTTTGTAAAGTTTTTAAAATCCAAAAGTTCATTAACACTTTTCCTAAAGTGTTAAAACGCCAAAAATATTTTCATTCTTTGTTTTATCATAATGTTTTCAAAAATACCAAAATATTCATCTTTACCCTCTCACATCTTTGATTCTTCATCCTTACCCTCTAAAAACATTTGATTCTTTCTATGTCTCATCCTCACCCTCTTGGTTGTCAATGGTGTGGTGGTCCTTATAATGGTGGCAATTGCCCCGGTTGTGGTATGGTGGAATCGGAAACGGGTCCATCTATAACCAAGATCCCTATTCCTACCATAACACGACTCGATTTATTCCATCACCACCACACTGTGATACTCAGCAGCTTTTCTTGTTGTGAGTACCGTGGTGGTTCACACTCCAGATTCGATTGTCAATCGGAAACACGCTTGTCTATGAGCGGGTTCCCGATACCAATTATGACTACAACACATACCACTCACAACCACATCGCTTTTCTGTCATGAGTATTGTGGAGGTCCTCACTCTAGCTCGGATTGTAAAACAAGGAACCCATTTCCTTGTTACGATTACGACTCTTCAGATCAAGACCAACCTCCACAATACCAAATGATTCAAGCGACTCCTCTTGAAACTACGATGATCTTCTCAAGACTCGGAGTTATTAAAAGAACTTAAGGAGGAGTCGGCTATGTCATCCCATAATCCAAATGAAAAATCAATGGAAGTTTTGTTAGTCAAGAGCGAGATGCTAAATTAGATTCCCGTGATCATGCTTGAAAAACTATTAGGGAATCAATTGCAATAGAAAAGCGGCCAAATCTAGCTCTCGATTCCGTTTCATTCCCGATGACGATGATGATGAAGATATCCTTGATATCCTACAATTTTATAACGGTTCATCAAGTTCATCATTGAAACTCCTTCCATGAAAAGTCGTGGAGAAAAGACTATGATGGAATTACTAGCGTAAGAACAAATGTTAAGTATTAAACATATGTATGCTAGTCCATCTAAACTCCTCATCTGTTGTTATCACACCCAATATTCCCACTCACCTCTAAACATGGGGATGAGCTTAGCACTATTCCGTAAATGGAATCGCCTAGTGTCGAGGACCTTATCCCAATCCCGAGAGAGTCACAGGAATTTCGATCATCCGTGTGATATCCCTTTCCTCTTGAGTGTTCTCAAGATCATTTTGAAACTTTCTCTCGATCTTAGCGACGATTGTGCTTCCTATGGAGACATCGAGTACGCTGAGGCATCACTTCCACTACTCGATGCTAATCCCTTCTTGAGGAGTTCTCCGTGAACTCACTCACATCAATCCACTCTTTGATCTCAAGTCGATCCGGGAGAGATCGAAAGTCTCATTGATAATGATCATTCACTCACTTCTTATCCCAACAATCCAAATGAGAATGTTGATCACTTTGTTCCCGAAACATTCAAAGCTACTTTCACCAATCCTCTATTTGAATTCGACTGAATTCACTTTAGTTTCGAGAATCCACTCTTTGATGCTCGATCGAGGATAGTGATGAGCCCACAATGGAGCAAGAGTTCACAAATTCACATCATGTGAATGATTCTCTTCATGAGGAGTTCTCCGGTGAACTCACTCATATCATATCTCCGCCGGAGTATGATTGCGTGGATGGCAAAATCATGATCGGGGAGAGAATCTCAATTTGCATAGTTATGACAAATCTTCCCACCCTCCCAACCGAGATGCCTTCCAACCCAAAGAGCTCTACCAATAAAATCCAAATAAGTGCAATCGCACTTAATCCCGAGGAAGAAGATCTAGTTATGATTGTTATCATGATCTTCCTTCTTTTCTTCACCTACTTGGTGACTTCTCTCTTCTTCACTCCTTCGGAATGAAGACACTATCTTTGACCCGGCATTTTCATTTATCATCCGTGAGTGGGTCTTTCTCTATATATCTCATCGGTGTGGAACTTTCACGTGCTTCATATGTTTGTCCAAACATCTTGAATGAAAGTCCGATGGAGATTGTTTCTTCCACTTTGCTTCCCATGAACCAATGAATGCGGGGTCGAGTCAAGCTAGCGACTGGAAATCAAAAACAAGAGCACACACCATATGGGTTTTCACCCATATTTTGCCTTCTTTCTACTTTCTACCACCCAAGTGTGGGGGGATGCCCACATGTTTATATATATATATATAAAAAAAAAAAAAAAAAAAAAAAATCTTCTTCTTTCTAAATAATGGCCGTAGTATTTCCCTTTACGTTCTTTGTTTCGCATAATCGCTAGGTACTTTGAATATCGAGGCAATATTCATTTCTAAGTGTGGGGAATTCTCACGAATTTCATATATTATCTACCCAATTCCCGCTTTTGGCCAAAATTTTTTTTGGAGTAAGTGTTTTACACTTACTCATTTGGTTATCATCCGCCATGTCTCAGAAGACAAAAGGATTGGCTAATCCAGAGCAAACGGCTCTTGGTAAAGATATATCAAACCGCTTATATGGCTTGCAATTTGCCCAAAATTGTATGGTTCTCAACTCACCATATCCTAAAAGTGAAGAGTTGGCTAGCCCGCAAGATTATGGCTTGTGGTAAAGGCAAAGGAAAATCCATAATTGGTAATCACTCACCAAAGATAATTCGATAATTTATCTAAGAGTTGGCTAGTCCGTAAGGGTACGGCTCGGTAAAGACTAATCAAATCCGTTGACGTTTTATGATTTGCTCAAAATCATTTGGTTATCGGTGTACCAAGGTTCTTACTTGAACCGAAACATTTGGCTACTCCGTAAGTAATGGCTTTTGGTAAAGAGATTAAAATCCATTATGTTTTCTCAAATCATTGCTAGGGACTAGCAATATCTCAATGTGGGGATTGATGAGTGTCTAAATACTCATCATTTTTGTATAAAATAAACGCAAAATCATCTCGAAAACACTCAAAACACATCAAATGATCAAAATATCACAAATCGGTGTTTTATGTGTTTTAAATGCAAAAATATCAAAATCGATGAAAAACATATCAAATTTGCAAAATTGCGCTTTAGTCCCCAACTTTCAAAAATTGTCAAAATAGTCCACGAGTCAAAATTTCAAAGAAAAGTCACCAAAGGTCCTTTTAAATCATAACTTGTCAAATTTAGTCCTTTGGTGAAAAATATAAAAGTTTGAGAAAATTGCAAATTGGTCCTTTAAGTTTCAAATTTGGCAGAAATGGCCCCTGGAAAATCTGAAAATGGCAACTTTGGTCCTTGCATTATTAAACCTTGTCATTTTTAATCCTTTGAGCAACTTTATGAAAATATGGCGTTTGGTCCTCAAGTTTGAAAATTACACAAAGGTCCCTATGTACTAAACTAAGCCTTAAACCATTTTGACCCTTTACCCAATTTGGACCCCTCACAATAACCATTTGGACCCCCTTTGATTATTAAATTTGCCCACCAACCTTGGTTTGACCATCCACTTGCCCGCCAAATCCATCTCCCCTTCTTCCCCAACATAATCCCTGGAATCACTCACCTCCACCTCAACCCCCCTCCTCTCCATATCACTTTCCTTGTCCCCTCCTCCTCAACACAAAACAAAAGTCATTAATGCTCATTCTCCCAAGCACTCAACATCTCCACTGTTAAAATCCAACTTGGCGCCAAATGCAATCAACGGCCAAAAAGGGCTCTAGCTATCCAATGGTTCCAAATTGAGCTGGAAATGCTCAGAAAGTCAAGGGGAAGCAAATTGGTATAAAAGAAAAAGAAGAGAGAAGCTTGAAGGCAGTAGCTAGTTTTTGGTTTTTTTTTCTTTAATGTCGTTTTTTTTTAAATGTTGTAGTTTTAGTAAAAATGTTGTAATTTTAGTTTTCATGTATCACATGTAAGTGATAACATCATTGTATGTGTTTTTGAGTTGCAATTCAAGTCTTTAATATAAATTCCAAGTTTCATTGTCACTGTTGAACTTTTCATTTTCTAAATCCTTTGTTAAAGCTTTTAACTGCTATGTTTTAATCTCAATCAAGCTTCTTTAAGCTTATCAAAGTTTTTTACAAGCTAATATTCAAGTTCAAGCATTTTTTGGAAATTGGTCAATAAAAGTCAATCCGGGTCAAAAGATGGAAAGTCAAACATAATCTTGGTTAAAGTCTGATTGGAATAGGTATTTGAGATTAGTTTAAGCTTATTTTGTGCACTACATTTGAGTTTTGAGCAAGTCTCCTTTAAAATTCAGTTTCAAAAATTATTTTGAGTTATAAAGTAGTGTTTGGTTCTAGCTTATTTAAGGGTCTAAAATCACTTTTTACCCATTTTGACTCTTCAAGTCAAACATGTTTCAAGGTATTAGTTGATGTTTAAAAGGTCTTAACTGTTTCGCAAGAGTTTGCAAGTTTGGTTTAAAAAAAGCTCAATCGCTCTCTCTGTCACCACGTAAACAATGAACTATCGTCATTGTTTTGACCCGCTTTTCCAAGCTCGTTTGTCATCTAAAACTTGTCCAAATGGCTTTTCTCACTTCCCAACATGCCCATCTTTACATACCTTTAGTTTATTTGCTCTTAGGATAGCTTTAGGTTAGTTAAATTTGCACTAAAAGTCTGTCGAAACCCATGTCTGTTCGCAACAGAAGCCACAGCAGCCCTTTTCTTTCTTTTAGCTTAGTCAAATTTAGTTTTTAGCTTATTTAGGTTTTAAATGTTGTTTAATGAACTAGAGTAGGTTCTTGATAGCTTATTATTATCATAGCTTAGTTCGCTTGTTAAGTTTTTTTTTTTTTTAGCTTATTTCAAGTCCTTTTAGAGCCCCTTAGATAGCTATCCAAACAGCTTTTCATTTTCTTTTTTATGAATCTGGTTTAGGTAGTGTTCAATTCATGTTTAGATTAGGTTAGGTTAGATTAGCTTTAGCTGTTGGTAGCTTTTTATAGCTTGTTTAGTTGCTCCTTTAAGTGTCCTAAACCAAAAAGCTTCTTGCTTTGCCTCGAACCAAACAAAATCCCTTACATGGGTTCTCGCTCCCAATAAGTCGATTCACAACTGGTTTTCAAGCCTTTCCAAGTTAAAGTTTTTGTAAAACATCCTTATTTTGATCTAATAAGTTAGTTTGCAAAAGTAAAAGTTGAAAAAATAAGTAGCAAAAAAGTGCATGTCATGTGTTTCAACCAGCGACTGCAGCAGATAGCTACGACCACACATGCAACTCCACTCTACCATCCGCTCTACATGTGTTTCTTGTTATATCCTTTCACCGTTATTGTTTTAAATGCTTTAAATGCGTTTTTAGTTAATAAGCTTTAAAGCTCTTTTCGAATATAAATGCTTATAGGATTAAGCTAGCTTATGGTTTTTAATTTTTCTTATTTAGTGTTAAAAGATTACTTTTCTGGATTTTTGGTAATTTTCAAATTCATTAGCTATTTTTAATAATTAGTTTTTATAAATGTAGTTTTAATTCATAATAAAAATATAAAAGTCAAAAAATATAAATCTTTTTCTAAAATTTTCTTTATCATATAGTTCGTAAAAAATTGATTTTACACTCGTAGGCCCTTTATTTCATAAATTTTACGTTTTATCTTGCGCCCAACAGTAATTTTTGTACATAACGTACGTTTTCATTTTAAGTCACGTTTTTAGATATTTTAAGTTTACGTTTTAGTTAAAATAGTTTATTTAAGATATTTTGTTTTATAAAATCAACAAAAACATCATTTTAAATATAGTGATAGCGTTTATTTAATATCTTTTATCTTTTTAATTTTCTTAATTTGCATTTAAGTCGCTTTTATTTATTTCCTTTTTCAGTAGTGTAATATTCAAATCCTAATCTTTCTCGATCGCTATCATTAGTGATCATTCTACCGTCTCGATCAAGTGTTTAACACACCATTGAGTCTCCGTGGGACTTAACGACCCGGAATCCGTATTCTCTCGATCTTAATTGTATTTGTGTCCGAGCGCTTTAAGTCTTTAGACTTGACTGCTTCGCAGCAGATCGTAAACCGCCACCATAATTGACAAAGAATGGCCGGAATCCACGGTGAACATACAACGCTCACGCCGCTCGATGAAGAGAAAATGAATGACTAAGAGGGCGGTGATGCAAAAACGAGAGTAGGGACTCACGAGTCTAGCTACAAGACTCTTAAATAAAGAAAAGCGCTTCGTGGGAGGCAACCCATGCTTAATTGTTTGCTTGTTAGTGTCATATATCTTTTATTAATTGTTTGTCCTCATGTTTAAATTTGTAAAATGCTTTATTTTGTTTTTAACCTCGCCTTAATTACATATAAAGGTGTTTTACATAAAGGATAAGTGTAGGAGGATTACACACGTTTTCATAAGAAACGTGAACTTGAGAATAACAATTAACTAAAAGATATATATGTTTGTTTGTTCGAGTCAAATGCTTGTATCGAGTCATAATGGATGTTTTTGCGTAAGTTTTTCCAGATTCTAAAGATGTAAATTTTCCGTAATTTTTTCCGTAAAATCGCAGCACCGCTTTTTTTGTCAGATAACTCGACGGCGTCAGATTGCAAACCGACGGCGCCAGAAGGAATAAAACTTCACCTTACTTTTTCTCGTTTTCGAGCTACTTGTAAAATTTTGGAATTTTCCGATCTTAACTTTCAAAACAAATTGTAAACATCCATTCCACAAGCATTATATCCTAGTTTAAATCGAGTCTTATGTATATTATTACCACGATTTTACGCCAAGGTTTCGCTTTGTTTTCTTCTAGTGTGCGTGTTTAGTTTGTCAAGAAGAAGTTACACAAGTTTGGAAGGAGCCTTTCACGCAAAAACTCTTCTTGGAAAAGATTTAACCACCACTTTTACGGATCCTACCGAGCTAATCGTGGAGTATTAGTTTCTTTCGCTTTTAATTACCTTCTATTATCATAACTTTGATATTTTCGGGAACATCGGGGACAATGTTCATTTAAGTGTGGAGGAAAATAAAACGGAACTTTGAAACTATGCTTATCCTTGACTATTTGCTTTGTCCAAGTGTATTTGTGTAATAAACCATGAGAAAATGTAGGTTAGGGTAATTTTAGCCAAATTTAAAAATTTTTTTCATGACATATAAGAGTGGGCCATTAGTCTTAACAAAAGCGCCTCATGGATAGGAAGTTGCATGACTAGCACAAAAAACCCTTACCACCTAAATTCCACCCAAAATGCGAGGATCGCCTTAGATTAGTAGGAATTAAAGCATTCATCTTTAATGCTTAGAGTGTGAACCGTAGTATATTAGATTCTAGAACTTGTTTTGTGATGCATTCCGAGATCGCAAGTGAGGCTACACTTGTGTAGTTAGGAATAACTAAATGATAAGAGGCATTAGGATAAACCCTTGTTTGATACCGTAATATAATTACTTCTTCCATATCGGTTGAGTAATTCCCCACACCCTTTGCGTTGTACTCATCTTTAGTACACGATACCCCTAGTTAACCCCTCGAGCCTATCCTTTTCGCGGTTCTCGTGATGTTTCGGTTTTCCGAATATCAATGAAGAGCATTGTTTACACCCCACCCCCAAATATACACCCAAATCGCTTTAGCCTACCTTTATTGCACTCACTTTTAGTGCAAATTTATGTTATCACCCAAAACCCTTAGTTCAATTATCCGTTGCTTGCATGAGTTGCTAAGTCGAGTCATATCCCTTGTATACGCTTTGGGATGATTGGGATTCATGGGAAAGTTAAAGTTTATGAAACATAGGAAAGAGAACGTTAAACTCAAATTCCCTTTGTTTGCATAATAATGTACCCAAGTGTTTTGATCTTTCAATTCGGGTCAAATTAGTGTTAGAGTAATAAAAACTCAAGTGTAGGGATGTGTCTATAAACCCTATCATTTTGATGTACCGTAGAGGATGGTAAAGTAAAAGTGTATGCAAAAAAAAAAAAAAAAAAAAAAAATACGGGCTACCATCCTACATCTATCTTTTAAATTGTGTTTGTTTATTTTCGTTGCCTAGAGTTTTAGAGTGTCGAGTCTTGGCTTAGCAACGCCATTCTTCAGATACTTGCAACATAGAGATTTTTGACTATCCACCACTATATAGCCTATCCCACCAAACCCTTATTTCCTACCGTAAGCCTAACGTTACAACCCTTTAAAGACCTCTTTGATAGTCTTTCCTAGGTGCTTACGCCAAAGCGACGGAGGTTTGATCTATTCTCAAGCCTATGGTAATCTATGTACTAGGACCGGTTAATGAGTGTTTATCTTCCATTTCCGATTTGTTATATTTCATATATACACCCGAGAGATGATGAGTAGCCAAACACCCCATGAGGTGCTAGTATGTATTTCCGTGCTTGTTATGACTTTTATGGGCTTATATGTGTTGTGGACCGCTTTGAATGGATGCTTCATGACCCTAACTTATAAATTAATTGGCTAAAGCACATTTGCTTGAGGACAAGCAAATACCAAGTGTAGGGATATTTGATAAGGTTTTAAAAGGTACCTTTTAAGGGGTCATTTAAGCCCTTATTCGATCATCAGATCCGTTATTGCTTAATATCGCTCCTTTTCACTTTTAGGTCTCTTGAAGGCAAAATGTTGGAATGATGCTTATTTGGACGAAAAGGCGCGAATATACGAAGAAAATGGCCAAAGTCGAATCGAGACACTCAAAGTCATTGAACATAAGGCGACGCGCCATCAAGATATCCGCGACGCTGCCGGAAGGAATTTTATGACGGGTCGAGGCGAAATTGCATGTTTTCGCGGACGACGCCTGTTCTAAAGGAGTAGGCCGTCGTTACTCGGACGGCCCAGATGCGCCAAGACGGCGTCAGAGTCAAGGGACGGCACACACAATATAGGTGACGCCGTCGAAAGGTTTACGTGGCCAAGACGAAACCCTAATGACGGCGACACGACGGCGCCATTTAAACATAAGGTGACGCCGTCGCAGATGTAATCTTATATATAGAATCCGAATTTTTCGCTTTTGTGTGTAGTCTTTTGGAGTAAAAACCTAAAACCGAACCAAGGCTTTCTTGTGCAGATTTTAGGTTCTAAACCCTATTATACATCAAGATAAGTATTTACTTCATTAATTTAATTATGTCTTTGATTATTTGTGTGTATGCTTGCATGTTCTCCATGTCCCATTAATTTATTTGTGTGTTTGCTTAGGAATATGAAACTTAATTATTGAATATTGATTGGTTGATACTTATCTTAGTTGACTAATGATCTAGAGCGCTAGATTATTCGTTGTGTACTTAATGCTTGACATTTCTTTGTGAACTTTAGAATATAATTATCTAGGTAATTGTAGGATAAAGTATTCAAGGACAACCGAGAGTAGGCGCCTATAAATCACTAGAGGATTTGTAAACAAGACCCTTTGGTAATTTCAAAGAGTTAGAAATAAGCACGCCCTATAGCCTTAGAATCACAACGCAACTAGGAATAAGGACGTGACAAATCAACCATCAATAGGAGATAATTAAGGAGTAGTAAAACCTAAGTAAACACATCTTTAAACTATCATACGAGTACACATCAATTAGACATAGACTATCACAACCTTAGCTTAGATAATTAGATAATAGTAGAGTAATCGGTAGCAATACCAACCGCCCAAATCCAATACCCGAGATTCGACTTTTCATTTTCTAAAAACATAAAAAGATAAAAATAATCTTCCTCAACCTCAACCTTAGCGTAGTAACTTCTCACTAGCATTCCTATTCCCCAGAGAACGATATCAATACCCGTGGCTTACCCTAATTACTACACTACAACGATTAGGTTCACCGCCTAGGGTGTTATAAAACTTGCTCAAGAAAAGGAAGTTCCTTTGACCTCGAACCACGCTGTAGCGTTATCAACCACCATGTTCTTACTTAAAGATTAGCCGAAGATTCGATTGCCTCGATTCGAGCCATGGAGCAAAGATTCTTCAAAGTCTATACCTCCTCTTGACGATATCCTTTAGCAACCAATCGAGCCTTGTTTTTCAACACATCACCATGCTCATCAAGTTTTACTTTGAAGATCCATTTGAGAGCTATAATCATAGCACGCCTCGAGCGTGTACTAACTCCCATACATCAAGTCGATCAAACTCATGAATTTCATCTTGCATGGCATTGAACCACCGCCTTCATTCATGGCGGTTTTAACATCTTTGGTTCGATCTTAGATAGTACGGAGTTGAAGAAACACCATAAGGCATCGGTCATGAAGTTGTTTCCGTGTTGATACAGACGAGAGGGATTTCCAATGATGTTGTCTAAGGGTGATCGTGAGTCCATTTTCCGAGGTGTTCATGTGGCATTTGTTGAGGAACCGAGGTAGTCGAGTCGATGTCTCTCAAGAAGATGGTTCGATGATGATTCAGAGTGGCAAATATGTTTTCAAATGGAGCATCTTCGTGAGTCGCAAAGGGATTAACTTCATCATTGATGCCGTAAACATTTCCATGATGTACATTCAAGAATGATGATTTGTTGATGAGATCAAGGATCGCAGCAGTGCTTCTTGACTTACGATATTGAGACCGATGGATGGACTTCATTCATTGGAATATGAGCATCCTCTCGTTGTAGGGATCAAGACCTCATTAGTAGTAGACTCATACAGCTTCATCAAACATTGGATCAAACAATTTCTTTACATCATCTTCGATGGAGGTACATATGGAGTTTCTTGAGAGGAGTTTGGAACAAGGATGAACCAATAGGACTGCTTTTGAAGTGCGGGTCCCGAATGGAGTGTCCAGAGCCATTTGACCGGTTAGCTCATCAAACGAACGTGAATTGTTTCCATGATATTTCGGGTTCTTTTGTTGTAGATTCGGTATCCCTTTTGTTTGGTGCATATCCTACAAATACTCCAATGTCGCCTTTAGCCCTAAGTTTGCCCAAGTCTTGACCTCATTAGTTGGATAGCACAAGGCACCAAACACACGAAGGAAAGATAGATTAGGTTTTCTGTTGTGGACAAGTTCATATGGAGTTTTTCCATGAATAGTGTGAATCGTGGAACGATTTTGTGTGTAGCATGCAGTGGCAATTGCTTCACCCATAGAAACATTGGAACCTTTGAGTAGATCAAGATTGTTCTAGCAACTTCAACAAGAGTACGATTTCGCCTTTCAACTACACCGCTCATTGCGGGGTTTGTGGAACACTTCTTTGATGGTCGATTCCAACGCTTTCATAGAATTCACTAAGTTGTTTGTTGACAAACCCGCCCATTGTCTGCTCGATAACTCGACAGCTTTTGTTTAGTCTAACTCGCACTGCTTGATGAGTTTGATGATGATATCGAGTTTCATCCTTTGTCCTTAAGAACTTGACCCGTGTGAATCTAGAGTAATCATCAACCATAACTAACACATATTTCTTCCCAAAGATATTCTCGCACCTCATTGGTCCACATAAATCCATATGAATCATATGAAGAACTTCGTGACGAGTTAGAAGGTTTGGGTTTATGGGCATACTTCTTGCTTTTTCCCAATTGACATGCCGAACAAAGATGATCCTTTTCATACTTTAGTCTAGGTAAACCTACAACTAAGTCCTTTCTCGGAAAGATCGTTGATGGTGCCAAGTTCAAGTGATTGAGACGACGATGCCATAACCATGACTTTGTTTTGAAGCCTTAGATAACAAGCGATTGAGAGGCCCTCATCATGTCATCGATAGAGATGGTGTAAAGGTTTGAGCCACGAGTTCCTTTCAACAGTTCCTTACCATTAAGATCTCTAACGAAGAAGGTATGTTTTTCAAGGCTACTTCTAGATCGTAGTCATAGAATTGACCAACAGAGAACAGATTGTGACCTAAACCTTCCACATAATACACTCTAGAGATGACACTATCACCAACAACATAATCTCCATAAACCATAATAGCACCGAAATGATCATTACCAAATCTAATAGCCCCGATGAATTTGCTCACGAAGTTCATGAGTCGCCACCGGTCTCCAAATATATGTTTGAACAACTGAGTCCAGTACCACGTAATCGATTTGAACGATCCGCAGTTGAACATGCACAAGAATGGATAATCGATAATTGGGATCCCCATGCAAGAATGGGTTCCATTTGGTTAGTTACAATGGTTGGACCACCCACATCGTAAATAGAAGCATTTATATCGTAAAGTGAGGTAATGGAATCATTGTGAATAGATGCAATACTAGTGTCTCAGATAGCCTCATTTAAAGTGTGACCACTTCTTAAGGGAATAGTTCTACCAAGAGACATCCATTTTCTAGTGGGCATTATCGATTAGTCTTATGACCAATGTATCCAATAAAAGCCTATTCACGAATGTTCTTCCCTGGGTTTCCATTGTTTTCTAACTTTCATTCGCTTTTGCCTTTTAGCCCTTTTAGCATGAATATTAGCATTAACAACATTAATCGGACAATTAGCATCATTAGCGTAACATTAACATCACATTCATGATTAGAAATGTAATTCAAGCAACCATCAAGACAAGGTTTGCAAATAGTATCGAATTCGAATTAATTACAAGACGCCTATGGCTAATACTAGAATCAACACGATTCGTTTTATTCGATTCAAACTTAAAGTTCCTAGATTGTTCTTCACTCTTTCCAAAGGCACATTCTTAGCTCATGAGGTCCTATCATTCCTTGTATTGTCTTGAGACTTTGACCGCTCCCTTTAATGTCACCGATTACTCTGTAGAGGAATGGGAACATTAGTTTGTTTTACTACTCTTTGCACCACCTGCTTAGATGTGCCGATCCGAACTACATGCAGTGCACTAAGATTCACTTTCTTAAAACTAGAGGTACTGAGATTAGTACTCCTAGAAGGCATCATTGAGTTCTCTCTCTTAGCATTGACTGATCTAGAATCTGAGCTACTCATGGGTACACTACGGTTCACATTCAGAATATTGGGAATCGAATGCATATCATACTTGGTATTAGGCATCGAGCATGGAATCAAAGGGTTAACTCTCTCACCTAATGTCTTTGGGCATATTGTGATCAAGCATTCTAAGATTTCTTGAGATCGTTTAGCATATAAGCATGCATGTCCAATTGCATTATCATGAGGTTTCTATCTTATCCTCTTCAACATTCTCACGCAGCATTCTAAGCAATCCTTAAGGGATGAGAAATATGTTTGAATGGCAAGTTTGTTGTTCCTTAGGTGAGGGGGACATATGTCACGATAAAGCATATTTATTACCGAGTGAACCTTGATACAACATTTTCCTCATTGATCATCGGCATTTTCCTTTTACCCGACTCTTCGATTCTCAATTTCCTTTGCAATGAAGTTATTTGTTCGTTGTTTTGTTACGAGTGACTTTAATTGATTCAAACAACTCATTGAAATGACGTTTAACCTTTTCATTTTCTTCTAGAAAACTTTCATTTTCCTTTGTAAAGCATTTACTAGGTTTTGAAGATGAAACGTTTGGGAATTCTCGAGAATCTAAAGGAGGAGGCATTTGGGAGCCCGTCATATTGTTCGCTTGACCCTTTAATTGAGAGATTTGGGCTTTCAACTTTCTCGATCGTGTTGCACCGAGCTTGAATCTGCTCATCACGCTTGTTAATTTGAAAACCGCATCAAACTCGAGCATCCAAGATGTCTTGATATTTGAAGTTTTGACATTTTCTTTGAGATGTTGATATTTTAGTTGTAAATTAAAATACTCAACTTCTAGTTTAGAAAAATGTTTAACCAAAGTGTCGTGATCATCCAGCTCAATTTTCTCGCTTAGTTTAGAATTAGTTTTTCAAGCTCAATGACACGATCATGGGAGACTTTCGTGGCCATAGATAGTTCATGAAATTTGGAAGCATTAATAGAGCAATTTGAAGCGAGTTGAAAAACATCTTGAGCAACACATTCAAGAATAAGATTCTCATTTAATGTATGCGTGTTCTTTCTCTCAATCTCATTATATTTCAAAGGCACGCTCATAGTCACTAACTTCAACAACCATTGCATCAAATTCCTTTTCCATTCCTTGATATCGCTTTCTATTCCCTTTTAAGACTCTCAAAGTGATCTTTCGAAGTTTAAAGAAGGGCATGACCTCGATTAAATAACATTCTTTCATTTGTTCAAAACCCTTTCTCCTTCGATTATACCGGGTGTGATTCTTTTCTTGCAAGTTTTCTCAAAATCAACAAATAGTTGAAATATAACGATTGGCTAATTAATGTCTTGCTTTTAGTGGCAATTGTTCTAGGTACAAGATGCATTGGTGTATTAGGAGGATACACCGTCGCTTCTAGGCATTTTCCTAAGGGAGGGTTTGTTTCAACAATATTTTCCGCTTCGCTTATCTAAATCCTTTTTCCAAGACTTGTTCGGGAGTCAACAAAGTCCGAGGCTTAAACTTGTTCAATGAAACCAGCTTTTCCTTCTTGTAATCATGAGGAGAGATAATTATGTTTTCTCTTTGCATTTGGGATCATTTTGTTTCTTATTCATCTTTTCCCCGGTGATTTCATTTGATTTCTTATCTTCTCGGTGCACTCAACGCAACTAGATTTCGCCTAGGCTTAAGGATTTCATCACCATCATAAAGCACCTTATGAGTATTTCTAGCCTTTTAATTACCTCTGGATTTGGTTCCTCAACAAGGGAATGTTATGCTTATCGCTTAAGACTCGATGTTTAGTGACCATGTGAGCAAATCTGAATGGTGTTACCTTGTATGTACAACTTGTTCTCAAGTTTGTTTTTCAAAGTTTTCGATTAGAAAATCTCTCAAGAGTTTTGATTCCTTTGCATTAAATTCTTGCTTAAGCATTTTCACATTTTCTTGAAGTTCTTGTTTTTGTTTAGCTATTTTAGAAAGTTTTTCTTGCAAGGAATTTAATTCTTGTTTCAATACTTCTTCTCTAAACTTACTTTTTCTAATTATCGTACTCACTTGGACATCCATTTCCCGCTCACGAGTGGTCAACTCAAACTTAGCACGTTGTTCATAAATAGCAACACGCCCTTATAGGCATTCAATTCGTAAATTATGGAATCATCAGAGCACATGCAAAGTGTATTCATCAAAGACATAGTCATTGTTGACCGCAGAAGATGCATCACTTGGTACAACTACACTTTCACTTTGTTTCACGATTGATCGTATGGGACAATATTGTTATTACCCATATTTTCAACATTTGATTCAATAGTTTCGATTAATTGTACTTTGTCATGCATCCATTGCACATCAAGATCATCGTATAGTTTTAATACCTCGAGATGAGTTTGTCCTTGGATGGGCCACTTGTGGTGAAGAAGAGACCTGGGAGAGACCATTGAGAGATGCTAGCCATAAAATTGTGTGTGCGATGGGTCCATCATCTACATCGTAGTCGTATGCATCACGGTCACGACTTGAAAGGCATTCGATGATTGTGACCTATCTCCGAATAGGTCGCTCATCCACATCTCGCATCATAGGTCTTGGCATTGCCTTCAAGAAGAAATAGCAATTCCTCTTCATTCAAAGCAGCTCCATTGTCCCGAGCTTGTGCCACAAAGATCTTATCTCTCAAGTAATCAAAGATTCATGGACGCTTTGGAGATGTGCGCCTTGCAATGTGTCCTCACCACCACGCTTATAGCATTTGATCGGCTTAGCTTGACCTTGGTTACCATTCCTTCCTCGATTCGATTGCCCACATAACCTCTACCAAGACCACCCTTCCCCGATCATCGTCTTTCCCGAACTCGGTTGCACCACGATCCTTCCATCTTTAACAAGAGCTTGATTGTGTGGGTTAGATGTCGCTCGAGGTTGTTGTTGGTTTGTGGGAGAGAATTCATGTTTTGGCTAATCGGAAGAGCTAGTTGATTAATGAAGCTTCCCACGTGTGCATCAAGATCGCTTGTTTGTACATAGGATCGTGAATGAGTTTGTGATTACCATTACCCAAGGGTATGACTTGTGAAGCTTTGGTTATGATTCCGATGTTTGAGTAGAAGGCGGTTGAATCATTAGACGAGCTTGTCTCTCCGGGTTAGTTTTGAACCGATTGAGAATCAATTTTTCAAACATAGCATGTCTCTCATTCAAGGAGGAAGGCATAGAGTTGCTCATAGTTTGTGTTCTTCAATCCTTTAGTAAGCTTCACAATGTAACAAACTTGTGCCATTCGGATTCATGTTGTTCACAAATTTTGAGTTCAATCGAATGTTAGGCATAGTCATTCGATGTTCCTCATGTCATTAACTAACTTATGAAATCTCACATAGTACTCATAGACATTCTCATCTCGGTTTCATCTTGAAGTGTTCAAATTAAGTCATAGAGTTGGGATTCTCTGTCTTCCATAGTCGATTCGAGCCCGAGAGAAGCATCTTAACATTATCCCAAACCGCCTTTGCATCCGTGTTATGATTGATCGACTTGTAGATGTCTTTAGGAAGACCTTGAAGAACAATGTTTCAAGCCCCGATATCTCGTGATCGAATCTTTTTCTCCTTATCATCAAGCTCATCATACATCTTAGGTCCGTCCATTCCGTAAACAGAGTACCATCTTCATTAGTATCAAGTATGTCTCTAGTCGCTTCAACTCGATATGGTCCTTCATCAATGGATTTGAGAATGTTGACACCATTTTCCTTTCCAAGGCAATACAATCGATTCGTTGAGCCCAAGAGTCGTAGTCGCCATCAAGCATGGGTGGATTTAGTATCCGATCCACCGCTTGTACATCCTCGCACAGTGGGAGATGAGATGAGGGACGTTGGTAGACATGTTAATGATTATACGGATTTTATAACTCTATGATTAAACCGGAAATAGATTCTTTCACGGATTTTACTAAATCAAGAGAAAACCGTAAACAATCACTCAAGTCGCTAGAAGATAATGCACTAAGTCGCTAGAAACAAATGCACTAAGTCGCTACCAATTAATTCGCTAGATCGCCAAGTCGCTAGAATCCCAAGTCGCTAACAGGAAAAACAAGTCGCTAAGTAGTAACTCGCATGCATCAAGTCGCTAACCAAATTTTGGCAAGAATTGCTACACAAGTCGCTAGAGACACAAGTCGCTAAAGAGCAACTCACATCGACCAAGTCGCTACCACAAGTCGCTACCGTAGTGGAGAGTCCACTACTTGTACTTTAACTCGCTAGATCTAACTTGCTAGCTCCAACACCGTAAGTCGCTACAAAATGTGAAGCAAGTCGCTACCAAGAAAAATATTCCGTGAACTAAGTCGCTAGCTTGAAAACCATATAAACATCACTTTTCAATCCAAAACAACCCAACCAAGATGATTCAAGCTTACCAAATGAAAACCTAAACACTTTTGATGATTCTAAACATAAAAGTACCAACAAAATTCAAACTTTAACACAAGAAATCAACCAAATGATGCAAAACCACTAAACTTTTTCAAACTCAAAACCACCTAAAACCACTATAAATCCAAAGATGTGCAAGATATGATCTAACCATGGCTCTTGATACCAATTGTAAGATATAACTTTTCACATACACATCAAACCATAACACAAAGTAGCATATAGATGGAATTCTAGAGAGAAAGTTAGAGGTTTAGGGAACTTAGTGAGAGAAAGTGAAAGATATTATTATGAGCTCCAACTCTCTACCTTGGAAGGTAGAGAGTATTTATAGTCTTACATAAATCGCCACACTTTTAATGTGGATCGCATACAGTGGGTAAAGACCGTCAGTCCTCCACGGTGTTACTTAACTAAATACTACTTAACTTAAAAGAACTACGACTACGAGCTTTCTAACGATTACATATACCGAGGGTGACCGACTCTTTAATACCGGAATTTCTAATTCCTAACATATTCATTTTCTTCCTAGATGCATCATCTAGTTTTCTATCTTCCTCGATGCACTCAATGCAACTAGGTTTCATCTAGGTTTAAGAATCTCATTGCCATCATAGATTACATTTTGAGCGACTTTTGCTATCTTAGCATACTGTGGTCGATTCCTTTATAATGGGATACTATGCTTATCATTGAGAAATCTATGCTTAGTGATCATGTGAGCGATCAATGGTATTCCCTTGTACGCATAACTTATTTTCAAGCTTGTTTTTCAAGGTTTTAGATTAGAAAAATCATTCAAAAGTTTTGATTCCTTAGCACCGAATTCTTGCTTAAGCATTTTAACATTTTCTTGAAGTTCTTGTTTTTGCTTAGCGCTTTAGAAAGCTTTTCTTGTAAGGAGTTTAACTCTTGTTTTAATACTTCTTCTCTAAACTTACTTTTTCTAATAGTTGTACGCATTTGGTCATCCATTTCCTACTCACGGGTGGTTAACTCAAACTTAGCACGTTGTTCATAAATAGCTACTTGTTCTTTATAGGCATTCGATTCGGAGATACAAAATCATCGGGGCACATGCGGTGTATTCATCAAAAACATAGTCATCATTGATGCAGAAGATGCATCACTTGGTACGCCTCACTTTCACTTTGTTTCACATATTGATCATATGGGACAACATTGATATTACCCATATTTTCAATATATGACTCAAAAGTTTCATTGATTTTACTTTGTCATGTATCTTTTGCTCATCAACATCATCGTATAGTTTTAATACCTCGAGATGATTGATTCTTTGGATGGACTAGCTTGTTGTGGTGAGGGACCTTTGGAGAGACCATTGGAGAAATGGTAGCCATGAAAATTGTCTGCGCAGAGGTTCATCATCAACGTCCCGAGTCGTATGCATCACGGTCGGCGACTTGAAAGGCATTCGATGATTATGACCTATCTCCGAATTGGTCGCTCATCCACATCGCATCATATGTCTTGGCATTGCCCTCAAGAATAAACAACAACTCCTCTTCATCCAACACGGCCCATTATCCCGAGCTTGCACAAGTAACATCTTGTCTTGAAGTACTACGCATTTTGAGGCGTTTTGAGAAGTGCGGTTCCTTGCTATGTGTCCATCACCACCACGCTTGTAGCACATAATTGGCTTAGCTTGACCCCGATTTGGATTCCTTCCACGATTCTGATTTGCCACATATCTTCTACCAACTCCTCCTCTTCCCTATTCATACTGCCTTTCTTGAACTGGTTGCACCATAACCTTCCCATCTCTGACAGTAGCTTGATTGTGTGGGTTGGATGTTGTTCTGAGGTTATTGTTGGTATGTGGGAGAGAGTTCATGTTTTGACTAACCATGAGAGACAGTTGATTGATGAAGTTTTCTATGAATGTGTTTGGGTCAGGAGGCTTATATGCAGGATCAGGGATGAGCTTGTAATTACCATTACCCATGGGTATGACTTGAGAATCTTTGGTGGTAATTCCAACATTAGTGTAAAAGGCTGTTGGATCATTTGATGAGCTTGTCTCTCCCTGGTTGGTTTTGAACTGATCAAGAATCCTTTTTTCAAACATGGCATGTCTCTCATTCGAAGAAGGAAGGCATACAAATGCTCATAGTTTGTATTCTTCAATCCTTTGGTTAGTTTCACGAGTCGACAAACTTGTTCCATTCGGGATTCATGTTGTTCACAAACTTTGAGTTCAATTGAATGTTTGGCATGGTCATTTTGATGTTCCTCATGTCATTCACAAGCTTATGGAATCTCACGTAGTATTCATAGACACTCTCATCTGGTTTCATTTTGAAATGCTCAAACTCATCATACGGTTGTGATTCTCTGTCTTCCTTGGTTAATTCGTAACCCGAGAGAAGCATCTTGACATTATCCCATACCGCTTGGCTTCAGTGTTGTGATTGATAAGCTTGTAGATATCTTTTGGAAGACCTCAAGTATAATGTTAGAAGCCCCGATATCAAGATCGAATCTCTTTTCTCCTTATCATTGAGCTCATCATACGTCTTTGGTCCATCTATTCCATTGATCATTGTTCCATCTGCACTGTATCAATTAAGTCTCTTGTAGTCTCAATCGATAAGGTCCTTCATCAATTGATTTGAGAAAGTTGACCCATTTTCCTTTCCAAGACAAGATAATCTGATTCGCTTAGCCCAAGAGTCGTAGTCGATTTCATCAAGCATTGGTGGACGAGTATCCGAACCACTCCTTGAACATCCTCAAGCGATGGAGATGATTGTAGGTACGTTGGTAGACATATTAACAGATTACACTGGATTTATAACTCTATGATTAAACCGGGAAATAGATTCTTTCACGGGATTTTACTAAATCAAGAGAAAACCGTATTACAACCAAAAAATCAACCAAGTCGCTACGAATTCTTGAACCAAGTCGCTAATCACCAAGTCGCTAAGTCACAAGTCGCTAGTGCACCAAGTCGCTACACAGTCAAGTCGCTAAAGAGCAACTCGATAAGGTCCAAGTCGCTAACACCAAGTCGCTAAGCACCAAGTCGCTAAGCAATCAAGTCGCTAAAGAGCAACTCGCTAAGGTCCAAGTCGCTAACACCAAGTCGCTAAGAATCTTAAGTACAAGTCGCTAGCCGTAGTGGAGAATCCACTAAGTTGTAATATTTGTCGGCTTGTCTCAATAGACAAGTCGCTAGGACCAAGTCGCTACCAAAAAGCACTACAACTCGCTACCATTTTCTGAAGCAAGTCGCTATGATGAAATTCACTATGAGAACCAAGTCGCTACCAAGAAAAACTTCAAAAACACACTTTTCAATCCAAAACAAGCTCAACCACAGTGATTCAAGCTTACCAAATCAAAACCCAAGCACATACAATGATTCTAAACACAAAGTACACCCAAAATTCAAACTTTAACACTAAAAAGGATCCAAATGATGCAAAAACCACTAAACTTTTTCAAACTCAAAAACCATCTAAAACCACTAGAAATCCAAGTATATGTAAGAGATGATCAAACCATGGCTCTTAATACCATTTGTAACATATTGAATTTCACAAACACACTAAACCAATAATCAAAGAGGTGTATACAAGAGGTTTTAGAGAGAAAGTTAGAGGTTGGGAACTTTAGTGAGAGAAAGAAAATCTTATTATGAGCTCCAACTCTCACCTTGGGAGGTAGAGAGTATTTATAGTTCTTACATAAAACGCCACCTACGGGGTGTGGATCGTGCATACAGTGGGTAAAGACCCGTCCATCCTCCATGGTGTTACTTAACTAAATACTACTAAACATTAACTAATCTCGACTACGAGCTTTCGACGATTACATATACTTGAGGTGACCGACTCTTTAATAACTAGATTTACTAAATCCTAACAATCTCCCCAAGGAGGTTGCCTAAAAATACATAGAATACAAGCAGATATTACAATTAGATTGTTCTTGGATTTTGTTAATGTTCTTTGCTCAGAGCTCGTAGTCATTGATTCTTCATTATTGCATGTTTGGATAATCAATGTGGTGGTCTTTAACCGATCCACGTGATAATGAGTTTTGAGCCGACTTTGAGATCATCGGCAAACATAAATCTCGACTCTTCCATTGTGGTGTTGGTATTATGTGATGTTGTGACATTTGGACCGACATGCTCACATTCGGATCATGATATATTCTCATTAGAGTAGCGGAAGCTTTTGTTGATTCATGATATTGGCGCAACAGTAGCGAAGCATGGAGTGAAAATATCGAGTCATTGATGCACTAATCATGATTTCTTTAGAAATGAATGTGTTGTGTGAGCATGCGGCTATGGATTGACCGCTTCATTACGATCACCGCAAACGTCGGCGCACGCATACAACGATTAGCAATAAAGCGCACGAAAGTGTCTTTGATCACTTCGTTGAATTGAGGTACACGCCCACGGTTCCCGTTGATCGATACAAGTATCGCAAGTGATCGTATAATTCAAGAATTTCCTTGACGAGGTTTCGCAATTGTTCTAGTTGTTCTCAAACCGAGCGTCTCAAAGAAGACAACACGGAGTGAGTGAACCAGCGATTGAGATTCACTGATTGATAAGAAGAGATTTGAAAAACAATCGTGTATCACTCAATAGAAATTGTTTTTGCAATACAATGAAGGTTTTAATTGAAATCAATTATCAATCATAAACACCTTTTATTTTGAAATATTTGTACACAGTCGATGTGCTAAAGAAAAGAGTTTTTAAGCACAACGACCGGTTTTTCAAAGGTATCCGTCAATCCATTACCTGAACCAGTATTGATTCAAAAGATTGAATCGCCCCATTGTTTTTGTTCAGTTATCACATGGTTGATCTATTGGATAGATCTCACATGCCACCCACCAGGAGCTTGTTTGATGTTGGCTCCAGAAGGCTTTCCATCTTCATTATGAATATGTTTGCATATCACCTAGATTTCTGGCAATACCACAAGGATAATGCGTAGGACTCATAAGATGTAATCTCTCTTTCCACATTGTGTGAAACAGAGAGTCTTCATTGACAGTGTCCTAAAGAGATTTATTTTATGATCTCGTGGCTCTAGACTCAATTGTGCATATTTGGATCCTATTTCGGAGACTAGGGAGAGGGTCTCCTTCTTCAACATCAACAATCTCTAAGAGAAAGTCGATAGATTATGTCGGTTCCCCGTGAGAATGAAACAAGTCCTTTTAAGAGGAACTTGAGTGGTTTGGGAAGTTGAAGTGCGAGGCGTCCACCGGGTCCATGACGCCTTGTCTTCAATACCGATGTTACCTTGGTAACCACCAAGAGTATATGAATTGAACCCAGTATCTCCCCTAAGGTTGAATAATGGAGGGCTATTTATTTTCACCCTTTTCTAATTCAATTCTTTTCATTCTTCAACCCTTCATGCTTACCGAGACTTCATAACTAGAACCTTGTTGGGTTTATTCCAAGATTAGCTCGGCCTTAGTCCGCACTCTTCCCATATCTCATTTTTCTCCTTTTTTCAATATACCTAAGGACTTCTACACTATCTAGTGGATTGTCCCTGGGTAGATCCCTTTGGTTCTGGCGGATCATGGGAATAAATACCTAACCTTATCGTCCTTATATCACCATACATAAAGTAAAATTGGTCGGTCTATTTGGTATTGTTCATCTGCCATTGGAACCAATTGAAAACCATTTGAAAATCAATCCAGATACTTGTGATATTTTATCAAAGCATTTTGTACCTGAATTATTTTTGATATTTTTAGAACAAGAGCTCCCCCTCAACATGTGCATCAAGCATCATTTTGTAATAGAGACAATTTTCATCTTTGAGGGGTTGGCTTGCATCTAAGAGTAGTTATATAAAGAATGTGGTTTTCAAAATAGTTGCTCCCCCTCAATATGTGCATATATATTTGACGATGTTTTGCACCTATTAGGAAAAGACTGCACATTGAAATAAATTGATCACGTTACAAATCTTTGTGGTTTAAGATAGATGCTCCCCATCAACATGTGCATGGAAAATTTGAAATCGTTTGGCACATTTGGGAAGGAGAGCTTGTACATCCTTATAAAACCATTTACCGAAGTATCAGTTTAAATCCAATTTAAATCACAAATTCTCCCCCGATCACAATTATCAAATCATTTGAGATTTGTGATCTCTGTAGATTTAAATTAATTTTGAAAGCTTTTGAGGAGAATTGTGACTTGATTATGAAAACGTTTTGACTGATAAGGATCGGATTTTGAGACTTTAAACTCCATTGATTAAACATGCATGATTATCTTTTGAAAATAATTGTATGACAAATAACCTTTTGATATAATTGAAATCATTCTCCCCCTCAATCAATGACATAAGTTGTTGATTGAGAGATAGATTTGACAAACGTTGAGTCCAGATGATTTTCAAAAATAGTGTCCGAGTTATTTTTTCAAAGCAATTAGTTTTCATTAGATAGTAAGTAATTGTTTATAGAATCAGAGCATGAGTTTTGAAAAACAACATAAAGCATGGCTATGTTCTTTCTTTGAAAAGCGGGTTATTGCCTGAAATGACAATAAACCATTGTTTCACTTTCTCCCAAAAATATTTTTGATTTTTTGATTTTTTTTTTAATATTCGAACAACATCTAAAGTCCCGTGTCATTATTTGAATGACAGCACAAAGATCGTAGATATTTATCGAATAGAGAAAATCATGACAAAACGACAATATTTTTTGGAATTTTTCAAGATTTTTCAAATTTTTATGGATTTTTGAAAGTTTTATATTTTTCTATTTGCTTTTTGAAGGTTTTGTAATTTTTTATTTTGCTTTTCGAAAAACTATTTACAAGAGATGGATAAAGAAAGACCTTTACTCCTCGTTTTCCTCTTGAAGACGTTTGAGTGTTTCCGGTTGTAAACTCTTTAGACCAAGTCGTGGAGGATAAACTCAAAACGTTCTCTAGGAAGAGCTTTGAGAAGATGTCTCGCTAACCGGTATTCATCCTCACAAAATAGAGTTCCACCACACCGCTTTCTACTTGCTCCCCGATGCAATGATGTCGAATGTCGATGTGCTTTGCTCTTGAGTGTTGTACGTTGTTGCATGAGAGAGCAATAGCACTTTTATTATCACGAAGCAGAGGATTTTGTTGAATTCAAAGCCATAGTCGATAATTGAGATCTCATCCATAGGATTTGAGCACAACAAGATGATATGGCTATGTATTCAACCTCTGTAGAGGAAATAGAAGTACTCATTTGCTTCTTTGAAGACCACCACAAGCTTATCACCCAAAACCGAGCGCCTCGGACGTGCTTCGACGTGTATCTTGACATCCCGCATGATCAAGATCGCACACGTTGTTAGTGACATACCGGTGTCCTTGGTACCAAAGACCCATATTGATGGTTCCTTGGAGATACCGAAACACCCGCTTAACCGCTTCAAGGTGCTTTTTGGTAGGCTTAGCCCGATATCTAGCACACATGCAAACAAATGTAACGAATGTCTTGTGTCATCGGCCGTGAGGTACATCGTGATCCAATCATACTACGATATTTCGTTTGGTCTACCATGATCCCCGAGTGGTCCTCATCCGCTTTAGTACGCCTATCATGGGAGTGTCAACAGGTCACTAGAATCAAATCCAAATTTCTTTAAAATCTCATTTGCATATTTAGATTGATTTATAAAAATGCCTCCGGACTTTGTGAAATTTGTAATCCCAAGAAAATGACATTTGTCCCATCATTGACATTTGAAATTTAGAACCCATTTCACTTGAAAACGGTCACATTCATTGGGGTCATCGAGGCAAAATGATATCATCAACATATATTTGAACGTGAATTAAATGTTTGCTCGACTTTACGGTGAACAATGTCGGATCAACTGCTCCTTTCTTTGAATCCAATAGATAGAAGAAACTTTGATAGCGATCATACCATGCCCTTGAAGCTTGCTTCAAACCGTAAAGAGCCTTCTTCAAACGATAGACGTGAGTAGGATGCTCGATTCACAAAGCCTTCAGTCGTCGACGTAAATGACTTCTTTAAGATCTCCGTTAAGAAACGCCGTCTTTACATCCATCTGATAGACTACCATGTTCTTACTTGCAGCATTAGCCAAGAAGATTCTGATTGCCTCGATACGAGCAACTGGAGCAAATGATTCTTCAAAGTCAATACCCTACTCTTGATGGTATCCTTTCGCAACCAATCGAGCCTTTTTCTTTAAAACATCACCATGCTCATCAAGTTTCACTTTGAAGATCCATTTTAGAGCAATAATCATAGCACAATCTGGAGCAGGTAATAATTCCCATACATCTAGTCGATCAAACTCATGAATTTCTTCTTGCATGGCATTGAACCACCGCCTTCATTCATGGCGCTTTCACGCCTTTTGGTTCGATCTTAGAGAGTACGGAGTTGAAGAAGCACCATAAGGCATCGGTTGCAAGTTGTTTTCGTGTGGATACCGGACGGAAAGGTTTAGATGATGTTGTCCAATGGATGATCATGTGTCCATTTTCCGAGGTGTTCATGTGGTTGTTGTTGAGGAACTCAAGTAGCGAGTTGATATCTTTTGAAGAAGATGGTTCGATGATGACTCAGAGCAAATATGTTTTCAAAGGGTTCATCTTCCGGAGGAGCAAAAGGGTTTTCATCATCTTTAACAAAGAAAGAACATTTCCATTGTGTACACTCGATGATTGATGATTTGTTGATGAGACAAAGTGATCGCAGCAGCGCTTCTTGACTTAATGACATTGAAACCGAAGGTTAACTTCATTGATGAGGATAAAGCGACCTCGTTGATGGAATAGACATATCATTAGCACTTGGCTCATAGTGTTCATCAAACATTGGATCAAATAATTTCTTCAAATCATCTTCTCAAGGAGGTACATACGGAGTTGTTGGTGAGGATTAGAAACAAGAGTAGAACCGATAGACTATTGGATAAAGGTTCAAATGCTAGTCCGAGCTGGATTGTCCCGGAGCCATATGACCGTCGACTCATCGAACGTAACGTGAATTGTTTCCATGATATTTCGGGTTCTCTTGTTGTAGATTCGTATCCTTTTCATTTGGTGCATACCTACAAATACTCCAATGTCCGCTTTAGCTTTTAGTTTACCTAAATCTTGACCATCATTAGTTGGGTAACATAAAGCACCAAACACACGAAGGTAGGATAGATCGGTTTTCATTTATGGACAAGTTCATATGGAGTTTTTCCATGAGAGGTGTGAATAAGGGAACGATTTTGGGTGTAGCAAGCGGTGGCAATGGCTTCACCCATAGAAACATGGAACCTTTGAATAAATTAGCATTGTTCTTGCGGCTTCCACAAGAGTTCGATTTGTCTTTCAACTACACCGCTCTCTGAGGAGTTCGTGGAACACTTCTTTGATGACCGATTCCAACACTTTCATAAACTCGAATTAAGTCTTTGTTAACAAACTCGTGCCATTGTCTGTTTGAACAATTCTAATAATATTGTTGAGTCGAACTCGAAAGTCGTTTGATAAGTTTGATGATGACATCCGAGTTTCATCCTTTGTCCTCAAAAACTTTACCCAAGTAAATCTAGAATAGTCATCAACAACTACTAGAATGTATTTCTTCCCATTTATCGCTTGCACTCTCATTGGTCCGCATGCATCCATATGAAGTGTATGAAGAACTTCCATTATCGAGTTTGTGGGTTTTGGTTTGTGGGCATATTTTGTGCTTTTTCCCAATGGGCAAGTGAACAAAGATGATCTTTTCATACTTTAACTGGGTAATCCTCTTACTAAGTCCTTTCGAAAGATTGTTTATGGTACCAAAGTTCAAGTGATTGACGACGATTGCCATAGCCATGACTTAGTTTTGGAAGCCTTTGATGACAAGCGGATGGGTGAAGATTTCATCATATCTTCGATAGAGATGGTGTATAGGTTTGAACCACGAGTTCCTCCGAGAAGTTTCACACCATCAAGTTCTCTAACAAAGCAAGTATGTTTTCTCAAGGCCACTTCTAAATCGAGTCACAAAATTGTCCGACGTAAAATAGATTATGTCCAAGACCTTCAACATAATATACCACGAAATCACACTATCTCCAACCACGTAATCTCCATAACCCATAATAGCACCAAAATGATCGTTTCCGAATCTCACGTTCGATGAATTTGCTCACGGTTCATGAGCGTGACCGGTCTCCAAATATATGCTTGGAGCAAACTGAGTCCGTGTACCACATAACGATTTGAACGATCCGCGGTTGAACACGCATAAGAATGGATAATTGGATAATTGGGATCCCCATGCAAGAATGGGTTCCATTTGGTTAGTAACAGTGATTGGAACACCCACATCAGAGGTAGAAAGAATGGACTCATTAGAAATAGATGTAGTGCTAGTGTCCGTATTTGACCTATTCAAAGTATGTTCACTTCTTAAGGGAATAGTTCAACCAGTAGGCATCCACTTTCTAGTGGGCATTGACTTAGCAAATTTAGGGCCAAACTCATTAACCTTACGCCCATGATAACGCCTAAATTGAACATGTTTTTAGTAGCGTTATTGTTAGTTTTGTGCATGATAATCGGCTATATTTACTCATAACTGTTGCAAAAGTGCAAAAGATACGTATTGTGTATGTATATGTAGCCAGGTATCACGAATGATGAAGAAGTGAAGTTTTTATGCACATTTGGAAGATTCTCGAGGAAGGAAGTCGAGCTAGGAAGCTATTGGATCCAATGATTGGGAAGCACAATGATTTCTAAGTATCTACAGCAAGGAAAGATCAAGTTTTGCCTTGGAAATCATCAGCGAGAGCAAAGAATGAAGCGTATGAGCAAAAGTCAACAAATAGTCAAAACTGCAATAACCCAGCCGTTCGGTCACAACCAGAACCGGATCCGGTGGGCGTTGGTCAAAATGTAACCGATCCGGTTGCCATCAGTAACCGATCCGGTTTCGTGACCGCAGATTACACAAAGTTGCATTTATTGTTGCCTTAACTCCCCATAATCATTGAGTCCGATCATTTCTTGATATTAACTTGTTGGGAACGTTTTTGGTCAGTTGAGTAAGCATACTTGGCTATATAATGAACCTAGTCCTAGTTACTAGGTGTGACACAACCAAAATTGTATTAGTTTACACCTAAACTAATACCAACCATTATTATTCAGCCCAAAAGCTTAGTCCTTACTGAAAAACGTCCAAGAGCAAGGAGGGAACAATTCTCATCCATAGTTTTGGTAGATTGGAGTTATACGGTGAATCTAGGTGATTGGAGGCGCGTGGTTACTACAATCCACGAATTCTAATTCTTGTAATCACAAAAGTTTAGGTATTCTATGAACTTTGTTATGGAATTCTATTCTCTTGAATTGTTGGAATTACTTTGTTATGAATTGTGTTTAGTTATTATTATTATTATCATGGAGTAGTTTTGGGATATACTTGTGTGTTGGGATGTAGTTAATCATATTAGTGTTCTCAAAATGTGATGCATGTATATATGATCTTGTTTAAATGAGTTTGTTGGAAAAATACTAGTCTTGGTTTGATTTGTTGGTAAAACATGTTTTAAGAAAAAGGACCGAAAGGATTTCTCTTATGTTTTATTCCAAAAAGTGAAGTGACAAACTAGTATGGGGATATGGTGATTGACAACCACCATGTTTGCTTATTAAAACAAGACTGGGAACATTTTCATCACGAAAGGGTCGAAAGATTCGTAAGAACAAATTTAATAAGAACATGTTGCAAACAAATGGAATTTCTAAAGGATAATCATTGGGATAAGGACCGAAAGAATTACCTAAATGTTTTTTTTCTTAGAATGATTTTTACAAACATATACCATGGTTGGGGGATCATTTGCTTATGATTTGTGCATCACATCAAGAGTATACACCAAACCTTCATGAATACTATTTATGATTGATTATAGACTACACACAAGTATATATATTTCTTATTATTGAATTTCACTAAAACATAATTATTTGAGGAAGCCTTGACAAGCTTTCTTGTTGGAATCTTTTCATACAAAAACAATTTCAAACACAAAATCCCTTGGGACGATCTCGACTTACCAAACTTTGCTATCACGGACGAGTATACTTGCTCGTATGTGTTAATAGGTTAGACGGTTAAATTGTGTTTATAAATTTTTAAAACTTGCACCAACGTAGCACACCAAGTTTTTGGCGCCGCTGCCGGGGATTTTCTTTAATTTTCTTTGATTTTCTATAAAATTGGTAGTATTGGAATTAAATTTGTTGAAAAGTAAAAAAAAAAAGTTTTGGTAAAACGCTAACCGATTCGGTTGGTGATCCAACCGAATCCGGTTAGACTTTCTGTGTAATTTTTAGTTTCGATTTTATTGTTCTACTTTACTTAATTATTTGTGTTATAGTTCCTAGAGTAATTCTTGTCATTTTAGATTTTATTTGCAGATTATGTCTTGTTGTATAATGATTTCTTAGATTTACTTTTATTTTCTTTATATTTGTTATTTATTAGTTAATTAAGTTTTAGATTAATTTCAGTGTTAATGATAATGATTAGATAGTAATTTTTCAGTTATATGTCTAATTATCTTAATGATAGATTTTAATTAGTAGTTAATTTAGTTTTAGTTTAATGGTTTTATTATTAAGTTATTAAATTGTTGGTTATGAAGAGTTTTTATTAATTAGAGTTTAGTACATCTTAATGATTCCTTAATTGCATTAAATTCTTTTTTTTTTTTTTTTTTGTTAAAAAATTATGTTCGATCAAACCGATCGGTTGCAACCCGCAACCGGATCCGGTTCGATTTTCTGGTCTAGTTATTTCAACCAACCGATTCGGTTGGTGTGACAACCGAATCCGGTTGGAGTTTCCGTGTTAGTTTTTATCATTTTTAGAATTTGAGTTTTAAATTATGTTTTTAGTTTTGTTGAGTGTCTTAACTTGTTTAGTATATGTTTTTATAGTTGTTCTTGTTTTTACTAACTCTAACGCTAATAGTTCGGATTTTGTTTTGTTTTGTTTTGTCAAGTTTGTCTAGTTAATATGGATAGTTTGAGCGGAATCTCGGAATACCTTCGTACTTTGGATGAAATGTTCAAGGATACCGGAAGTTCACTGGAAAAGATTGGAGGTATATTGGAAGAGAGTAAGAAAGATTTGGGGATTGATACGGGTAATATGGAGGAAACAGGTGAAAACAAGGTTCAAATTCCCAAGAAGGGAAGAGTCATAGTTTTCACACAAGCACCTTTAACGGTATATGATTCGGCGCTAATGAGGTTTGGTACGCCATGTAGCATGGAAGGAATAAGTGCTTGGGACGCGCAGCTTAATATGGCTTATGGAGAGAATTACATTTTGGAGAAGGTTCTTGACGAAATTGGTCATGTACGTTTGGACTATGAAGCATATGGAAGAAGGATGGTCAAAAATCTTAAGGTCAATATTCATGGACACATTTTTGAAACAGATTTTGCTGTGTTAGAAGAAGGGAATGCGGATGAACCTAATGTATGCTTTGGTCGAGATTTTCTTGTCATGACCAAGTGTCAAGTAGATTTTGCAATGGGAGAAATGAGAATTAATATAACTGATTTGGAAGAAGGAAAAGGAGTGAACGAGATGCTAGTGGAAGTTTGTGCAAACATGGAAGAAAAAGAGGTGGAAGTAGTTAAAATGCGAAAGTCAAATCGGAAGAAGACTTCATCAAACAAACTAACCCCAACAACAACCACCACCACCAAAAATGACCACACACCATCATCACCTACCACTACTTTCAAACCCTTAACCGACAAACAAAAAGAAGCTATTTTAGAAAACCTAGAACAAAAGTTTCTTGAGCTTAATGAAAAGAAACCAGTGATAGAGGTACTCCAAGATTATGTACTTTACCGTAAGAAGTTGGATGCATTGATGCTAGCGAGGCCTAGGTTGGAAGATAAGAATCTCACGGAAGAGGAGCGAGATCGAATTTTGTTTTGAGGCATGCCAAGGAAGGAGAAGGATCCGGGTAATTTTGTGTTGCCAATCAAAGTGAATGGGAATACACCAGTTTATGCTTTAGCGGATACGGGGTCAAGTGTTAATGTGATGCCCTATCCATTGTTTATGACTTTAGGCCTAAGTAATCCGCAACCTAATCATTTGAAGCTTACTATGGTGGATAATTCTCAAGCGAAGGCAATGGGAGAGGTGAAGAATGTGAGAGTGCAAATTGGCTATCAACCGTATTTGGCCGATTTTCTTGTCCTAGATATTCCGGTGGACAAAAGTTTTCCACTACTATTGGGAAGACCATTCCTACGAACTTGTGGTGCAATTATAGACATGGGAAGAGGCACTATGACTATTGATGATGGTATTTCAAGGAAAACATACTATCCGAAACCAAGAGGACCGACTTTGGAATTTATGGAAGAGTTAGAATGGATGGATGCAAATGATGATTTAACTTGTTTTGAAGTGGGACGTGATACCCAAGGAAACCCAATGTACGGACCGTTAGCTCCACCTTATTTTGATATAGAGGACAAAATGGAACGTGCATTGGCGGTGGAAGCTTTCTATAACCCATTCAAGAACATACTAGTTTACAAGAAGTTGACCGACTTTTTAGGTTCTTTACCGGTGCAACTTAAGAATTTGGAGTGGAGACCCGAGGGGTCGGGGACTTACAAGAGACAAACTGGAGATGGAGATTGGCATGTTAAGTTCGATATACTTTGTCCGGACGGAAGAAGATTCATGAGAAAGTTCAAAACTTTTGAAACATTCCGTGAGTTAACCGGAAAATTTCAAAGCGAGGACATCCTAAGACAAGAGTATTTCGAGGAATTCTAAGGAAAAGACATGGGACCGTAATAAACAAGCAATTATTTTCTTGAATTTCATGAACTATTTCTTTTTTATTTGATGCATTTAGGATTTTTTTTTGTTTTTCATTTTATTTTCATTTTTATTCTTATGATTGAGGTATTTTGGTTAATGCATTATGACTATGAGTTTTGAGTTGAAGTTTGGTTTAGTTCATTAGTATGATGATTTGAGTTTTTTTTAGATTGGATGATTGTTGAAATTTCCAAATGGTGAACGAATGTTGTGTGAATCTTTGACAGGATTTTTGAGTAAAAATTTTTTTTGCTTGGAAGGTAAATGCCTAAGTAACATAAAATGCAAAATTTGGCAAATGCATACCGAAACGGTTGTGTTCATGAGTGAACCGGTTGCATGCAAGTATAAAAACCAAAAATTCACTTTTTCAGAAAAAACACACACACACACTAATTCCCAGCTGGGTTTTGCAAAATTCATCCAAGGGAAGCTAATTGAAGATTGTTTAAGTTGTAGGAAGACATCATGGCACCCAAACAAGTAAGCATCTACATTCAATTAACTCAATTAAGGTTTAATTAGAGCATTTGATTCGAATTAAATATTAGGTCACAATTTGGGGGTTTTTGTTATAATTCGAATTCAATTGTAATATTGATGGATTGAGTGAGTAATTGATATAGGAATGCATTGCAAAAAGAATTGTATGGATTGATTCGCCATGGAATGAATACTAGATGATTGAATTTTCGGATTTGATTGGGTAGTGCTGATGAATCAAGATAAGTTGCAATTGGTGATTCCTAATGATAGATGATGTGTTTTTAGAGGTAATAGATGCCACATTACTGATTAGAACTAATGGTTGAAGGATATAGGTTTATCAAGTTGAGTTCTAAGATGATGAATGTATGATGATTTGAAAGCGAATTTAGAGTAATTCAAGTATGTGGAAATCATTGAGGATGATAGAATGCGATCTAGGAGTGGATTGGACATAGAAAATTTGAGTGAATAAGAGTTTAAGAGGCAAAAGCCTTATGCAGACTGCATAACCGATTTGGTTGCGCATTGCAACCGACCGGTTGGATTTGGACAAAAGAGTAACCGATTCGGTTTCTCTAGAACCGAATCCAGTTACGGTTTCTGTGTTGAGAATTTTTGAAATTTTGAAATGGATCTTAGAGGGTTCCATGAACCTTCTTGTTTGTTCTAACACTCTTATATGGTCTTATATTTATGATTTCTACAGAGAATTATTGTAGGTAGCTCAAGCGAGGAGGCAATTCCAATGAACCCGCTTGTTACGAAGTTTTGTCAAAGGAACGAGAAGAAGAAAGTCAAGTATAGCTTGAAGACGGAGGCAAATGCCAACTTAAAGTTCAAAGATCTCACCGACGGGGAGAAACATGCTTTTCGAGAAAGGTTATCGAAATTGCAACATAGGAGATGTTTGGTTCCGAGGGTGATTGATTGGGATTTGTTTGTGGAATGTGATTGTGAATATGAGTTGAGAGGAATGATGCAGACATCTTATGTGTATTCAGGGGATGGTGATTCGTTCAATGAATTGTCATGGGAAAGATCATTTAGCGTCAATGAAGAGGTTTATCGAGAATGGTGTATGGAGTTCTTTTCAACCATGTATTTTGAAAGAAAAGTGAATGTTCGGAACTTGATGAAGGAAGTTTGTGTTTGGTTTAGGCTTTGTGGAAGGGATCATGCTTACACTTTGTCGGCTTTAGCGTGGCTCTTGGTTTGTATGAGCCACATGAGGTTAATCATCGGTTATTTCAAGCTCACTTTTCGAGGCTTAGGAGGTTTGAAAAGACTATCCTAGTATACCCGCTTATTGGAATCGGTGGGAGATCCTTCTTGCGCTAGGAGGAATGCCTCAACCATCGTGAATCCATTAATGAGGATACTTCACAAGTTGATAGTGACCGGGCCGCTTAATAGGTTTGGAAGCGTGGACAATTGTCAGAAACCGGACTTATGGGTTATGATGTTGCTAGAGGAAACTAAGGACGGTAATGCAATTTGGCAGATAGCCGAGTATTTGTCTAGGAGGGCCCCGGAAATCAAGAGCAATAGCCACATTTGTGGAGGACATTTTGTGACGAAATTGGCGAAGAATCTTGGGTATTATGTTGATGAGGAATTGGCTAAGTGTGAAGAGCCAAAGTATAGTGATACGTGGACTGCACAAGGTTTTGGGAACGCTTTGAATAGGAGATTGAAAACCTTGGGGTTATGGATTGAACCAAAACAACAACAACCACCACAACAGCAAGGGAGTATACCAATGGAGAACGTGAAAGAGGGTACGTCCAGTAGTTTTGATTCAGATTGGGGAGAGTGGAACCAACATTTAGATGAGATTCAATGTAGGGATGTGTGGAGAGACTCGATGATGTTAAGAAACAACTACATCAACGATTATTCAATGCCTATTTTTCAACACATGGCTCGTGAAGCCGATTACGAGTTGCCACCCTACAATCCACCCAATGTTCCACCATATCCTTTCCCTTACACTTCTTATCCTGGACCCTATCCGTATCCATATCCTGGGTACGCACCATTTCCTGATCCAGTGCCCCCATATGGTCGATTACCTGAGGTTGGTGGAGTAAGCTACGATGTTGGAGGATCGTCATCAGGAGTTGGAGGAAAGAAGAAAAAGAGGAGAGTTCGTTCGGAGATTATAGACGAAAACTACGTAACCGAAAGTGATAATGATGATGAGTATGATGATCAAGAAGGGGATGACATGAGCGAAGACGAGGAGTGATCGTGGATCATTCGTGAATTATGGTTTTAAAGACAATGGTTATGATGTGTTAAACAATATTATTTCTGTCTCTTTAACTATTTCTTTAGGATGATTAACATATTTGCTTGGTTTTATCTAGTTTTTAGTCGCATTTGTTTTGTTTTGTTTTGTGTATTGTGTGTTTCAGTTTTTGTTTGCAGGATGGATGTGTCGGAAGCTTATTGATGGTCAAATCTTTGGAGTTGGATAACTCACATGCTTTCTTATGACCCAATATGCGTATTGCATATTCTATCCCGTGGTATCTTTTAACTATTTCTTTTTCCCATTTTCTTTACTTTGAAGTTCATTTTTATTACATTGAGGACAATGCAAAACTTAAGTATGGGGGAGGGAAGAAAATAGGAAAAATGATACGCATTTTTATTTTTTAGATGACTTTTAGATGCAAGTGATTAGAAGGAATTCGCCCTTGATAGTCTAGTTGTTTTCACGCATTATTGATAAATATTAAAAAAAAATAACTTGGGAATTTCAATGGTAAAATGAAGTTTTTGAAAATTTTTGGATTTGAACCAAATTTTGGAAGTAATTCATTTTGGATTCGATAGCATTTTCTAGCACGCATAATAGCCTTTTTCCCACGCAATTGTGAGGTTTCTTTTTGTATAAGACACATCTTTTGTTTTATATTTGCTATGAGTGTGCCGGTGATTATGTCGATTCTAGAACTTGTACTAGTTATGCATTACGGTTAAAATCACTTTCGAGTGATCTAAATATGTTCAAGTGATAAGAGGCATCGTAGGATTTAACCCAAATGGCCTTCCATTTTACATCTAATGATATATTAGCTAACCACATCGGTTAGTTAACCACCTTTATATGGACCCATTTGTTAGTGCTCATTTTTAGCACTAGATACCCTTAGTTACACCCTCTGAGCCTATCTTTTCATTTGTTACATCCAGAAAATACAAAAAGATTTTATACTTTTAACTTTAGCCAACCCTTGTCACGTCTATTGGTTTGTTGCTAGTTGTTTGGAATGTTGGATTGTTTTTGATGATTATGAAGAAGCTACGCTTTGTTTATAGTGTGTACCATTCTACATCATGGATGAAAGAGACGTCTTTCTCAATTTTTTTTTGGTGTATGCTTACACTAAGTGTGGGGAACTTATATATATATATATATATATATATATATATATATATATATATATATATATATATATATATATATATATATGTATCTTTATTTTGAAAACTACATTAAGTGCGAGAAGCTGCGAGAACCCTCCTTGAACCATTAGATTGTTTGCTCAATGGATGAGATGATATGTGCCATTATTGACAATAAAAGAAAGATTAGAAAAATTTTGTAAATCTAAAAGGGTAATTTAGACATTTAGTATTTACCCCTAAAAAGATGAGGAACCGGTTTTACATAGTTGAGATCTCTCACATATCCCATCTCATACCCTAAAAACTGTTACAGCCACCACATAAACCTCCACAAACTACAACAAAGAAACCACAATAGATCCATGAAGACATCCTTCCACTGACAGCCATGAAAACCTCCCACGATCTTCTGAATCCGGTGGGATGTGGGTGTGGTGGTCGTGATGTGGAACGACTATTTTTTTTACTCGAAAACCTCCCACGATCTTCTGAATCCGGTGGGATTCGGGTTGCAGGTTCGTATTGAATTTACACTGTTAAAAAGGGTAATCGAGTATTTTTCCTTTTTTTTATTCGAGAACCACTTATAGATAATCCGATTATATCTTATGTAGAGTTGGCGGGTTGAGTAACATGTCACATATTCAAGTTGAATTTGGTCATTTCTGGTACGTGTTTAAATATGTCAAAGTGAGGATGGGTTGAGATGCAAAGACCTTATTGTCCACTGTTTTTCTTATTAATATTCTAGCTATGCTTACAAATAAAATAATAATTCAAAGCTTCACAGAAAATGATTTAAGAGCTTGTATAAAAAATAAACCAAGTTATATTTTCAAAGCAATCGGCCCATATGCCCGGTTCTTCTATTACATAATTTTCTTTATGTGACTCATTTGACCCGTTTGAGATAAAAGACGACCCAAATCGACTCTATCTTTTTACTGCGCTTTTCATCTTTTGTCCTCTCTAACTATATAAACAAATTATTCCAGGTGATGTTTCCTTCTACACTTATTGGGACTAGGGAGAGCTGGACTATGATGAAGACTATTAGTGTTACACATTACTTAAATTATGAGGAAAGTTTGTTCGATGTTAGCCCACGAGTTCTGGTTTTGGCTTTTACAATTATTATCATTCAGATCTGTCTATTGGTATCTTAGTTATACATGTGTGGTACTGTTTCGGCCTGGTAGCTTCAGCTAATTATTATATATACTCTGATATTGTGTGTAGGGAAGTTCTCAAAGAGTAAAGGTGTAGGAGTCTTTGGAAATGATGCGAAGGATACATGCATTCCTGTAGAAGTATGGCGATGTTATTTGTTAACAAATAGACCAGAGGTACAATAGTATTTTGCTTTTTACTTGATTGATAACGTTATCCTCATTCCCCATAATTTCCCTTGATTCAATGTGTTATATGTATAGGGATCTTCAGACACCAAATTTGAATGGACAAATTTGAAAGAGAAGCTAAACAATGAATTACTACATAATTTAGGCAACTTCATCAACCGTGTCTTTAGCTTTATTGCTAAACCAGGTCAGTTATCAGCTTGTTTTTTATGCACGTGTCCTTGTTCTTGTTTCTTTTCTCAGCCTTGATCGAGTCTGAGATGCGTAATATCTGGTTTGGCTTATTTGTCTAAATCCATTAACGTGTGGTGAGATCACAATGTGAGTGTTTGTTGGATTTCAGTTGCGTATTTCATTGTTGGTCTCAAAGTGGGTTTAAATATGCAACAGGTTGCTGAATATGGTGGAAACGTTGGTTACTTCCGCAAGAGACAATAATGTTGATGAAGCGGTCAGTAATTCCATATACATTTTTACAGTATACTAAAAGCTGGTATTTTTATTTTTTATCTGAGATAACTAAATGCATGGTTCATGTTTGTTATAGTCATCCATCTTGCAACTGAAAGCTGCAATTCATCAGAATATTCTTCTTCATGTGGTGCATTATGTGGCTCAGGCTAATTTTCTAGACAATGCATCGGTTAAGGTAAATCTTTTTAACATATGAACTTATATTTATGTGAAAGAACTCATTTTGTTGAGACCTATACAAAGTTGTATACTTACTATTTTGCTTCAGTTCCTAGTATATCATTTATATTCTCAGAATTATGAAGAAGCTGCAAAGCTCCTTCTTTTCTTAGGTTATATGTGACAGGATATTGTATGTCTTGATACAGTTTAGTTTGACATGATATGATTATTGAATTCTTAAAAAGTGTTGGTTTATTATGTTTACGTATAAAAAATAGATGTTTACGTTTAAAACATATATGTTTATGTATAAAAACATATATGTTTACGTATAAAACATATATGTTTTGTGTTTGATTTATAAAACTTTTATGTTTTGTGTTTGGATTATATATGTTTTGCATATATAAAAAAAATTGTCTCATGTTTATTTGTGTTTGTTAGTTTAAGCTTGTCCATGTGTGTTATGTTATCTTGAATTTTATTTTAAAAGTATTTAATCTTGGCTATTAGTTTTTTAGGCGTGACGTTTTTTGAAGGCGTGCACACATGCTGGAGGTACATATATGTTCTTGGAAGGCGTGCATGTATGTTTTTGGAAGACATGCGCACATGTTCAAAATAATCTGATGAGAAACTTCAAACACATATGTTTTGTGCACATATGTCCGTTTACGTTAATTATTGTTAGTGCACAAGTGTAAAGATATATAATATTCATATATTTCTTCTTATTATAAATTTGTATTTTAATTGTATTTCAATCTATATCGAATTTTGTGTTTAACATTATGTTCTTGGTTGTTATAAATTTACATGATCTAAAAACACATATGCATATTTTCATTTGAAAAACATGCATGTTAAGAAAAAACACATATGCACTAAATCAGTTTTAAAACATGCATGTTCAGAAAAAAGCAAAAAAAACGCAAAAAAAATAATAATAAAAAAAAAAAAAAAAAAAAAAAAAAAAGGTCGAAAAAGGTCAAAAAAAAAAAAAAAAAAAAAAAACAAAAAATAAATAAAATTGACTTTTACTATTATACCCTTTTGGATTAAATAAAAAATTTAATAATTAAAAATGCTATGTTGCAATGATATGTTGCACAATATGCATTAATAGGAGTACATAAGGGGTTCTCAAAATAAAGCCCCTATATATATATATATATACTTAACAAGGTTCTATATAAATATATAATATATATATATATATATATATATATATATATATATATATGGTTATGGTTATAATGAGCTATATTGAGGATATTGATTAGCCAATGAGCTATATTGAGTTATACATATTTATGGAGATCGATATTTGAAGAGGTGAAATAATCATTTTCGGGATTGTGGTTTGTATGATGGCTAGCAACATGGAGGTTTAGACTTGATTTTATTTTTCTTTTAACACCAAATTCATAAACTATCCCATGCCTTATCCATACCCTCTATGAACCCTTAGCCTTAACGTTATAACCCGAATAAAATCCCTCTTTGATGAATTTATTTTCTTTGTTTTGATACTTGTACAAGCTTATGGTAAAAAGCATTGATCATGACTAGGCATTGAGTGATTTACATATACCCACCAATATATGAGTGTTGAGTGAATTCTTAAAATCATTCGTGAGGTGTTCTAGTTATGTTATCTAAGGTGTTTGGTTCATTTTCAAAGTTTTCACATATTATAAGCGAACCAATGATTATCTCTTTTGGGATGATTATTACATTTTTTAGAACCATGGTGTCTAGACCATTGAAATCAATTTTTGCAAATGTTAGACCTACTCGAGGGCGAGTAGAGCTTAAGTGTGGGGGAATTTGATAATGCCTAAATTGAACATGTTTTTAGTAGCGTTATTGTTAGTTTTGTGCATGATAATCGGCTATATTTACTCATAAATATTGCAAAAGTGCAAAAGATGCGTATTGTGTATGTATATGTAGCCAGGTATCACGAATGATGAAGAAGTGAAGTTTTTATGCACATTTGGAAGATTCTCGAGGAAGGAAGTCGAGCTAGGAAGCTATTGGATCCAATGATTGGGAAGCACAATGATTTAAGTATCTGACAAGGAAAGATCAAGTTTTGCCTTGAAATCATCACGAGAGCAAAGAATGAAGCGTATGAGCAAAAGTCAACAAAAGTCAAAGCGCAATATCCCGGCCGTTCGGTCACAACCCGTAACGGATCCGGTGGGCGTTGGTCAAAATGTAACCGATCCGGTTGCCATCATAACCGATCCGGTTTCTCGCACTGCAGTTACACAAAGTTGCATTTATTGTTGCCTTAACTCCCCATAATCATTGGAGTCCGATCATTTCTTGATATTAACTTGTTGGGAACGTTTTTGGTCAGTTGAGCAAGCATACTTGGCTATATAATGAACCTAGTCCTAGTTACTAGGTGTGACACAACCAAAATTGTATTAGTTTACACTTAAACTAATACCAACCATTATTATTCAGCCCAAAAGCTTAGTCCTTACTGAAAAACGTCCAAGAGCAAGGAGGGAACAATTCTCATCCATAGTTTTGGTAGTTTGGAGTTATACGGTGAATCTAGGTGATTGGAGGCGCGTGGTTGCTACAATCCACGAATTCTAATTCTTGTAATCACAAAATTTTAGGTATTCTATGAACTTTGTTATGGAATTCTATTCTCTTGAATTGTTGGAATTACTTTGTTATGAATTGTGTTTAGTTATTATTATTATTATCATGGAGTAGTTTTGGGATATACTTGTGTGTTGGGATGTAGTTAATCATATTAGTGTTCTCAAAATGTGATGCATGTATATATGATCTTGTTTAAATGAGTTTGTTGGAAAAATACTAGTCTTGGTTTGATTTGTTGGTAAAACATGTTTTAAGAAAAAGGACCGAAAGGATTTCTCTTATGTTTTATTCCAAAAAGTGAAGTGACAAACTAGTATGGGGATATGGTGATTGACAACCACCATGTTTGCTTATTAAAACAAGACTGGGAACAGTTTCATCACGAAAGGGTCGAAAGATTCGTAAGAACAAATTTAATAAGAACATGTTGCAAACAAATGGAATTTCTTAAGGATAATCATTGGGATAAGGACCGAAAGGATTACCTAAATGTTTTTGTTCTTAGAATGATTTTTACAAACATATACCATGGTTGGGGGATCATTTGCTTATGATTTGTGCATCACATCAAGAGTATACACCAAACCTTCATGAATACTATTTATGATTGATTATAGACTACACACAAGTATATATATTTCTTATTATTGAATTTCAGTAGAACATAATTATTTGACGAAGCCTTGACAAGCTTTCTTGTTGGAATCTTTTCATAAAAAAACAATTTCAAACACAAAATCCCTTGGGACGATCTCGACTTACCAAACTTTGCTATCACGGACGAGTATACTTGCTCGTATGTGTTAATAGGTTAGACGGTTAAATCGTGTTTATAAATTTTTAAAACTTGCACCAATCGTAGCACATCAGCCCAGTAGGTATCCATTGATAACCTATATTACTAAATTTCCTTCTTGTGGGTTTCCACTGTTTTCTAACTTTCTTTCGCCTTTGCCTTTTTGCCTTTTTAGCTTGAATTTTAACATTAACAATTTTAGCAGGGCATTTAACAACATTAGACAAATCATTCACACCACATTCAAGATTAGTAATGTAATTCAAGCGATCATCATTACATGGTTTGCGAGATAGTATCGAATTGAATTAATTACAAGACGCCTATGGCTAATACTAGAATCAACACGATTCGCTTTATTCAACTCAAACTTAAAGTTCCTAGGTTGGTCTTCTACTCTCTTCCAATGCACATTCTTAGCTTGCGAGGTCCTATCTTGCTTGGTATTGCTCGGAGGCTTTGACCCGCTTGCTTTAATGTCACCGATTACTCTGTAGATGGAATTATGGGAACATTAGTTGGTTGATCTACTTTTGCATTCACGAATTAGGCGTGCGGGGATCCGAACTACTTGAAGGCACATTAGTGTTCACTTTCTTAAAGCGGGCATAGAATGGTTTGTATGCTTGGCACTAGGCATAGAACAAGGCATCACAACTTTTCCTTTCATACCTAAGGATTTAGGACATGTTGCTATTAAACATTCTAGCGACTCTTGAGATCGTTTGGCACGAATGCAAGCAAACCTAATTTCTCTATCAAGAGGCTTATTTAAGAAATCCTCTTCCACGATCTCACGGAGACATTCTAGACTATCCTTAAGGTGAGCACAATAGTTATGAAACACGGGTTCATTATTCCTAAGATGAGGAGGAATGTATTTATGAATACAATATATTTGCGATCGAGGATGACTTTGATGCAACATTCTCATTAAAAACAAGTGGCGGTTTCCTTTTCCCGACTCCTCGATTCTCAATTTCTTTTGTAAAGACGTTATTTTTTGTTGTTTTTGTCACGAGTGACTTTCATTGAATCATATAACTCTTTAAAGTGTCGTTTAACTTTTCATTTTCTTCTAGAAAACTTTCGTTTTCCTTTTGTAAAGCATTAACTAAGTTTTGAAGATGAAAAATTTGAGAATCTTGAGAATCTAAAGGAGGAGGCATTTGGGAGCCGGTCACATTGTTCTTTTCACCCTTTAATTGAGAGATTTGGGCTTTCAACTTTTCGATCGTGTTACAATGAGCTTGAATCTGTTCGTCACGTTTGTTTATCTGCGCATCAAACTCGGAACATCCGAGGATGTCTTGATATTTGAGGTTTTGACATTTTCTTTAAGATGTTGATATTTTAGTTGTAAATCAAAATGTTCAACTTCTAATTTAGAAAGATGTTTTACCAAATTATCGTGATCATCCTGATCAATTTTCTCACTTAGTTCTGAGTTTTTGTTTTCAAGCTCAATGACACGATCATGGGAAACTTTCAATACAATAGATAATTCATGAAATCGAGAAGCAGTAATAGAGTGCTTAGTAACAGTATAAAACACATCTTGAGCAACACAACTCTAAATCAAATTCTCATTTAAGACGTGCAAGTTCTTTCTTTCAACTTCATTATATTTGAGTTCTGTTCATAATCATTGACTTCAACTATCATTGCATCAAATTCCTTTTCCATTTCTTTAATATCAGAATTTATCCCTTTTTGAAGACTCTCAAATTGACCTTTTAATTGTTTGAAGAAAGGCATGACCTCGGTTAAATAACATTCTTTAGTTTGCTCAAAACCCTTTCCCCTCGATTATCCCAAGAGGTGTGATTCTTTTCTTACACGTTTCTCAAAATCAACAAACAACTGATAAACAACATATAGGCTGATTAAGGTCTTGATATTAGTGGCAATAGATCTAGGAACTAGATGCATTGGTGTAATTGGAGGATACACAGTAGCTACAGACATTTTCCTAAGGGGAGTGTTTGTTTTAACAAGTACATTAACTTTTAGCTTATCCATGTCTTTCTTCCAAAATATTTGTTCAGGGGTTAATTGAGTTTGAGGCTTAAACATGTTCAAGGATATCCAATTTTCCTTAGTGTAATCATGGGGTTTGATCGTTATGTTATTCTCTTTACACGCAGGATCGTTAAGCTTCTTATTCATTTTCTTCCTAAATGCATCATCTAGTTTTCTATCTTCCTCAGTGCACTCAATGCAACTAGGTTTCTGTCTAGGTTTAAGAATCTCATTGCCATTATAGATTACATTTTGAGCGACTTTTGCTATCTTACCATACTCGTGGTTGGATTCCTTTATAATGGGGATACTATGCTTATCACGAGAACGCTATGCTTAGTGATCATGTGAGCGATCGAATGGTATTCCATTGTATGTACAACTTATTTTCAAGATTGTTTTTCAAGGTTTTAGATTAGAAAAATCATTCAAAAGTTTTGATTCCTTAGCACCGAATTCTTGCTTAAGCATTTTAACATTTTCTTGAAGTTCTTGTTTTTGCTTAGCGCTTTAGAAAGCTTTTCTTGTAAGGAGTTTAACTCTTGTTTTAATACTTCTTCTCTAAACTTACTTTTTCTAATAGTTATCGCATTTGGTCATTCATTTCCGCTCACGGTGGTTAACTCAAACTTAGCACGTTGTTCATAAATAGCTACTTGTTCTTTATAGGCATTCGGTTCGGAGATAACAGAATCATCGGGGCACATGCGGTGTATTCATCAAAACATAGTCATCATTGATTGCAGAAGATGCATCACTTGGTATAGTCTCACTTTCACTTTGTTTCACATATTGATCATATGGGACAACATTGATATTACCCATATTTTCAATATCGACTCAAAAGTTTGATTGATTGTACTTTGTCATGTATCTTTTGCTCATCAACATCATCGTATAGTTTTAATACCTCGAGATGATTGATTCTTTGGATGGACTAGCTTGTCGTGGTGAGGGACCTTTGGAGAGACCATTGTAGAAATGCTAGCCATGAAAATTGTGCATGCGGTGGGTTCATCATCAACGTCGAGTCGTATGCATCACGATCGGCGACTTGAAAGGCATTCGATGATTATGACCTATCTCCGAATTGGTTGCTCATCCACATCTGCATCATATGTCTTGGCATTGCCCTCGAAGAAACAACGACTCCTCTTCATCCAACACGGCTCCATTATCCCGAGCTTGCACAAGTAACATCTTGTCTTTGAAGTACTCGCATTTTGAGGCGTTTTGGAGAAGTGCGGTTCCTTGCTATGTGTCCATCACCACCACGGTTGTAGCACTTAATTGGCTTAGCTTGACCACGATTTGGATTCCTTCCACGATTCGATTTGCCACATATCCTTTACCAACTCCTCCTCTTCCCTGCTCATACCGCCTTTCTTGAACTGGTTGCACCATAACCTTCCCATCTCGGCGGTAGCTTGATTGTGTGGGTTGGATGTCGCTCGAGGTTATTTTGGTGTGTGGAGAGAGTTCATGTTTTGACTAACCATGAGAGACAGTTGATTGATGAAGTTTTCCATGAATGTGTTTGGGTCAGGAGGCTTATATGCAGGATCAGGGATGAGCTTGTAATTACCATTACCCATGGGTATGACTTGAGAAGCTTTGGTGGTAATTCCACTTTGAAGGAAAAATTATCAGATTATCTCAAGAAACATACTAGCCTCACCAAGACCATCCTGTATGACCCGCATTGAAGGAAAAAAATTATTCATTTCCTAATAAAGTTTGTATGATTATAATTAAAAAAATTGCACTACGCGTTTGGAAATTTCTACATGAATGATAAAACATTTTCTTGTTAGTACCAAATGATGACCGGGAATAAATAAATAAATAAATAAATAACTTGCGAAAGTAAGGTAAAAAAACAAACCTGGTGAAGACCAAGCCGATCATTGGTCTCATAGAAATTGACGATACAAATGTCTGGTTGCATTGAGGGAATTTTTGGATCTTTTTCTTGAGCTTTTTGAAGTGCAGTTTTAGTGAATCAAAGTAACTGATTGGGAATTGGTGGTGCTGCAGAACCATCATACTTTTTATTTGGGTCCCAGTTTCGACCAAAGCACATCATATGTAACTTTTTCCCCCGGCTTGGTAAAATCTCCCAGGACCCATGCCAAATTCTTGACATGTATTCACTATTTTAACCTGCAAGTATTATGTTACATTTTATCAAACATGTACACAAAATAATGAGCATGCGTACTTGTAATATATTTAGAGAAAAACGGTACAATGAAATTAGGTAATGCTTTATCTTTAATGGGTCAAACGAGAAAAAAATGCGCCCATAGTGTATTATTAATCCATAAATCTCTTAAATGTTATGACTGAAAAATAAAGTTGCAAAACTAAAAATTCTATATAAAAAAGAAAATGTTTTAGGCCGTTTGACCCATACTAAAAAAGCTACAAGTTTTGATCTATTTGCATCATTTACTTTATGAAGATATGATTATCAGGTAGGAACTTATGTCGTTTTGTGGATCGAGTAGCCAAGTATCTTGGTTTGCAGATCTCAACCACAGGTTATTCTTAGAACTCTTTCCGATTCTTGATTCGGTAGCAAATTTCTTCAACTGATGTTCATATACTGGACCAAGATAAATCAGTTGCAGAAGCTTGCTTGAACTTACCAGCTTATAGCTATCACCAGGTGTAGCCCCTGACCTCGCTTACAAGAACTTCCATCATTTACAAACTTTTGATATGACCAATGCACTCTAATAAGTTTCACATTGACCCAAAAGAATACAAAATATTAAGGGTCCCAACATTAAACCAATATTTAGACGTTATATATACGTCATGATGTATTCAATCTTCAAAGTGTATAACTTCTGACATGAAGAATCATTAAGGTGTCATTTGAACTAGTTAAGGTGTGTCCAAGGTGAAAAGTGGTTTTGCATCACGATTTTTAATGGTTGCTCTTCTCCTCACACTTTACTGAAATTGCTGAATAATACTGACTGGGTGGCAACATGTTCTTTTTCAGTAGCATAGGAGTCTGAATAGACTGATAGGAGTTGTTTAGTATTAGCAGTGGCAAGTTAACACTAGCAGTGGAAACTTAATACTAGCAGTGGAAAGTTGGTTAGGTTATAGAATCGGGTGGTGTGGACATTGACACATTTGGGTTGAAGGATCTTGGTGAAACATGTAAAGAAGATGATGAAGTTGAGAGAAAAACGTTTATTGAAAATGGGTCTAATCTCGACAAGATTCAAGAAGTGCAAATGGGTGTTCCTCGTCTTGAAAATTATATAATGGGTGTTAAAGTTCCTGATGAGGTTAGGAAAAGTAGTGAATTCGAAGTGCACGAGTCAAGAAGAGTGAACGTCAATGGAGTGGTGAATTGCGAAGAGGATGGGAAAGATCAGGGAATTGAACCAAGTAGGGTGAACTCAGTGACTACTGGAGTTGCTTCCAACAATAGCAGGGAAGAATGTCCAGAAAATTTAGTGACAGTTGAAAGTGGCACAAAAGCTGATATGAGCACTGTGGGGATTGATTTAGTGGAGTCAAAAAATGGTCAAATAGCTTTACTTTCAGATGCTATCAACTCAATAGGTTATAGATGGATTTGTAAGGAAAACATGGAAAAAACCTTCAAAGATTCCTCATTTATAAATTGGACGAAGACGGTTGAGGAATTATTCAAATTTGTTAACCAAGAGAAGCAAAGGAAACATTGGAAAACATATGCTAAACTCTTGTCCAATATGGCTTGTCAAACAGAAGGATCGTATTGCTTGATAAAGGAGGTAACAAATAATGAAGCAACTTTTAATCAATTAATGTTTGATACATGGAAGTGGTTGAAAAACAGAAAAAGAAAAGGAAATAGAAGAAGACTAATATAGTTTGTTCATGGGGGGCGAACAAAGAAAAAGGGAATTCTGCTCGTCCATGGTGGCGGGACAAACAAAGAAAGGATAGAGGCAAAGTGAGCCTGATTTGGCACTGGGATGGCGCTCAATGCAAAGTGAGCCAGGGTTGGCACTTAATGCGAAGTGAGGCTGTGAAAAAGGAATATGAGGAAAGAGGGAATGACTATGGAATGTGTGGCTGTGAATACAAAGCTCAACGTGAGAATGATGGGAAGTATGTGGCGAATGACTATGGAATGTGTGATGACGACGACACGGTGGTGGTGGGATGACGTTGGTGGTTATAGGATGACGACAGTAGTGGTGGTGATCATAAGAATTTGAGGTAAAATGATAGCTTGGAAGGTGAGCTACATAGTTCAATCATCTATTTTGTGTCCTCTGTGTCCTACAAACTGAGGAATGTGACCACTATGTGATTACAGAAGATTGTAACAGCTCAATATGCAAGCATTATATAAACTTAAATTGATGGACATGAGTACCGTATTAGACAGTTGGACTGCCTTGATTAGACACTATGTACCAATAATAGAAGCCAAGCATCAAAATCAGATCAAGAAATTATGGAAAAAAATAGAAAAGGAGGAACACTTTTTCATGCCCATGATGATTCCTTGGGCTCTCATAATATGAACTGGTTAAAGTTCGAATCTTTCTGCCAGTTGCAAATTAGAAATTTATAATTAATTTTCACTTGTCAACATCTTAAAAGAAAATAGCACTCAAAGCGAGTTGACATGAAAAACAACATACAATATTATTATTTTATATCCTATAAAGCGAAATCATATGTATCCTATTGAAACAACGTGTAGCATCACTTGACTAGAACAAGTAGTTTTTCTATAGTAAAATCGGATAAGTGACATTCAACCTAATCAATTAACTTTGTAAGATGATGAGAATCTGTGCAAATTCCTAAAATTGGTAATGTTAGCACCAAGATAGTTTATTTGAATGTGTAAAAGTAGACAGCAATATGTGCGCTATATCATGAAAACAACACTCCAACAGTGAATTTGTAGTTCATATATAAGTATATAACTAAGGAGCCCCACACCTTCGCCCAAAACCATTATAAGAATAACGCTACGGATACCTTGGCACTCGCTCTCAAAAGTCAAGATCAGTATATACAAGTTTTGTTTTACAAGTTTGTCAACTAGTGATTATATAGATATTGTATTTATAAAACAATATTACATAAGTACAATGAAACTAGAAACAATGGAATATGGTCTAATGGTTATGTCCCATACAGAAACATCTCTCTCACTCACCTTGCGTACACTCTTAAAGACCAAAACAGATTCATGTGAACTCTTTTACCTTTCCAAGTAATGTGATTAACTGATGATATATATCACCATGTATGTGCATGTTAGAGAGATGACTGTGTGTGTGCGCACGCAACATAATATCGTTCTCCTTTATGAGCTTGTGTAGACCTATATGACAATACTTTCATTAATAGTTTCTATGTTTATACTTAAACCAAAAGTTGTGATTAAAAATGAAAAAGAATAAAAATGATTTGTAACTGATACATCCTTGCAGACTCAAACTAAGTGGTATGACCATATGACATACAACTATTTTGTATGCACATTATCCCTATCTGCAACTCCATCACACCGATAAGCTTTCACACCGATAACGAAGATTCATTTTTATCCTCTTTCTAGAGCACTTAAAGAGTTAATAATGGTGGATTGACAAAATGAGGGGAGATATAGTCGGATAAAAGAATGAATCAGAGATTAAATTAATAAACATGTACATATGGCCATATGCATGTATGTGGAAGGCAAAAAGTAACAACCAGCTACTACTCTATAAAATTACATACAAGTCCTAATTTCTAAATTATGGTTACAACTGCATTACAAAATTCAAACACGTTGACATAACAATCATACAAATACAATGATCCACTAGCTCATTTGTACACACATCTTCCACTCCAACACAAGCTATGACGACCTTGTGTTTATTTATCGAAATCCATAACTGATATTTCTTAACTCCAACGTCACCCCTGCCCCAAGCAGTTTAGGTGTAAATGTTGCTCCTAACTGAGAGGTGATGAATATTTAGTGATCCCAACGACACCCCCACCACATGATTAGAATCGAGGCTTCTAAATGCAGAATGTGAGGATTCTGCGTTTACGACTACATACCTAACTATTGAGAGGGCGTAGTGACTTGTTCTAAATTTGCAAAAGGGAGAGGTTGTTGCATTTGTAATACCATTTTAGTAAACAAGAAATAAATTGTGTGGCTCTGTGTATAAACTTTAGAAAATCAGGTAAAATGAAAATTAGCAAACCATTCCTGATTGGCTTGCTTAAGTCCTTAAATGGATTCCTTAGCTTGCATACCATGCTTGTGGAGACTGATGCTAACCTAGGGTACGTTATACATACACTCCCTTATTAAGATGTCCACATAAAAAAATGCAAGAATTTAACAAGATTAAGCAACAACGAAAACCAAGATAAAAGATCACCACACCAGCACAAAATTATCTGAGAATGGTGTAAACACACTAACAAATTATTACCGGTGTCCCAAATAGCCAGCTTTAACTTCTTCCCACCAATTATTGTGACATGCTTCACCTTAAAATCCACCCCTGCAAAATATGGGAGATAAGTCAATCCCCTTTTTTTAACTAAAAGTTTTTGCTCCATCTGTTTGAGATAAAATCCACAACACAAGTTGTAATTGGTCGAAATTGACATTTCTGAGTATAACAACTGATAAGATGAATGGTTCACCTCTTCCATGAGGGGGGTCTCTCGTGTCAACCGGTTGGAAGACCCGAATTAGGAAGCATTGACCGGTCAATGAACCATTTCCCAAGCCGACCATGAGCAAGTGAAGTTGCGGACCGTTGCACGATTCGATCTGGTTAGCCATATTTTGTTGGTTTGGTACTCTTCTTTGTGAAAAATTTGAAGTTAGCTCTTCAATGCGGGATGTAAAGTCATCCATTCTTTCGTTCGAGTGGAAATTTGTTACGATAAGTGAGTGATCACTCCCTATAACAAATTAACATTTGAAATGAGTGCTAATAAAGAAACAAAGTTTAACAGAACAAAAAAAGATGGAGATGTAGTGTTTACTTGATTTGCAATCTGGTCTTTGGAGAATCGGTGTCCTCCCATCAAATCTTCTACTAGTACTATTTATGGAAAGCTTTGTTAACTTTGATAAATTCCTTTCACGTGTTGAAAGTGAATGTCCCCACCCTGTTGGAACACAACACAAATTCAAAAACTCTACCAAACAAATAAAACTAGAGGCGGCAATATGGCGGATCGAGGAACCGATCGAATGAGTACTTTTAATATGGGTCAAAACGGTCGGTCGGATCATTAGGACCCTTTTCCATAAATAACTAATGGTGCGTTATGATCGATCTGCAAGAGCAATCACGTCTCATCGATGAGTGTGTGTGTGTGTGGTTAGAAATGAGCAGTGGGATGAAATGGAGACACGGCATAGCACTAGATTCGAATTCTTGAACAATGTTTCATTCACCCATATGTAGATGCCAACCACCTTCATGCCACCAACTAGCATTCTCGAAACCTGTTCTCCATTCCAAAGTGAATCACAAACATAACAAGTTCATGTAGCAAAATCAAGTATCACTTTTCCGGTTACAACCGGGCTACTGAAAAGTTTACAAATAGAACACACAATTCAAATTACTTAATTATATAATAGAAATGGACATTTGCAAGATACAAATTCAAGCATACATCACCTTCCAGAGAATACAAGAGCAGCTAGGATCTTTAGCTGCGTTGTATAATTGTATTAGCAACCAAGCAAGTTTTCTATCGGGAAGGACTATCGTTTACAAACAAGGTAAAGGCTATATATCATTCAATTCTTTTGTCTTAATAAAATATTAACATAGTGAGACAAACCGACATTAATACTGGATGAGTTGTGCTTGTGTAGGCACTTCATCACGTTCATGCTTTAATGATGTAATTCATCTTCGCCAAATTCAGTCTCTCAATAGCATCAGCCAACGAACATTCAACACGCTACGCAAAACTCCCTCACCATCCCCTCTCCAAGTCACTCACCTCCAACTCCAACCTAGCACACTCTGCACTATACTTCAACTCTCGCTTCCACTTCCGCTCCGGAACCTTTAACATGTCGAGAAGCGAAATCACCACCACTAACCATAAATAATCTAGGTAATGAAACTTATTTGTTAAAACAAGAAAGGAGCGAGTAAAAAACCTGTGAGAAAAAATAAGACGCAGTACAATTCATGTTTGTGAAATTTTCATGGTCCATCAGTTTACACTTTTGGTATCTAGAACAATCGTTGGGATTTCATCTTTACAACAATGACAACAAATGAATGTGAAAAGGTGAGACCTATAACTAAAACCAGCAATGGAAGATACCTCGAAAATGCTAAAGCTTCCACAGGGCCTTTTCGCTTCTCTCGCTAAAGCTTCGTGTTGTTCCTACTCGTAAGAAAATGTTTAAAATCGAAAATGAATTAATCGTTGCTTTTGCGCGAATCAATCTGTTGGCTTTGTATTTGGCCTCGATATTTATCAAGTACCAAGTGACATCTATTCATCGTTTGGCATCAAGAAGATCATGATTCCATAGCTTAATCATGAATACTCTCCAACACCTATCGGTTGACAAGTTATCCATTGTTATAAACATGCAACCGTTAATTCAAGTATATTTTACATTTAAGAGTTCATTTACTCAAGATATTAATGAAGAATATACGGTTCAATTTTCGGTTCGAACAAGCTCTTCTCCGTGAATGTCGAAAAATGCCTCGCACGCCCATGGAACATGTGCATCCGCGAACCCCGACAACACCATCACAAGCATACAAGGTTTAATTTTAAGTATGACGGTACAAATATATCAAAGCATATCTTGCATAATACTTAACGTAAAGCGACAAGTAAGCAAGGTTGAATTACCTTGTTTTCTTATAAATGAGTTCCATAAATGCATCATGTGCTTCTCATCTTGATTAACATCTAGAAAGTCATCAAGCATCTGAAATATATCAAAAGTAAATGTCATTATTTGTTATTTGTAATGTAATAATCAGTTAGTAAGGTAAAGAGTGAAACAGAACATACTCTTCGGTCTTCAAGATCGGCAAGATCGTCATCAACTTCATCTTCTTTGTCTTCTTGGCCATCACTTGCTCCAATGCCATTGGCTAAAAAGAATTCATTTATAAGAAAACAATTCAACTACTCAATTTTGAATTGTATAGTTATTTATTGCCAAAGAAGATATACAAAACCATCGCTAAAAGTGCACAATGCCGATAAATAAGAGTAAATGGTAACCGAGCTCGTGAGAGTGAAAAAGTGTCGCTTTTGCGAAGAAAGCTTGGTGAAAAAACATCATTATATAGTTAAAGAAAAGCTTACATAAACATCAACATTATTCTTAAAACTTCAGAGACATGATGATCCAACTCAACATATTGACTTAAGTCTGGTAACCCACATGAAGTAATCATCATCAAATTATCCATCTATGAAATACATGGATCAATAGAAAGTCAAAAATAAGGGTACAAACAAACATACCACCACATAATCAGAAAATGATATTCACTAATGAAATAGAACCAAATAATCACCTGAATTAAACTTGATATTATTTTTATGTGATGCGGAGGTCTTGACCTCCTCCGACGCTTTAGGTGCAAAGAACACCCCATCAGTATAGCTTGAATCCTATCGTAGTGCTCGAACTAAATCATTACGAGTCAGAAACTCTTGAGAGCAAGTCCTTTTACTGTTATGGAATTGATGTTTAACACTTAGTACAACACGGATCAAACAGGGCATACAAAATATCATAATACTTTGTGCACCAAAATACACATACTAATCTAATTTTAGCCACCTAGAAGTACTTGCTACCAAGATGAAATGGACACGGATCGGTAAGAGGATATTAGATCTTGGTACATGAAAACACCAAGAATAATATAGAGGCCCATTATTTATTCATTCTTTCTTGATTCTGAATTAGATGCTAAAATGAGAGGTCACACCCCTTTATAGGTAGCTCCAACACTTCATATGATTATCTCCTAGGAAACTATGAAGAGCATTGTATGATCTTATAGCATTACACGACTACACAATTAATTATATGATGTTTGGATCCTAGTGAATGTTTCTTGAAAGAACCAACTAATCATGTGCACAAAAAGCGTATGTTAAATTTGTCTTTGGAAGAATGTGAATGTAGCATTCTTCTCTACCCAATGGTACCCTCACTGTGACATTTTCTTTTATATATGTACACAAACATGCTTTCTCCTATCTATATAGGCTAGCACAAAAAGGGAGCATGATTTAGGGAGTGTTTGGCATGATTTAGGGAATGGTGACCCTTTAGAAGGCACCATGGTATCAATATAGGCTAGCAGTGGTAACCGATAAGCCTAGCAGTGGAAACAACAAGCTAGCAGTGGTAACCGATAACTTAGCAGTGGAAACGAGTAGCCTAGCAGTTGTTACCAATCACAACCAGTAGCAAAATACCTCATTGGTCTACAAACTATCTTAATGATATTCTAAGCGTACCTAAAACATTATCTTACAAATTCATAACTATCAAAAGATTCCTCTAAAATCAAACAAATACATTCAGTAAAGATAAAAAACTGCCTAATCGAACAAAAATATAAGAAAACCCATCACAAAATCAAAATTGCAAGATATAAACTCAATTACGAGGTAAAGATCACTCACTGTAAAACTATAGTTTTGCAGAAAATGTAGATTGCGCACACACAAATACAATGATTATAAGATCATCCACGAATATACATTTGTAACGCTTTTATGTCATTAAATGATTTACTTAATTAATAGTTGATAGTATTTAATCTTGTAGCATAAACATCGGTAAGAATCTCCAATCTTAATTCGTATGTGACAATAGTACATGAAATGGCTTGTAAAATTTTACGATCATACCTCTTTGATAAGAATAGTGAAAACTTTTGTATGGCATCAGGTAGGTGAATGACTATCGCAATTATTGCACCATCATTAACCGTCGCTAGTCCACCATATTCAGCAATAGAATACTGCGAGTTGGATTAGTTTGTGCCTATGTTCGTCACCATATTTGCTCATAGTGTCTCGTCTTCCTCCGGATTCATCAGCTTCTTTGCTATCGCAGGTTAAAATCGATGGAATCGATTTCACCGACGACGGTTAGGGTGAAGACGGTGCCGGAATCAGAGTTTCGGTTGTGGTGGATTTGGATCTGAGTGTTTGTGTTGTGTGTTTGTGTTCTGCATTTGAATAAGATCTGAGTTTCGGTGGTGGTGGATTTGGATATGAGTGTTTGTGTTCTACATTTGAATAAGATTTGAGATAGTTAGTGCTGCAAAAAAAAATAAAAATATATAAGCCTGTAAAAGTACAAATGTAAAATGACTAAAATGTCCTCATGTATAAATACAGTTGCCCAAAATATATAAAGTTGCCCAAAAAACAATACCTTACAATACATGACAAATACTTTCAAAATACGTACTTGTGTCATAGCTTTGTCGGACACGTGGCACCCCATGGTTGGCTCCAAGAAAATCGCTGGGCAACCGGTCTATTTTCAAATTAGAAAAGGGCGTGGTCCGGAAAGTGATCAGCCTCAGGGCGAGCTGTCTATTTAACTAATTTTCCCTTAATAAAATTATTGAGGGTATAATTTGTTAATTGTAAGATTTTTAAAATGTAAGTCCTAAAAAGTGGTGTTATTTAATGTTATAATAAAAGGTAATTTTTTGATGTTAAATATTTTGATATTAAAATGATGTAACATTTTTTTTTATGTTTACATGTTATTACACCTTCCCTCTCATCATCCAAAATCAAAATCAAAATTCAAATCTTAGGGTCTGTTTGGTATCCTAGAATGGGAATCACGGAATGAATGTTCATTCTAATTAATGTGTTTGTTTAAGATGAGTGACACACCACTATGGGAATGAATGATATATTTATTTCATACTCCATATACATTAAAAGAGTTAGGTATAGATCTTTCATACGTGAAGGACCCACCACTAATATCAAACTCATACCCATTGTAATTCATGACAACACACCAAATACACCCTTAGAGCATGTACATTAATAACGCCATACCGGCGTTAACTTGAAAAATTTGGGGCGTTATATGGCGTTAACCAATGGGAGGCCCGCGTTATAACGGCTTTATTGGGGCAAAGTTAAGCCCTTAACGGGTGTTAAACGTTAAAAAAAATCATTTTACCCCCTTAAACCATTTCAAATAAATTTTCACTTACACCTTCTCAACCTATTCAAATTCAAATTTAAATTATACTGGTTAATTCTGGGCGGGATAAATTCAAATTCAAATTTAAAATTTAAAAATCAAATATGAGCGAGATTTATTCAAACTCAAAATCAACTCTGCCTATATATACAACTCTATAAGAGTTGTTTTGAACACACAACACACACAAGTTACACACACAAAAAAAATGTCTGCAAAGATTTTTCTCAAGAATTCCCAAGTCCGAAAAGTTGGAAACCGACTTTCTAACTCCAACTCGATTGTTGGAAAACGACTTTCCAACTCTACCAGAGTTTGAAGTTTACTCAACACCACCTGAATCTGTCTTTCCGGTTTTCCAACCGGAAAATGTATTTTTAAACTCTCCACATGTGAACAATCCAATTGTTCCAACTCCACCTGTCAACACTCCACAGGTGGATCTTGAAAACAACCCATTCGGGTTAAGTGAGGCTTCCATTCGTCAACTTGAACAAGATCTTGAAAACTATAGGGAGATTATGGAAGAGCAGGCACACGAGGAAGCTGCTCGTCGTGAGCAAGAAGAAAGGGAAGGTCAATATCTTCAAGATAACTATTTTGACATAATGGAGACTCGGCTCATTAATGGCGAGTTTAATTCCCCTTCAAGTTTTGAGGGTTGGGTCTCGGATGATTCGTTTTTTTAAGTTTTAGAAGTTTTATTTTCATCAGTATGCGTTGTAGTTTTAATTTTTAATGTAATTCGTGTTTAACGTAATGAACTTTGTGTTTTAATATTAAATGTGATATGTTTTTTAATAAATGAAATGTTTGTTTTAGTTTAGGGGTTGAAATTGAAAATATGAAATGTTAAAGTTTAACTTGGGATGTTATTGTTGTGGGTGTTTTTTTGGGGATGTTAAGGTGAAATGTTAAAGTTGATGTGACGCTGACGTGGCACGGTGTTAAACTTTAACATGTGTTATTGATGTACATGCTCTTAGGGTGTGTTTCTTTTTTCTCTTAGCTAAGAGATTGGGTCCACAAATATATTTAATATTATTATTTCGTTTTTAAGTGAGACCCACTATTTTCCTTAGTTGATTTATATCTATAGGCCAAAAATATTAACCTTTCCCTCATTAAGGATGCGTTTGGTATCCTACTATGGGAATGAAACTGTGACTATAAAAGTGATTAAAGCTGTTTGTTTAAAATGAAGGGGCCCACTACTATTGTAATAAATGATAGATATAATACATACTCTATATACATCAATAAGGCTATGTATGGATCTTTCATAGGTGAGAGACCCACCACTACTATCAAACTCATACCCATTGTCATTCATTACAACATACCAAACGCACTCTAAGTGACTCACGTAAATGTAAGACCTACATTATCCCTTAGCTAAAAAAAAAAAAAAAAAAATTAGCACGACGGAATAATTGTTTAAAGAAGGCAGGCAGGTATTCACATACACCCATTCCAACAACAACAACCTCCACATATATTAAACAATTGCCACATCCCCATCTATTTGACCCACACGCGCCGTCCTCGAACAAATCAAAAACACAAAAACCACAACTTTTTTATTAAGAAAAACCCCAATCATTACTTTCACGTCAACTCTCTCCCTCAATTTCGCCCAAATTACTCAAATCAAATTAGGGTTTTTTCATCAATTTTGTATTATTAAATAAGATCAAATAAAAGAGATGAGTTTTCAGGATCTTGAAGCGGGTCGGGTAAGAAGATCAAACAATGGATATACAAATGGGTTCAAGCAAATGGATCCAACGCAAGCAATAGCTTCAGGGATATTTCAAATTAATACTGGTGTAAATACTTTTCAAAGGCTTGTTAATACTCTTGGTACTCCTAAAGATACACCTGAACTTCGTGATAAATTGTATGTCTTTTTTTTATAATCTTTTTTATGTAATTCTGTTGAATTGTAATTATGTAATTAGTTAGGTTGTGGTTTGTGGAATTGGGTAATTAGGGGGTGTTTGGGATTGGTTATAAGCAGCTAAGAGAAGTGGTTTGGGAAATCGTGTTTATTGGTGTAGTTTAAGTTTAGCGTAAGCGGTCTAATGTATTTATGAGAAGAATAATGGAGGGGTGCGTATATCTTTTTAAGGTTAGATACTAGGGTAAAATGTCACGTTTATCCCAAAATAAGCAGATAAGCAGTAGCAGTTTGTAGGTTGTGTAGATATATAATTGATTTGTAAAGCGAGAATTTAAGTTATTGGATAGGTGTTTGTTAACTTTCCTTCTTATTATGGAGGTAAAAAGTAACATTTATTTTAAAATAAGCAGATTGGATAATCCAAACATGCCAAACTGCTTATCTGATTAATTATAAGAAGATTAGTAGAAAGAGATAAGCAATCTTAAAATAAGCTGATAAGCAGAAGCAGTTTGTAGGTGGTGTTATGATATAACTGAATGTAAAGCAAGCATTCAAGTTATTGGAAAGGTGTTCAGTGAACTTGAAGTATTTTAAACTTACCAGCTTGCCTCTTAGTATCGGTTTACAAATCTGATTAGCGAACTGAAATGTATATAATGTTTACATCTTTTTAAAGGTTTTCAGGTTAGATATGCGGGTTAAATGTCACATTTATTTCAAAATAAGCAGATAAGCGAAGCGGGTTGGATAGTAGAACACTCGGAACTGCTTATATTTCTGATAATAAGAAGACAAGCAGAAAAAACTATCATTGAATTGTGAATCGAGCATTTAAGATATTGAAAAGGTGGTTAATGAACTCGAAGTTAGCTATTGCTTCATAGTATCGGTTTCAAAACTGGGTTAGGAAACAAACAATTGGAATTTAGGTGTATTGGAAGCTGTCGGTAACTAAAATCAGTGTTGATGATTAATATTTTGTTAACCCTTTGGCCTATGCCCTCTAGTCAGTGCCGCCTCGCCTCTATTTTTGTTACATGATGCCTCGAATATGACCAACAGCATGATTTTCTCTTGTTTTCATTTTGGCAACTGTGTTTTTGCTCGTAATAAAGAAAGTAGTAAGTGTTTTATAAAGAAGCGATATAATAAGGAATATAGTTGTTATGTAGACTGTTGTATCTGTAAGAGGGTAAGGTTACTTAGATCTCCTCAAGTGCTGCTTAAACCTTAGAGATGACGAGATTTGAGTGATTGTAGGCGTTGATGTGTATATCATGAACTAGCAGATGAGTTTATGCCAAAATCTGATACTAGCAAAAAGAATTTTCAAATGGCTCTTGTCACTTACTATTTTCTGATTTTGGATGTGAAATATTTGATACTTGAGCTCTTGTTGTATACGAAGTTGTCTCTGTTCTTGTGGTTGACATGACCCAATTGGGACCTAGTATTATGGAAAGCTTTCACTAGTTTAACTTTAGCGGGCAAGTTTGCTGTTAATGGTTTTGGTTATGCATTGTTGGGAAATAATTGTATGTCAATCCATGGTTTTTACATTTTGCATGTAAGCTATATTGTTCTTGTGAAACTGTGAATTGTATATATGTACCAAATATTACAAAGTTAGTCCATTTTCCCAGGACAAATCCCTTGGCAAAAGGAAACTAACCAAATAACCAAACTAAACAATCTGCAACATTCCTTACTGCTAATACTTACATGAAAAGAAAAACACTAATGCAAACAAATACAATCCACAATCCTGACATATTTAAGCTGTATCAATTGGTAAATAAAGCATCAAACCTTGTTAACATAGAGCGACATAGTTTTTTCAAATCAAGTACTACGAAATGATTTTGGCTTTCATGATTATCAAGTCGGTTTTTATAATTTATAGTTTACTAGTCGGGTACCCGCGCGTTGCGGCGGTGGATACCCGTGTGATTATACTTTTTGGCGATAGCAAGGTTTTTCCGATTCATTATTTTTAAAGAAGGAAAAAAAACGTCCAACAGAGGTTATTAATTAGAGGTTATTTTATTTTCTTACTTAGTAACATAATAAAAAGCTTTTATTAGCATGGTGCCTACGCGATTATATGTTTTTCATGATGCTAACTTAACACATGGCGATAACTTAATGGAATAACTTTACTGCACAATGTTGCTTTAAAAAATGCCAGACTTGCATCACGATACAACGACGATATGAAAACGATGGTCAACGATATAGCTATTCGTTTAGGACGTGTAATATTATATATCGTTTAAACATACAAGGTGTTTTCAAATAGCGGTTTTAGCACTATATAGTGGTTTCTATATTGCTAAGTTGTGGTGGTAAATGGTGGTCCGTTGCGTGGTCAAAACATGTGGTGGCAGAAATTCTGACTACATAAAAGATTGGTTTCTTTGATTTGCTTAATGATTTGTAAATTTTATTTAGTAGATGTTTTAAAGAAGAAATACAAGATAAGATGATTATGCGTTATTATTTTATACAATGTGATATATTAAGTGTACTTTTGAGTGAAGAGTATTAATAATATCATCATTTAGTGGGTGTTTGAAACATATAAATGATAAAATGAATTATGCATTATTGTTTTGTACTATTTGATATATTAATTGTACTTTGACTCTTTGAGTGATGGGTATTTTAATTATATTATTAATGATTTGTAAATATCATTAGTGAGTGTTTTAATGAAAAATAAAAATTAGATGATTTATGGATTATTGTTTTATACCAAGTGCTATATTAATTGTGCTTTTGAGTGAGAGTATTTTAATAATTTCATTAATTTTGACATTAATATACATGAATGTTATAAGTTAGATGATTTATGCATTATTGTTTTGTTCCAAGTGCTATATTAATTGTACTTTTGGTTACAAGTTTAGTGGGTTACTTTTATTAGAAATGTTTCTGGTCTTAAAAATTTTAAGACTTGTATATTTAGAATGTCCTAAACACTTTATATAGTAGTATAGATATTCACCATGCAATTGCTAAATATTTTGCTGTTATTAATTGTTAGGCACAAGACAAGATTACATATTGGGCAATTGGTGAAGGACACCTCAGACAAACTCAAGAAAGCTAGTGAAACAGACCATCGTACTGAAGTTAGTGTAAGTGACTGCCACTCAGACACCATATACACATCAGATACAAGAGGTCGTGGTTTATTAGATTTATTTAAAGCTGATATGTGCTGCTTTGTGTGGCTCTGTATCATCTTCCTCTAAATTTTAATCTTCCTCTAAATTTCAAGTCTTTATACTCAACTGTTCTTATTTAGTTGCAACAGTGCCTGATGTTTTATCATTGAAAAGCTTTCTGGTTTAGATGAACATCATAACACTAATCTTTTTGGTGATTTGATTTGTTTTTTTCCTTCTTTCGTGCAGGCCAGCAAAAAAATTACAGATGCTAAACTTGCAAAAGATTTTCAAGCAGTTTTGAAAGAATTTCAGAAGGCTCAGCGCCTTGCAGCAGAAAGAGAGACAGCTTACATTCCTTTTGTTCCGCAAGCCGTTCTTCCATCAAGGTAAAATATTTGGAAGTTCTTTTGATGTGAATATGTGTGTCATGCTTTTAAGAATTTGGATAAAAGCATAAACTAACCTATAAATTTTTGCTATATATATCAGTTATGCAGCAAGTGAAATGGATATAAGATCAGACAAAGATCCAGAACAGCGCGCTCTTCTTGTGGAATCTAGAAGGTGAGGGTTACTTACGCTTGATTATTTTTAAAATGCTGACTCCAAAATAAGTTAACCATGTATTTAACCAAATTTGAGAAGTGTCTTTTAACCAGCGTATGAACTTTTCTGTGTGCAGACAGGAGGTTTTGCTACTGGACAATGAGATTGCATTTAATGAGGCTATTATCGAGGAAAGAGATCAAGGAATACAAGAAATTCAGAACCAAATTGGTGAGGTAAACGAGATATTCAAAGATCTTGCTGTTTTGGTTCATGAGCAAGGAGCTATGATTGGTAAGCATGATTTCTTTTTCCAGTTGATGTTTCCTGTTGTGTTATGTGTGCGAGATGCCTGAGCTGTTTGTTCTTCCAGATGATATCGGCTCGAATATTGAGAACTCCCATGCTGCAACTGCACAGGCAAGATCTCACCTTGCGCAAGCATCAAAAACTCAAAGAGCCAACTCTTCCATGGTAAACCCCTGAAAGTTCTTGGTTGCTGAATATTTGACTTACGTTGCTTAATATGGAAATTGTATGAGCACAACTGCGTGTCATGTTTGCTTACATTGACTTTTAGTCAGCTCACGATTTGCAATCCTGTTGATATACATAGAGGTAGCAACTTATGCAGGTCCGGTGGGTTGGCATATAGGTCAAAGTACAGTTAAATGGGTTGAAACACTTTCTGTCTACGGAAATCAATTCTTATAAACATGCAGTGTGTCAAATATGATGAATGAATATAATATTTTGAATAAAGTTGTTTTTATGCAAAAAAACTACACATCGAGCATTAAATGTTTCGACCCATTTGACAGGTTTCCAATTTAGTTAGCTATATTTAATTTTGCAGTTTGACCTGTTTGATATAAGGAATAACCGATATCAATATCTTCATTCATGAATATGTTGAAATTTCCACCAATTATCGACACTCTTTTTTGAGTTCCTATGATGTTAATGTGCATGCCTTCTTTTTGTGCAGACTTGCTTGCTTTTGGTGATAGTCGGGATCGTCCTTGCCATAGTGATCATAATCCTTGCAGTTTGACCTCAAACCATCGTGCCTATATATAAAACGAAAACTTGTTTACGGGTCAGAAGGACTTGATTTGCTCCCTTCAAGCATCTTGGATTCTGCATGGATTGATTCTTCCTCTGTTTCATTGTGTGATTATGTACGTGAAAATTGTATTTGTTTGCAGGGATTCTTTCTGTACTATTAACAAGTTTTATGTGTTTAAGTTTTTTTATGTTGTCATTCATTTAAATACTACACACAGGTTACTTATAAATTAAGAAGAGCGGAATAATGTTATATGTAGCCAGGTATGCATGTACCTGTGCTAATACACAGCTGTAGCATTAGGCTGCCGTGGCCCTCGGTGGGGCCTTCGAGTCCGATGAAATCTTTGGGGTTTCTTTAATCTTCCGTTATTCTTAAATAACTCCTGTTCGGAAGATACTAATAAGCACTCGGGCAATGGAGATGGGTATCTTAGTCGATCATAACAGTAACTATAGTACATGTACTTTTCTCGGAACCACTTATTTGCTTGGCGTTGCCGTGGAGTGATGGTGGCAAATTCTGAGGATTCGAGTTCATCAGTGGCGTCATTGCAGTTGGTTGACGTGGCATCAGTTGGGTCAACTTGACAACCCTGGAGGACAAGGTCCTGAAACTCGGAGGTAAAGGGCTCAAACCTGTAATCTACTTTGTGTTGGCCACCACCAGTAGCCCAGGAGGATGCGTCCCATACTGTGGCGTACGATGACATGGGCTTTGATGGGTAGTCACCTCCCATATTCTCGTCGCGTAAAACCTCACGTATTGGGATTTCGTCAACGTAAAATCTGAAGAAAACAAATACTCCATAAAATATTTAAGATGTTAATTTTCTGCTTTTAGCTACTTACGGAACGACCAATTTTCATATAACTACCAGAACCTGCTAAGAATCACTAAGAAAATAAACGATTTATTTGAAGTACCAATGGAGTCTAAGCTAACTTACATGATCTTGTTATGTGACCAAAAGATGCTGTATCGATGAAATTCCTTACTCGGATCAAACCACAGCCTGTATCGCTCTTCACGGCCACGGGTAGTGCTACCGTTACCGTAGATGTTTGTCTGGAACCTCCATGGCTTCCCTCTTATATTTCCCAAAAATTCCAAGTCTAATTCGTCATGAGTCTTGGGAAACATATCTACATTAGACGTCTGCATCATATAAGTTATAATAGTAGTCTATTAAAACTGTTTAGTTTACTTATTAATAGCTTTTTTATACAGTGTGTAAGTTTTAAATTCCAGACAGAAACAAAGTGCTCATGATGTGGTAAATCTTTACAGATGAAATAAGCTACTAGGACTGCTTATTTAAACATTTCGCCTGATTATAATTAGCGACTTTATTTTTTAATTGAAGTTTTACAGAATTACCATAGTTTCTTTACATGATTTGGAGATGATAATATACGTACATAAAAGGCCACGACAATGCCGGTGGTGTGCTCTGTAGGCAATTTGATCTTCGCACTAAAAAATCCGTAATTGTAATAATCGGTCGATATAATACCAGAACCTGTTTGAAATCATCTAGAAAACGTAAATAAAATCTTACGAAAATAAGTATACAAACTTTTAACCAACTTTCAAACACAAAAATGAAAAAACTCATTCTCTGATCTATATAAAACGTAGATACCAGATTGACGATTGAGGAGGAGACGAACGCTCATGTCATCTTCAGATCGATCTATGTTAAAGTCGCTGAACAAAGGAGCATACCCTTGATCAAAGGTTATCGTGTTTAGATCAAAAGCTATTACTGTTTTTATAGAATTATTATTAACGACCCACAAGGTAAACATGAGGAGGCCGTAAGACCACAACGAACAAGATTTTCTCCTACCACGATGATAACATCGACATCTTTGATCCATAAAGGTATCGTTGTCTTGAATAAATCTTTTTTACACGCATGAATAAACACATAAAGCTATTAAAGGATTGAAAATTGAGAGAAGAACATAGAATTCAACAATGAAGGAATGAAGAAGAGACCGAAGAGAGGCTTATTCGGTTCAATGGCGATATATTGCCTTTAATATTTTGTTTCTTGGCTATTTTTAACACCTAAATGCCATATGCTACTCTTGCAAGATACATATTTTTGATATCCTAAGATTACCCTTGAACCATTAACATTTCAAAATTCAATCAATAATACTTAACAAATTTTTAACACCCATAAGTGAAACTGTGAAAGCAAATGACCCTACTAAACACCATGGTGTAATGTATTAGTACCCGGGACTCAAACTTTTAGTATCATGTTCGTCCATGTGGGACAAGAATCGGTATCCCAAGCTCTTCGATCATAGTTTTTTAAAATCGACTTATTCATTCATCTTGAAACTCTCATCATTGGCGTTTGCTAAAGTAAACTTGTTCCTATGTGGCAGCCATGACCCTACTCTGCGCCCTCTCATTTCTTCATCCTCGTTCATTTACCACCAAAACAGGAGAAGCAAATCGACATCATTCCTGGGTCTTGTAGTGGTCCTTTAGTAACATATTTTCCTTTTAGACGGGCCATTAATTGGTAGTATCGCATTGGGTGAGAGTTTGGGTCATTCAAGTAAATCATTCAAGGTGGTCAAGGTTCTCCACTCTAACTGTGTTTTGATAAAACTTCAATTTCATTGTGATTTTGGTTACCCACATATACGACGGTGTGATCACTTTGATTTCGTCTTGCAAGTTTGGTAGTTGTAAAAATCTTGGATTTCATGCTGGCTTCCAAAAGATGAAGTTTTATGCATCAAGTTACCTTTGTTAAGTTCACGTTCAAGAGAAGCAAGTTTGAGTTCAAAAAGCTATTCTTAGTGGTGTTATAGTTAACACTTAACTTCAATAGGATTACAAGGGTTCTTTATATGTAATTATGGCAAGACATCTTGCTTGTAACTTCATTGATATCTCAGTAAGTGTATAACTATGTTATTTGCGCGCGTGCGCGCGCCCGCACACACACACACGCACAAAAAAACCCAACCTAAAATGGTTCACAAAATGAAAGTTCACCATAAAATGCAATCCAACAATTTAAGCTTATACTCAAATCACCTTTTAATCGAGCAGGCATTTTTTATGTCGATGCCACGAATTGAGACCATGCTACTCGGAGAATACATATAAACATAAATTTTATAATCTTCATCACCAACAATGTTTATTTCATCCAAAAGACCATTTTTTAGGTGGTACACGAACAACCGATCACTTCCTTGTGTGTTTTCATTAATATATCACCGTCTTTGTTCCAAGTCCCTACAACCTCGATGATGTCTTTAGGAATTGGTGGCTTTTGGTCGAACTGACAATGTATGATCCATTTTTCTGTTTCAATACCCACACCTCCGTGCTATGGTCCTCTGTGTAATGATACACATATCCAACTTCACCTTGTATATCAACCAACTTATAGTATAAAAAACCACGTCTTGTTTCTTTGGGATGCTCAATCAACCCAAATTCCTCCTTCCGCACATCAAAGCATATTACATTTCTTTGGTATTGTTGGTCTTTGTATGGAAGGTCGGTATGAATGCATTGCAAATACAAGCCCGCAACACCGACTAACCAATGCAAACATCCATGAGCATATACACCTTCACCATTAATCTCATAAGGTGGGACTTGAGGTATTTCTCTCCACGAGTCTGTGCCCAAGACTTGAACCATGGTGCATGGTATTTCACTATTACACAACTTGTTACTATACCTTGCAGATGTTTTTTGTACACAACACGCACCATCTTGAAAGTGTTAGTGGAATCATCAAAACCAAGCCCACTTGACATTTCTTCTTCCCAGTAGTAATCGAAATGTCTTTCAATGGGTGGCAACTTAAAACATTCATTTCTTAGAGGATTGATCACAACCAAAGGGAAGATATAGTTGTTGTGGACGTTGTTCACATAATCATGCGATATATAGATCAGCCCATTGCAAGAACCTTCAACTAAGGATGACTCTGGCTCGCACTCAAACTCCATAAATGAGTTCTTTTTCGCTTCCAAGACAATATCTTCTTTAGATTCAACAATTTGGAACCTAACGATGCGTGATAGGTTAAGATAGCCATCGTCCAAAAAGATAGGTATGGGTTGTGCTGCCACTTTGTGAATGATATCAAAGTGAGGATCATCAATGTGCTCACACCATAGTTTTGATACGCATCGAAAACAAGCCAAAGATTTGATGGGCAATCTTGACAATATGTCAATGATGATATCTGAAGGTAAGCTGGTCATGTCTCTCGGTTTGCACTTTGCGGATCCAATGTTTCTTGAACTGTTTGATTACAACTCATAACCTATACCATCTTTTTAAATGACCCAAGTGGTGATATTTTATCCTATTAAAAGGGAAATCAGTTTAAACAAAGCAATGATATGAGATAAGTATAACTTTAATGTTATCATCAACTATCAAAAAGAGTTTTGCCAACAACATTGTTGCTAACTTTAATTAAACACCATAGATTTATGAATTGTCAAAATATTTAACTTTAAAACAAGGTTATTGAAATAGTATTACCTGTTATACTATTTGCCCAAATCCCGTGTGTTTGCCCAAATCCCGTGCGTGCACGAGTCCAAAAAACTAGTATAACAATGAAGGAATGACGACCGAAAGGAGGCTTATTTGGTTTAAAGAGGAAATTATTCTTCAAACAATACCAAATAAATCAATAGAATAATAAGCATAATATTTTGTTTCTTAGCTAATTTTTAGCTACTAATTTATCATATAATGCTACTCTCTACCCATGAACATTTCGAAACTCCAGCATCATCAATTAATTTGTAGCACCCCAAAGTCGGAAGCAAAGGACTCACCCAATTTCTTCTAATTATAACCGAATTTGTGATGTAATGCATTAGTACTCACAACTTACTTAGGGTCTCATACTTTTCATATTCTAATCATGTATAATGAGTTGTTCCACGAACAACATCCAAAGCTCCTTCCATCAAAGTCATTTCCTTGGTCAACTTGAAACTCTCGTCGTTGGCATTTGTCAAACTTTACTTGTTCCGGCACCACTAGCCCTATGTGGCTGGCTGGCTGCCATAGCCCTTCGGCACGCGCCCTCTCATTCTTCATCCTCATTCATCTACCACCATAAAAGAAGAAGCAAATCGACATCATTTCTGGGTCGTGACTTGTAGTCCCCTAGTAACATATATTCCTTTTAGGCGGGACATTCATATTCATTGGTAACAAACGAATAGAAGAATGCCCCACAAATAACAACAATGTTAATGAAATGATGCATATCAGGATACTTGAATTGAATATATTTCGGAATATACAAGATTCGATCACCGAACCTAAAGCTACTTGCAGATGACCATTTTGTAGGCTGTATACGAACAGTGGCTCTTTTCTCATGTGTTTTTATTAAGATGTCCCCGTCTTTGTTCCAACGACCTAAAACATCAGGAAGTAGTGGTTTTTTATTGAACATTCCTATCAGTTGCTCGTTCTGCTATGCACGTTTTCATATTTACACGCTGGATAATAGAAACGAATCTAGACTATCTTCTATCCTCTGCAAAATTGTTCCAGCACAACTTTTTAGAAGTAACAAAGTAGACTCCTGAAACTATGAGTCTGCATAATTGTGAAGTTTGCAAGCTGTTTTACAAATTTCAGCCCTCTTCCCAATCGATGCCATCATCATCTTCATTGTTTCCTGAAGGCTCTGCGTTTTCACCAGTTAAGCCAACCTTAAAAGTCTTGGCTACAAAAGTGAAAAAAAGAAATGACTGTTATAGTGTTATCTACCAAAAAGAACAAAAGAAAATAGCAACAATATATATCCATGCCAAAAGTTCTAATCATTCATTTTTTATTTTTTTTTAAAAAAAAGAAAAAAAAAGAAAGAAAAACCTCTCAGATTGTCAATGCAAGATCATATTGTAATTCAAGACTTAAGTTCAAAGGGTAACCAGTTGACACCAAAACTCAAATGTTGACTATTTTCATACCAGTGGGGATCATCATTATTAGCATTTTACCATTTTCGTAGGATACTTGATGAGGGTCAAATTGGAAAAAACCGACTTATTAAAATGCATTATAAATTAGTTTATGGTCTTCCTATAAAGTAGCTTAGAACTAAATCCACTATCTAATCCGAGTAAAAACATTTTTGAATGTTTTGACTAATGGAGAAATTCTACGTAATTCCAGTTTCTAGAACAGTATCTCATTAAGATCTAACTCCACTAGCATTACTGCTTTTGGTTTTTATTTTCAATCAAAGTATGGGGGCTAAACAACAAACAAGCAAGCAACTTGCGCCTATGTAATGCTCATTTTAATAACATTGTATAGTGCGAGAATAGATATGACAATTTCGACCAATTTACTTAGGTCTGGGTGATTTGTGTTGTGTTTTTATCTCAAAGGGGTCAAACAAACAATTTTAAATGCATAGGGCTGTACAACCACCAAAATCTTTCTACTTATAGATCTGGAGTATTATTGTAACAATGTGTCTTTGTAATTATAATTAACGCATAAATCCATAATAATATGTCACACGGTGCAACCCAAACGCGTTTTGAAACATTAACTGACGTACCCATCTTGCAACCTCTATGCAAAATGTAACTCTAAGTGACCATTAATCATGAACATTCAGGAAAATGAAAGAATATCAATGTCTATGAAATATTAATATCTACCTGCAGTAGGAGTCTCTTCCCATTCAACATCACCCTCTGCATCATCATCATCCCGTTGACGTTTTCTAAACTTTGAGGAGTCAATATCGGTCGAAAAGTAATTGAATGATGGATTTTGCTCCATAATGGTGGCTTCTTGTTCTTTTTGCCTCTGAAGTATTGCACCATAATAAGCTTTTATAAAAATCTTCTTACAAGATATATCAATGGGAATACATGGTAAGATTGTTTAATCACATATCTTACATAAGGAAAAAAAAAAGCAATGATTTTTGAACTCACCTGCAGTTTCTTTGCATTATCATCTAGACTGATTGACTTTTTCTCGCCTTTCAGATCCATACATGCATAAGTTCCTGCCATACTTGATTCATGGTTTAAACCCACACTTTCCTCATTTGTTAAATTCATATACTTGCTATCCATCCATGGAGGCGATATTTTCGGTGGTTCACTTTCAGCTTTAATCTTTTTTTCCTCAACACCAGAAAGCATCACCTCAACCTGTATAAATAGTTTAAACCGATTATTCAAAATATTCATAAAGGTCTAAATAAGGAAAGTGTTTGCTATGACAACATGAAACTATCTGATTAAGAATCTGCATTATCTTCTACATTTTAACTTAACTATAACCTCATATACATGATTTATTTATATAATTGTGACTTTTTCTTGGTATAAACAAAATACTGTATCTTTTACATTTTCTAAAGCTGGTACATGCACATGTAGTTTAGTACATCCGTGACTTGTTATTATGTTTATAATGTTTGATATATAGTACATCCGTGACGTGCTTTAACATTCAGTCACACAGTTCAATCATGTTTGACCATGTGTGTTTTTAAGTAACAATATCTATATATTAAGGAGTAGTGGGTCAAACCGGTTAAGCTAAAAGATTTAACAAAAAATTGTACGTGGTTCCCAACCCATCTGAGAGATTTTGACCTGCGCTAAAAACCACCATTTGACCACTTAAGTATTTAACCAACCCACTCATTTTGTTACTGACTTGCCTATACTGTGCATGTATCATCCAGTGACATTTTACATCAATGATTGATTTTTGTTTCTAAACAGTGTAAAAATAAAACTTTCAATTCTATAACATAAAACAGATAATATGTTTTTAGGGGTACCTTAATATCTCCGAGAAACGGCTTAGGCATTTCACCCTGTCCATTTAGAGTAGTATCATTAGCATTAGGATCGGAATTTGATGCCCGAGCAACAGCACTTGCATGTTCCCATGCCTGAAGAGTTCCATAATCAGGGGCTTCCAAATCTTTTATTCTGATGTTGAGATGATCTGTCAAAGGCTTCAGTTGTATCTGCATTTTTATTCAAATGAGTATAGATTGATAGGCATAAGCATGAAGATAAGTGTTGCAACTAAAATCGCAACTCAGTTAAAAAATTTAGTAGACATTAGGGTGTGTTTGGATGTGCGTTTTGAAAGTAACCATGTGAGATTCATTAATCAGCTGTAAATCTGTAATAGAACTGTATGAAGATATAGTGTTTGATTTCCGCATTTGTTGTTTGCAGTTATAATAATCAGTTGTCCTAGTGTTTGACAAATTTAAATTATTCAAAAAATCTACAGATAAAGTGACAAAAAAGACAAATTTAACTGGTATACTGATAATTAACTCCTGAATAACAGGAAAATTAGAAGCAGAATCTGTTTATTTAAAACGATTTAATCAGTTCCAACACGCAATACAAATACTACTTGATCCAAGGTAGACTACCAATTCATTTGAAGTAGATTGAACCGCCATCACACTGATTTTTCTGCGTTATGAAATAAAGAGACCCAACGCACTGATCTTTTTGCGTTATCCAACCACCATTAATTTTTTAAGTGCCAAAGATATTCTTGCAACATACGCCATTTGAACTTTAACTTGACGATAAAATACGTGATAGAATATGATATCAACCCCCTTTAATTCAAGAAAATACTACAAACAGTGTAAAAAGCTATAGAAATGAAGCAACAAGAATAACCATACCTCCAACTTTTGAAGCAAATCCCTTGACTTTTCACTGCGCATTTTTGCATTATCATGACCGTCTCCAATACATTGAGAAGCTAACTTGTCACTCTCTTCTACTAACTTGTCACTCTCTTCTACTAACTCCGTGTTGCAACTTTCGCAATGGAACCCATCATCTTCAGAAGAAATTAGTCCACAAACATCCAACGCATTATATCTGAACAAGATGAAAATTACTTGTCTTTAATTGGTCATAAATCCTCATAGATAGAAATAAATAAAAGAAAGACTAAACCTTTTCCCACACTTTGGGCATACGTATTCCTGGACTGTCTTTTTGTTGTCTACTTCATCTTTCAGCTTCTTCCTCATGTGGTGAAGTCTATACCTTACCACATCATGTATCTGCAACAGATAGGTGGTTTTCACATCATGAGGCCTAATATATCTTAATTGTCCAATATATGATAATTTTATACTCTTTTAAGAGTTACATAATAAATTCATATCGGGTCAAAACCAAAAAACAGATCAAAATGAACTCTTAGAAAAGATTAAAAAGAGTATAAAAGGCGGAAACCTGTGCATAGTCAATACAACAATATGAGTGAGTCTGCAGTTTCATTTTATCTTCACCTCTCCCAGGCAAATTATCAGTAGTAGTAGCAACTGCAGCACAATAGGCCTTTGAACCATTGGCGGTCTGTAGTAAACATAGATACAAATTATCAAAGATTATGTCAACATTCCTATATAGAAGAAATTGTTACAAGGATGAGAATGACCTCTTTCCTATGATCCCTAGTCACCAGTTTCTCTTCTTCAAAAAATTGCAGAGTGCGACGAAGTTGTTTTAAGTTTAGCTTCAAATCTTGTGCTAATTTTCTTCACGCACCCATTGACGTCTACAATAAAAGAGCATATTTGCACAATGATAACAGAAAAACATATAAAAGAGAATAAAGCTGAAAACTGATTGCGTATCTAACTTATCAAGAAATACATGATAAATGATATTGATATTCAATTATTCATATTACAGGTGCCTGTTAATAAAGGCTAATGATTATGTTTTACCATATTTATTGATGAGCCATTCTAAATTCACTGAGAAATGTTTCTATCAGATTCTAATGAGATAACATAAACAAACTAGGTCTCAAAATGGCACTAATTGCCATTTGAGATTGTACTTTTTCCGTTGCAATGTATTATCAAGGCAAAGCTTTCTTTTAGAAGAGATTATAACATGTCGCATATAAGCAGTTTCAAGCGTTTGGGAAAGAACTACTTGTATGCTTATTTTATACTGAAATAAGCACTTAAAAGAAGCACTTAAGATAAGGGGTTGGTATCTTCTTATTTTTTAAGCTATTTATAAAAAATCACTTTCATAAAGAAATCCCAAACACCCCTACAAGACAAGCCAACTACATGTAAACACTATCTCCTTCCGTTTGATTTGCTAAAACCGATTAACTACATTCTAAATAATAAACTTCATATCAGATAATCACTTTCAAGACACAATGCCAACATCGTTCCAAACTTGACATCTACATAGCAAAACTGTTACTTTGACACAAATTCGACTATGATAATTAGGCATTCGCAGTGATATGATTACGTTATCTAAAACACTAAAGCAAACCCAATGAACACACACTTAATAGCTAATAGTGTTCCCCTGATACTAAACCATAATGTATGTTAGTAAGATGCTCAACCGCTTATACCTCATTATTCATTAATAAAAGTCGAAAACATCTACTGGGCACTTCTTTTAGTGTTTCCCTATAATCGAGTGCACATTTGATGTTTCTTAATTCACTTGTCAATACTTATTTTGACATACAAACAAGAATCACACAAAATGGAACCAATTTCCATTTGCAAATGTACTTTTACCATTACATTTTAAAAGTGATAATCTCATTATCGCATTTTTCATATCTATCATTTAACACATTATTATCACAAATTCAAAAACCTTATCTCTTGCATCCCCTTTTGCTAAGGTTATGGCAAAACTAGCAATAGCTAGTTGTTTGTTTTACAAAAGCGGTTGGTAACGTAGCTTACTTTGGTATGTTTGGCAAGGAGCTTTTAAGAGTATTTAGGAGCGGTTACTTAAAAATGAAAGCTCATTTGGCAAGAAGTGTTTAGCGTTTTGTCTTTTCTAAAACCGCTACTTGAAGAAGAGCGTAGCGTTAGAATTTAGATTTTTTTATTATTTTACCGCTACTTATCACGCTAAATGCTTTTTTATTAACGTTTAAAATAGGAGCGTTTAAACAAAATACAAAACCTAAACGCTCATCACATGGAGCAAAACAAAAACCATAAACACCTCGTAAGCGCGTCAAGAACGACAACAGCAATGCCTTCATCACTCCTTCCAGATTTAAATTGGTTATGATCATTTGCAGTACAATCATCATAAAAAGCCCTAGCCATCAACTTCACCAATCTAAATAATCAATCAACCATAACAACAAGCGTCAATATATACATTATTAGCCCTAATCTTTTAAATTTTAAAGAAATAAATATATTAAAATTAAGAGGCCTAAACTGAGATGTCTATATTGGTGACATTAAAAGAGGGTCATTCACATATCACGAACGAACAGGAGGATTACACACCAGTTTAGGCCTCTTTATCATTTCTCTTATTATTATTATTACTTGTTAAATGGCTCGACACTCATGTTTAAATTGTCTTATTGTTAGATTGGAATTGGATAGAGTTAGTTGAGGTTTTGATGAATAAACTGTTGAATCTGTTAATGAAGAATGGGGCGTTTCGAGGCTAATATATAGAAAATTTTGTCCGCAAAGTGTGCGTCGGGCTTGGCTTTTGTCCGGAAATAATGAGTAAACCCGTTTACCACATTTCACGATCATACATCACATTTTCAAAAGTTTACACATATCACTCTCTTAATCAAAGTTACACATTTTCAAAACTAACGATACAAATGGTTTCTCTGTTATCTTTTAACGAGAGAGAAAATATTTACACCGTTAATCCTTCGTGAATGTTTAATGCACCATTAGTCATAAACCGTTTTTTATACATTTTAACCGTTTTATACGTTTTCTTCATACGCTTTCCTCCGTTTTCTTAAGTTTTATATGTTTTTGTCAATTTTATACGTTTTCATACGTTTTTATCAGTTTTTATATGTTTGCGTTCGTCTTTCTTACATTTTTATATGTTTTCTCTGTTTTTATACGTTTTCATTCATTTATTATACGTTTTTATCCGTTTTTAAACGTTTTCGCCCGTTTTTATACGTTTTCGTCCGTTTTCATACGTTTTTGTCAGTTTTATATGTTTTCGTTCATTTTCTTACGCCGCCCGTTTTCATACGTTTTAGTCATTTTTTTACGTTTTGGTCCGTTTTATACGTTTTCATCCGTTTTTTTCCTTTCTGATACGTTTTCATCTGTTTTGATACGTTTTCATTTGTTTTCATACATTTTGTCCGTTCTATATGTTTTCGCCCATTTTTATACGTTTTCATACGTTATTATCTGTTTTCATACGCTTTCATATGTATAGAAAAGGACGAAAACGTATAAAAGCGTATGGAAACGTATAATAATGGACGAAAACGTATAAAAACGTAAGAAACGAGCGAAAATGCATAAAAACGTAAGAAAACATATAAAAAACATATAAAAACGGACAAAAACGTATAAAAAACTGATTAGGACTAACGGTGCAAATATTTTCTCTCGTATTAGAAGATAATGTAACCACCGGTAAATTTCACCTCGTATTAAACTAATATAATATTCTAACGAAAGAATACATATCCATTTTCTACGTCCAATTTTTTTTAAAGAAACGATATCTTTTTATTTGATCACAACAACTAGCCAATGTGATGAAACTCACATCTTTAATAAACATAAACATCTTTATATGTAAAACTATAAAAGTTTTCAACTTTTATTTACCACTTTACGTTAATACGTTAACGTACAATTATTAAACTTTCGAGTTAAACGTTAACCATTTATTTGAGTTTACATGAAACCCTAATTTCTTATAACTACGATTTTTCATAAATGGTAAAATACAACATTTTATACCTAGAGTACAAGTCATTAAAGCACGGAACCTGGCTATACTTTAATTTTCGTTACAAGCCCTAATATACAACTCTACGATTTTATGTACATGATATATTTTCAAAATATTAATGTACAAGTCTTTCAAGCATATGTACAAGTCTTTAATGCATACAAGCTTAATACTTATATAAATTATATTATAAACCTCAATGTACTTAATTTTAAGCACATTGTACAAACCTTTCAAGCACAAGTCTTTAAAATATATTTTATTTTTAGTAAGTACAACTAAACAATGTTAATGTACAAATAATAAAGCACCAAACTTAAGTCATTACTTTTATTATTTACATGTAAATTAACCTAAAATAGATTTTTATCTAAAATAAACTAGAACCTTAACTATGTAATTACCATTTACACAATAGGTACAACAATGCAAGCCCTAAGTACTACCTTAATGCCTAACGCCCCCTTCCCTTTTACCCTAGTTAAAATTGAACTAACTAAGTTACCATTTAGTTACCTAGTATACATGTAAAACCCCAGCCACAATTGATTTACTTGCACCTAATGTTTACACATCACTCTTTTTACCAAGAGGTTTTACCATAGTCAAGCTTGGTGGGTAAAACTCTTGGCTAGAGTTTTACCACACCTCTCATGTCCCCTTGAATTCACATAAACTTCCCATGTGTATTGGAACACCTCACTATGTCCCTTATCTTGTGAGACAAGGTGACATATCACTTGGGAGTCCATGCACTGTTGGAAAATTTAGTGCACTTGTGGGATTAGTTCACACCTTGTAATGGGTTAGGAGGTACGGAGTGTACACTCATAAGGTTCATGAACACCCTGACTCTTATAGTGGTTTGTATTGGTAGTCTTGGTGAAAGTACCGATTGGTGAAAGTATCGCTGAGAAAATCGCTTGTGGAAAGTATCGCTTGTGGAAAGTACCGCTTGTGGTTTCCATCGATAAGCAGTGTTTCCATCGATAGGCGATGTTTCCACTGAAGTAGTGTATCCACCGCTAGTACTATGAAAGTATCGATAGCGGTGTTTCCACCGATAGGTTGTATTTCCACTCAAGTGGAAAGTATCGCTAGTGGAAAATCGCTTATTGAAAATCTCGCTAAATGGCGCTATAACCGCATTATGACCACGTTTAATTGATCATGTAACCACTAACGGCTATAATGGGGATAGTTATGAGGTGATTAATGGGCGATTAATCCTCATAATTCCATTTGAACGGTTGAGAGTAATGTCCTATAAATAGGATATCTGATTATGCATGAAAACACGGAGAAAACGAAAACACTTATTAGCGAAAGGGTTATAGAATTGTGCCTAATTCTCTAAGCGCATTTGGTCTTATCCCAAGTAGATATTCGTGATACCCGGGCATTAGGGTGAATAGTTTACTTTGGAAAGTGATCACACGATTCCAAGTGATATCCGGTAACCACCTAGTGGTATTGCTATTGTCATTGATTGTCTTAACCTCGCTCGAGACATATACCCCAACAATCAAAGTAAACTATTTAGTGATAATCAATGGCAATCTGCGCAATGAAACACATGGCTTCAAACTTTGCTAAATGGACAAGTTTGAAGGGTGGACTTTAGGAGGTGGCGGAAGAAGATGCACTTCTGGTCATCAAGCATGAGTGTGGTCTATGTGTCGACTACTCCAATTCGATGATGGTGATGATGCTCTTGTGGAGCGATCGGGAGGAGGAGCAAGTGGGAGAATGGTGACTACATATGCAGAGGTCTTATTCGAATGGTATGTCGATTCTTTGTTTGATATTTATCGAACTTTGAATCTTCCAAAGAACTGTGGGATTCCTGGATGCCAAATATATGGTTGAGGATGCATCAAGTAAGAAGTTCCTTGTTAGTAATTTCACAAATTACAAAATGACCGATTCAAGACCGGTTATGGAACAATACAATGAACTTCTTGGAATACTTGGAAGGTTTACACAACACCAAATGAACATGGATGAGGCTATCAAAGTCTCTTGTGTCATTGATAAACTCCTCCTTCATGGAAAGATTTCAAGCATACCTTGAAACATATGAAGGAGGAGTTAACTCTTGTTGAGTTAATATCATCGCACATTGAGGAATCTCTCAAAGTGCGGATAATGACAAGCCAAAGAGTGGCAATCTTCTTGGACCATCTGTTGTCAATATGGTGGAGCATAACAACTCCACCGTGTACAATGACAACAAAGGCAAACGCAAATTTCATGATAACACAAGGCGATCCTAACAAGAAGGCAACACCTACTTGTTGGAAATGTGGCAAGGCTGGTCACATTAAAAGGACCAAGGGTGTTAAAGTTGGTGGTAAAGCCAATGGATCGAGCACTAATGGTTCAGGAGTGGTGGTTCACCAACTCACTGAAAGGTCGAATATGTTTAATAAGTCTTTTCGATTTATTATGTTACATATGTATCTCGAATCTTTTATGTGCAGGATGATGATGTTGCGTGGTGGGTTGACTACGGTGCAACAGTTCATGTGTGTAAAGATAGAAGTCGGTTCAAGACTTATGAGTCACCGAATGATGGTTCTATTCTTCACATGGGAAATGAGTCAACGACCTTGGTGCATGGTCGTGGTTGTGTAGATCTTAGGTTTAGTTCAGAAAGATTGTAACTTTGTTTAATGTTATTCATGTTCGGATATCGGGAAGAACTTGGTTTCAAGTAGTGTTTTGAATAATCATGGATATAAACAAGTTATTGAATCTAATAAATTTGTTCTTTCTAAATGTGGTGTTTTATTGGTTTTGGTTATTTATGTAATCAAATGTTCAGCTTAATATTACCACCGATGTGTTATTTCGACTTTTGTGACCACATATAATCGGATGATTCTACCCCTGTGGCATGCTAGACTTGGTCATGTTCACTATAAAAGAATGCAAGATATGTCAGGGATGGTTTAATCCTCGCTGACATGGACACGAAAAGTGTAAAACTTGCATGTTGACCAAGATAACCAAGAAACCCTTTCGGTGTTAGTCGTGAGACTAAGATCTTGAGCTTATTCACAATTGACTGTGTGATTTGCATGCCACTCCTTCTTTGGGGAATAAGAAGTACTTTGTGACATTTATTGATGATGCTTCTATATTTTGTTATGTCTATTTATTACATACCAAGGATGAAGCATTAGATAAATTCAAAGTGTTTAAAGCGAAGTTGAATTACAACTTGGGTCTTTGATCAAAAGATTAAGGATCGATAGGGAGGTGAGTACATGGATACTCAAGATTTTCATCTGTTGGAATAATCCATGAAACAATTGCCCTTATACTCCTCAAAGAAATGGTATTTCGAAAGGAAAAATAGGGTGTCAAGGAGATGGTTAATTCCATGTTGTCCTTTTCAGGATCGAGTCAAGGGTTCGGGGTGAAGCTATGTTAACACTTGCTATTTATTAAATAGGGTTCCCAACAAAGGAACAAGGTTACCCCTTATGAACTCGGACTAAAAGAAACCCAACTGAATTATCTCAAGGTTTGGGGTTGTAGGGCTGTTGACTTTGGGTGAAAGAGGTTACCCTTATGAACTCGATCCAAAGCAAAAGACTTTGGGTGAAAGAGGCATTGATCGCATCTTTGTTGGATATCGAGCATTCCAAGGCTTTTAGGTTCTATGTTATTGAACCTAATGAATATGTTTCAATTAACTCCATTATTGAATCAAGGGATGCGACTTTGATGAGAATAGATTCTCATCGGTTCCTAGACCAAGCCGGAGGATTCCTAATGGAACTCATGACACCGGTGTATCGAGGTACGATGATGAACCATCGGTGGTCCCCGATGAGGTTGTGGTTCAAGAACCCGAACTCGTGCTCGGGAAAAGCAAAGGGTAAGGACTCCAAAATCATTTGGACACGAGTTTCAACCTGACTTAGTTGAAGGAACAAGGGATGAGGTTTCGGACCAATACTCCTATTGCTTCATTGTTGAGGATGATCCCAAGACATTTGAAGAAGCAATGAAGTCTCGGATATTGCTTTCGGAAAGAAGCAATCAATGATGAGATGGATTCCATCATGGGCAACAACACTTGGGTGTTGGTTGATCTACCTCACGTTGCAAACCTCCGGGTTGCAAATGGATTTTCAAAAGGAAAATGAAGGTAGATGGAACTATTGAAAAGTTCAAGGCTAGATTAGTTATTCGTGGCTTTAAACAAAAGTCGGGAATAGACTATTTTGATACTTATGCCCCGTGGCTCGTGACATTACCATAAGACCGCCGATTGCTATGGCATCTATTCACAATATGGTTATTCATCGATGGATGTGAAAACAACTTTCTTGAATGGTGAATTGGAAGAGAGGTTTATATGAACCAACCTCGTGGCTTCATCTTGCGACAATGAAAACAAGGTGTAAACCGATTAAGTCTCTTTATGGACTTAAGCGGGCACCTAACAATGACATCAAAAGTTTGATGAAGTTGGTTTTGTCTAGTGGTTATGTTCTTAACCAAGTCGACAAATGTGTATATAGCAAATTTGATGAAACGGTAAAGGAGTCACCATTTGTCTATATGTTGATGACATGTTGATCTTTGGCACCGACCAAAATCGAGTTGACCGACAAAGGAATTTTTGTCATCAAGGTTCTCCATGAAAGACATGGGGAGGCGATGTTATCCTTGGTATAAGGATTAAACATGAAAGTAATAGAATTTCTATCTCTCGGTCTCATTATATTGAGAAGGTCTTGAGGAAATTCAATTACTTTGATTGTACCCGATGAGTACACCTATGGATACTTGTGAGAAGTCGATGCCTAATCATGGCAAGGTGTATCTCAACTTGAGTATTCTAGGGTAATTGGTGCTGATGTATGCCATGACTTGTACAAGGCCCGATATTGGTTTTGCAGTGGGAAAATTGAGCGGTATACTAGTAATCCTAGTGCTCATCAGCGCAAGCGATTCAGAGGGTACTAAAGTATTTGAAGAGAACTATGGATTATAGTCTCTCATATATCGTTACCTATCGTTGGAAGGTTACACCGATGCAAGTTGGATCAAGAACATCGAAGACAATTAGATCACGAGTGGTGGGTATTCTACTTGGTGGAGGTGCAATTTCTTGGGCATCCAAGAAGCAAACTTGCATCACCGGTTCAAAAATGGAATCTGAATTTGTGGCTTTAGCATTGCGGTAAAGAAGTCGAATGGTTGAAAACTTGCTTCTTGAGATTCCATTGTGGCCTAAACCTATAGCACCTATTTCTATCCGATTGTGATAGTGCGACTACATTGGCTAAGGCTTATAGCCGGATGTACAATGGTAAGTCTAGACACTTAGGTGTCGGACATAGCATGATTCGTGAGCTTATCATGAATGGGGTGGTATCTATAGAGTTTGTGAGATCTCAATGAACTTAGGCGATCACTTGACGAAGGGTCCGGCTGAGACTTGGTTATAAAGTCGCTAAAGGGATGGGTTTAAGTCCAACTTAGTCATTGAATGCTAGGACACCCAACTCCTCCTAAGGAAACTTGGGAGCCGAGTTCAATGTGGAAAGTCGAACATTCGATGGATGGAGCACATGTTTTATTTACATCCCAAGGTTGTGCTCGAGAACTCTTGAAAGGAGGATGAAGTCTTTACTTAATGGTTATATTTTCTTTGAAAAAGTGCTTGGCGAGCATGACTAAAGAGGAACCACCTATGTAAATGTTGAAGTTTTGCCGCCTGTGAAGCTTTGGACTTTAGCTTTTACAACATTTATGAATTTGGATATGGACACATGGCTTGTATAGTGTCGGGAGTCATTAAGTGTTTGAAAACTTGTGTGTATTTTATCTTGGTATTCAAATGGGTTGAAGGGTTCAATTCTTAGAACACCCCGATTCTCGAATATTTGAACGTGTAATTTACTAAGATGGAAATTCAATCCTCGGGACATTTTCGTTTATGCACATGTTTTGCTTGATGTTTATTTTTCATGCAAAGGAAGTGAACTAAATTTGGGGAGGATTGTTGGAAAATTTAGTGCACTTGTGGGATTAGTTCACACCTTGTAATGGGTTAGAGGTACGGAGTGTACACTCATAAGGTCCATGAACACCCGACTCTTATAGTGGTTTGTATTGGTAGTCTTGGTGAAAGTCTTGATTGGTGAAAGTACCGCTTGAGAAAGTCCGCTTGTGGAAAGTCTTGCTTGTGGAAAGTATTGCTTGTGGTTTCCATCGACAAGCGATGTTTCCACCGATAGGCGATGTTTCCATCGAAGTAGTGTATCCACCGCTAGTACTATGAAAGTACCGATAAGTAGTGTTTCCATCGATAGGTTGTATTTCCACTTCAAGTGGAAAGTATCGCTTATTGAAATCTTGCTAAATGGCGCTTACAAGCGCATTATGACCACGTTTAATTGGTCATGTAACCACTAACGGCTATAATGGGGATAGTTATGAGGTGATTAATGGGCGATTAATCCTCATAATTCCATTTGAACGGTTGAGAGTAATGTCCTATAAATAGGATATCGATTATGCATGAAAACACAAAGAAAACGAAAACACTTATTAGCGAAAGGGTTATAGAATTGTGCCTAATTCTCTAAGCGCATTTGGTCTTATCTCAAGTAGATATTCGTGATACCCGGGCATTAGGGTCGAATAGTTTACTTTGGAAAGTGATCACACGATTCAAGTGATATCCGGTAACCACCTAGTGGTATTGATCTGTCATTGATTGTCTTAACCACGCTCGGGACATATACCCCAACATGCACCACAATGCCTATATAAACACCCATACCCTTTTCCTTTTGAGTCCCATGCAAACACACACATGATACCATACTACCCACATATCATCGCCCATATAACCCTCCCATACTCACAAACATTCAAATTAAGACCTTAGTTAGTGTAAAGGAAGGCTAGCTAGAGCTTGGAAGGTGTGAAGATAACTTGGTGACATTAGCGACTATATAGGCGTTTACTTAAGATAAGCAACTCATAAGCTTGTAAGTACACTCACACTCTTTTCTTTAGTCATTTTAAACATTCAATAAAACATATAATTAACTATAGATTAGTGTTATGTGGAAAAATAAAGTTAAAACCATGTTTCATAACCTTTCTGTAAACTATGCGCCCCATAGACAAACACCCATTTGGAATGCGTTTTTAATAAATGTTAGAACATGTTCAGAGTCCTTTGAGCAAGCAAAATAAACATCTAATATAATTACCAACACCCTATAGGTTTATACTAAACGAATTGCATGTTTTATTTTTCTCCTACTGAAATTTGCGCCAAAATAGGTCTAACCCCCCTACTTGCCCCTCATTTATCTACTTCATGTTAGAGGTGTTAGGGTCAACTAAGGTACCATTGTAAACATCACCTGAGATACTACAAAACGCCCACATAACCCGGTTAAAAAGCCTAGTCGTTATGTTTAAAAACAGCCCATCGTTTTGGTCAAAAGTCCTAAACACCAAAAACCTTTTTACAACAAATATATGGGAAAACATGAGATTTTTGATAAATTTGATTAAGAACTATCTTATAAACATTAGAAATGGATAAAACCACATTTCACAAGGTCGCATGCAAAAGATATAGAGTATTATGGTTTAAAAACGAAGATTGCAAGTTGGCAAAAATAGCTTAAGTACCCCTTTTCCGTAATCAATATCTTGCAAGTTAAAAGGTTTAAAAGTACGAGGTTTATACCGTCTTAAAGGGCTTGCTGCAAAGTTGTTAATTCCCCAATAACGTCTTTAAAAGCACCTATAGTCTATTTTAGAATCAACCACGAAGAGGGTGACTCGCGGGAATTTTCAAAAATAAGCCTTGTGTATACTTGTCAAAAATTGAGTCGTGGGAGTCATAGGATGATGGGAAATAACTTAAAAAGAGTTAATAAACAAATTACAATGTCTCTAGGTGACCCCGTAAAAGTAATGGGTTAAAAACTGAAATTTTCTTAAAACGCGTCGTGACCAAGTGGCCATGTTCGTAGACTTGTATCTTTCTAATAAAAGAGAACTAGGACATGAGACTTATACCATTTATAAGAGATTACAGCAAAGTGTTTAAAGGGTCAAATGCGATGTAGAAACACTAGCTTGCCTCGTGTAAAATCTGCCCTCTTTTAGCCCCGTTATCGCCCAAAAACAACAAAAGGCACATAACCCCCTACTTTGGAAAATCATTGCGACCAAACCGTAAGAGTTTAAGACCTCTAGTTTGAACCATTAGAAAGACCACAGGACAAACTCTTGAAAGAATCAAGAACGTAGTGAAAACCTCTTAAGGCCTCGCTTATATTTACCCTTACTTTTGTCGATTTAGGCCTAAAACAAGTAAGCTTTTCTTATAAAACTACAAGAATAAAAGTTGTAATTTTTGAAAGATAAAGTTTTCTTGGGCTAAAAATGTAATTCCTTCAAAGCTAATAATACAATGGATGATTTTGTCAATAACCCATAGTTGAGGGTCTAAAGTGTCATTTTTGGAAGTGCAAGGGTAAAAACCGTAAATACTCAAAATTGTAAATTTAACATTTTTGAAACATATTATATTTAACAAGTTAGATTTCGATAAGACTTATAAACGATCAACCGGGCCATAAAAAGAAGTATAATAAGTATTACTAAATTTTGAAGAGATTTCATGTTCACCCAACCATCGATAAAGCATTATAATCACATATAGATGAATACGAATACTTAAACTTGACATATCGATTCAGGTCACGTGTTGGAACCATTTATCATTTCACTTTGAATTAACTTTTGACATCAATCAGATTTCCATCCAAGGTGAGTTCATAGTCCCACTCTTACTTATTTGTTTTCAAAACTTGTGGGGAGATACATGCTACAAAACCGAACACAAGTATTTTTCTATGCTATCCGATTGATATTGCCTAAGTACCCTCTGTTGCCACTAAAAGCCCTCATATCATGAACCATTAATCACTTGCAGTGAACGCGAATATCGTGAATAGATCTATTGGCGATTGACGCCCATTTGTGTTAATGGATAGGTACCAAATGCACGTTATTTGAGAATACTAGAGAATGGCAAACTCATACCGGAGGGCATTGTTGCTCACATCATCATTATGATGTTTGTAACTTACGTCATTATTATGACGCGTTCGTACATGAGAAATAATTTGAACCGTTAGTATGTATATGAAGAAATTGAACCGTTACGAAATAGGGATGTATGGTTGTTAACTTTGATTAATTAGAGATGTATATGCATAAAATTTTGAGAATATGATGTATAATGTGAAATGTGGTAAACCACATGGATGTATTTTGGAGTTTACTCAGAAATAATTGTGAATGGAAGAGCGGGTCTATAGAAACTTTTTCTAATGAATTAGCTACTCTCCGTGTGTTTAAATTTTAAAGAGGCTATTATAAAACTAAAAATTTGATTGGTGTATTTCAAAAAGTGATTGGTGAAAGATGATAAGAGATAATAAAGGGGTGTTTACTTTTCTCCTAGTGGAGAGAATTGTGAGCCAAAAACCCTTATTCTCTCTTAATGGAGAGTAAAACTAACCCTTGTGAGCCCAAATCACTATGATTTTATATGAAGATCTTAGTTAGCCTCTTAAAGGGAGGTGTAGTTTTAATAGGTCTCTATTAGAGAGAACTAGCAGATCACCGTAGCGTTAATGCATTCTACCCCGAAATAAAATTTTCGATGAATAATGTATTTTAGTTTATTATGGTTTTTAACAATAAATTTACGGATATCTAGAATTTCGTATAGCCCGCGTGCTGTTCGGGCTCGAACACGTTGTTGTGTCTGCTCGGGCTTGAGCCCGTTTGGTCCGCGCCTGTCGGACTCAAGCCCATTTGGCCCGCTTCCTGCCTTCGAGCTTGAATATTGTATAATGTGTTTTATTATTTGTAGTAGTGAAATTTAATGCGAGAATTGTGTTTAATTTGGTTGTACAATATCTTGATAATTTGTATTTCTTATGTAAGGGTGTTTTAATAAGCGTATTAATTGTATTTATCGATGGGTTAAATAATTGACTACATTAAATAGCATTAATGTGGTGTTTGTTGTACACTATGCTTCTTGTCTTGTACGTCCGAAAATTATGTGTATTAAAGTGTTGTACAATATGTTTCTTTTCTTGTAAGTAGTAGTTATTAATAACATTGACCACTTTAATAGCATTAATGTTGTAAGTCCGAAAATAAGTCCGAAAATTACATCATGCTTATTTTGTTGTACACTATGTTTATTTTGTTGTAAATCCGAAAATTGGTTGCATTTATCAGACATTGTCTTAAATGGTTATAATTTTTGGTGAATGGGTGTTTTTAATAGCATTAATGTTGTTTGATAAAATTTTGGTCTTAAAATGACACCACGCTTTATTTTGTTGTAATTCTGAAAATTGAGTGCATTAAAGTGTTGTAAATCATGCTTAATTTCTTGTACGTCTTAAAATTAAGAGTCAGGTGTCTTCGTGCATTATATGTAGTATAGATAAAGGTTTTGGGCCCACAATTCTCTTTATTAGAAGAAAAGTAAACACCCCCTTAATACACTTGTTATGAAATAAATGAATTTTTGTTAAGCATAAATATCAATGCTCTTTTTCCTTAAAATATTTGTTATCTTTTACCAATCAATCGTAATTTTTTTTTAAAGATAAAGATATTTTTTGTTACTTTTTGGAATACACTTTTGGTCAATATTTTCTACTGGGTATACGTAATCTGGAAAAAGATTAATTGCCTAACTTTGAACAAGATTTGTACTTTGATACCTATAATCGACAAAAAAATATGTCTGGAGTACAAACTGAAATCGGAAAATACACTCACCAATTTATGACACTTGTCCTACTAACCACTGATTACACCTTACAAAGGTTAGCTAAATTTAGTCAGATAAGATCAACTAATTGTACAAAGTCCTTGAATCGATTCCAACAATCTGATTGCAGAGTAGGAGTCACATCAGATAACTATTATGATGTCAAGTAACAATGGGTCCAAACCAGGGATTTTAACAAATGTCCAACACAGACTTCATTAATAAATCCAATCTACACCTTCCTGTCGCTCGTTCACTTGCACTAACATGTTTTTCACATATATACGATGCACAACCGAAGCATATCTAGATAACTAGTTTCTCATCTTCTAAATGATCCAACACAACTTTTGAGAGACACCCACAAACTGAAGCAACAAAAGTAGACTCCAGGAACTATGATTTTGCATAATTTCCATGTTCTTCTTATAGAAATTAGCCCTCTTCCCAATCGATACCATCGTCATCTTCTTCATCTCCTGAAGGCTCTGCTGCTTCCACATTCAAATCAACCTTAAAAGTCTCAACTGAAAAACAAAATATTACTGTTAGTTATTGACGAGAAAAATTAATTAACAATTTCACAACATCCCAGAATGTGAATGCGATAATCTCTTCTAAACAAAATGTTGATAATATGATCAGTTGATACCAAAAGTCAAATGTTGACTATTCATATGAGTTGGGGATATTACTTGCAACATTTTACTACTGTCATCATGAAAGTGGCAATCCAAGAATCAAATGTGGGAAAGGCCCAAAGACCGGCTTAGTAAAATGAAATTAGGAATTGGTTTTTGGTCTTCCTAAATCGTAGCTGAAGAATTAAATCCATTATTACACCATCTGTAGAAACATTTTTGAGCATTTGACAAATGGGGAAAATCTCCACAGTGCTAAGTTCCTATAAATGATCTCACTAAAATCTAACTCCACTAGTCTGATAGCTTTTGGTTTTAAATTTTTTATCAAAGGCTATACAAGAAAAAAGCAGATTGGCCCTATGCCAAGCTCATATCGATAACATAGTATACCAATTGCACGACTAGATGTGCCAATTTCGACCCATTGGCCAGTAACGAGCAATTCGGGCTTTGTTTTATATCTTGGGGTTTCGCAAAAAAGATGAGCTAAAGATAACCTGTGAAATGGGTCCCTTTGATAGTCGGCCACATTCTTTTTTAATGGATACATCTTAAATCTTTTAGCTTAAAGATTCAGATTATTATTGTAACAATGTTGTTTTGTAATCTTATTTAAGGTATTCACCATGTATACTTTTTTCCCTCAAAAATGGACAAAAGGTGATTGCAGGTGAATGAAGCCCTACAACCGGCACCAACCTAAACCCGTTAACGAAACCCCCCATAACGATTATCAGCTTTTCAATTAAGTCGAACATGATAAGACAATAACATATCAGCGATCGCTAAGAATTATTAACATCTACCTGGAGCAGGAGTCTCTTCCTCCCATTCAACATCACCTTCTTCATCATCATCATCACGTTGACGTTTTCTTGAATTTGATGGGTCTGCGTCAGTGGGGAGGTTATCAATTGACGGATCTTCCTTGATGTTGGTGGCTTCCTGTGCTCTTTGCTGCTGAAGTAAAGCCGCATAATACGCTTTAAAATATTCTTCCTGCAAGAGTGGCGCATGGGGTAAGATCATATAATCACATAACACATATCTTAATAAGAATGTAGTAACTTAATTCTTGAACTCGCCTGAAGTTTCTTCTTATCATCAACTTCTTGATTAATTGACTTTTTCTCATCTTTTTGATCATCCATAGATGAAGTTCCATCCGTATTTGATTCTTGCATCACAACCCCACGTTGCTCATTTGTTAGGTTCATACCTTCCTTAATCATCCATGGAGGCAACTGCTTTAATGGCGCACTTTCAGATTTTATCTCTTTTTCCTCCACCCCAGAAAAGGCAACTTCGATCTGCAAACAAAGTTTATACCGATTATTCTCATTAGTCATCGAAGTCGAAATAATGGAAGTGTTTGCTATGACTACATACAACAATCTGTTTGAAAATCTGCATTATTTTCCACACCCTATTTTTAACATAATATTCCTCAAAAAATATTCTACGTAATAGGTAAGTAGTATGTTTTTATTATCATTTTGTATTATCATGAATATTTTTCACATCACGGATCATACAATTCATCATGCCCCTGTAACATTGCTATCATAAACATTTTGAACCGCACTAACAATTACCAGTTACCCAACCCTCCCATTTTGCTACCTCTATTTTGCCCAAGCATCCACTAGCTTTTGTTTCAATAATTGATTTTGATTTCTAAACATTATAAGCACAACTCGTACAAATCTATATAGAAAAACAGATATATATGGCACCAAAATTTACCCAATTGACCATGTACCAAACCTGCTCATTTTACATGACTTACCTCTACTGTGCCATAATCATCCATTAACTTTTTTGGGTCAATGAATTATTTATATTAAAAGTAAACTGTAAAATTGTATATATACAGATATACAAAGATTATATTATCATAAATAAGAAGGTACCTTTGTCTCTCCAAGAAACGGCATAGGGGTCCCACTCATTCCAGATCTAGATGAATCATTTGCATTGGGATCCGAATTCGACGCACGTGCAACAGCACTCGCACGGAGTTCCCATGCTTGAAGAGTTCCATAATCAGGGGCTTCCAAATCTTTTACTCTGTGAAGAATGTCTGTCAAAGGCTTCAGTTCTACCTGCATTTTTATTATCACCAAAGCTAATAAATAAAGATCGAAGTGAATAAGCATGATTATGAATGAATTGGCCCGTGAATAAGCATAGGGGGTGTTTGGATTTTCCTGTCAAAAGTAACCACATGATATCAGCTGTAATCAAAATTAGTGATTGGATGTGCTTTTGCTGTTTAAAGTTAAAATAATCAGATATTCAAGTGTTTAAAAAATTCTGTTTTTAAAAAAAATTATAAGTAAAATGACATAGAAAATGAAAATGAGCAACTTTATTTTACCCTCACACAACCAGTTTTGTTGCATGTGGTATCAAACTGAATATTTGAATCCTAAATAAATGACTAGTAAGAAGCAGAAGCTGTTTTTCCAAAACGACTTGATGACTTGCTCAGTTCCATAACACAAATCCAGACACCCCTAAATCGATGTAAACTAACAATCCTCTTAAGTTGATCAAAATGCATATAAACTTGAACCAACAATCTCAAGTGACACATGAATGTTCTTTTAAGGTTATGAGCTAAAGAGCTAAGCACACTGAACTTTCTTCCATAAATCCAACCCATCTACTATAAAGTTTTACTTTTAATTAACAGAAGATATAATCTAACTACAACAAACACCAATTGACAAAACACGTGATTTACAACACAAACTGTGGCCTAAAATAGTACTTTCATCATGCAAGTCCCTGAAGCTAATACCTCAACTGTGATGATAGAAACTGGAAAGCATTATCAAGAAGGAACAAGAAGCTTAAATCTGACAAAAAATAGTGCTATCCACCCCATATACAGAGAGACTATAGCAAAACAGTAGAAAAAGGTGTTTTGCCAAATTTATGACAACAAGAATAAAGGTACCTCCAGCTTTTGAAGCAAATCCCTTAACTTTTCACGGCGCCGTCTTCTTGCATTATCATCACCATCTCCAATATCTTGAGATGCTAACTTGTCACTTTCTGCTACTAACTCTGTGTTGCAACTTTCACAATGGAACCCATCATCCTCAAAAGAAATCAGTCGAATAGCATCTAATGCGTTATATCTGAACAAAAACCCAAACGGGAGATTACTCATCTTCAAATCTTCATAAATCCTTTTGGATAGAAATAGAGCAACAAAGACTAAACCTTTTCCCACACTTTGGGCATACGTATTCCTGGACTGTATTTTTATTGTCTAATTCATCTTTAAGTTTCTTCCTCATGCGGTGCAGTCTATACCTCACAACATCATGTATCTGCAACAGATAGATGGCTTTGACATTAAGGAGCCTCATAAATTTAATGAACACAATTGTCCAATATGTAGAAATTCGTAATCTTCAAAGAATTTTATGATGAATCCTTATCGGGATCAAAACCAAAAAGCAGATGGGAATTAATTCATAAATATGATAACTGGAGTTGTTAAAATAAGGGAAACCTGTGCATAGTCAAGACAGCAATAAGAGTGAGTGTGCAGCTTAATCTTCTCCTCTCCTTCTCTTCCAGGCAGACTATCAGCAGTAGCAGCAACTGCAGCACTATAGGCCTTTGCACCCTTGGCGGTCTATAATAAACATTATAACATATATGAGAGATTATGTAAACATCCATCACCAAATAGAAGAAATTGTGTAAAGGTTCCTATATTGAAGCAGTTTTATGAACATGAGAATAACCTCTTTCCTATGATCTCTGGTCACTAGCTTTTCTTCTTCAAAAAACCGCAAGGTTCGCCGAAGTTGTTTTAAGTGTAACTTCAAATCTTTAGCTAAATCTTCTTCACGCACCCATTGACGTCTACAATACCCGAAAATTTCACATCGATCACAGCAAGAAAAACAAAGAAAATAAAGTAAAGAGTGACTGCATGTTTAACTTCTAGGTAACAGGAATGGTTCAATTCATCTTTCCTGTACGCTTCAGATCAAGTATGTGATTAGTGAGATTAATGTTCCTTAATCATGGCACAGGTGCAACCATACTAAAAGGCGAGCGAAAAATTCGAGAACACATTAAAGGGCGTTCCGATATACCATTTGAAAGTAGTCATGTGAAATTGATTAATCATGATGCATGTTTGTTATTAGTTATTATGTATTTGTTTATAGTTCATGGAATTTAACCACTTAGGGGCTGTCTGGGTAGCATTCTTTGAAGAGCTTAGTAGCCTATAGTATATGGAAAAAGCTAAAAAGCTCATTAAAGTATTTAGTAAGCTTAATTCAAACGGTTTATGAAACTTTTGGGAAGGAATAAGCTAATAATCTAAATCCTTTTCTGGGAATTTTTAAACAACACCCAAATGCACCCTTTATTTGATAGGATATGATATACATATTCATCTAAAACAGATTGTAAAAGAGCCAACTACATTTCAGAGAAGAAATTGAATATGGCTATCATGTTTGATTAAGTACTACCACATTTCTTATTGGAATGAAGTTTCTGAACATGTAGTAGTTTAACCTCTAGTTTTCAACCATAATAAACATCTCTTTGTTAATTTTGTCACTACGGTGTACTTGAGAGTTTCACGAGCTTGGTTTACAATTAAGAAACTGGTGTAGATCATTTAATTTGGATCAAAGCATAGCCGGCTCACAAGTTTGCATACTTCATCTTGACAGGTTAAGTGCTTCAATCATATTATGTATAACTTAGTAACAAGTCTAGTTTCTATTAATAATTACAAAGTTATTACTAATTTCTTATCGGATGAAATAAAGAATCTTATTTGTATTGACAGTAAAAGGAATGCTTTCAAGGATGATGTAAAACCATACATCATTCTTCTACTTACAAAGTAATCGCCTATTCATTCGGATAATTTATGTATTTAACAATTATATCATCTTAATTCAACGATTGGATGGGGAGATTCATCTTTGGGTGCCTGCTAGTTAAAAAAGGTTAAACTTCATCCACTGATGGCCGTGTGGGAGTTCAGTATATCTTGAAAGAGGCATGAATATTTATTGAAAAGCCATCCTAATCCTAATTCTAACTAAAACAGAAAAAGTCAAGCATGTATCAAATTGCAATGCAACTACATCATGAACATATTAAGTCACAAAATCTAACTGATAAACAAATGACTAGCTATTTTGATTATCTATTCGAAAATTCAGTCATCCTTAATGTTATAAGTTATAATCAAATTGTTCAAAACACTAAAGCAGGGCCAGTGAAAACACAATGTGAAGCTAAGACAGTATATCAGTTTATGGCTCGCCTTGTAGACCGTTATGTGTAGCCAAGCGTACACTTGAAACTAAATCTTATATATATATTCGTAAGATGCACAATCACCTACAACACATGCTTCGTAGATGTTTATAAACTTGTATTGGGCTCTTTTTGCTATAACGAACAGCATATTTCTTAATTCTACTTTCAAACTACTGTCCGGCACCCCAAATTATAAGAAAAGGCTACAACTTTTTCTTATAAACCAGGGAAATCCCACCCTAGCCACCTTTAGTGACGTGGCAGGGAAACCACACAAAATGATATTCATTGCCATTTGCGATTGTACTTTATCCAAAGACTTTTCATTGCTTACCGAAAGCTTTACCTATTTGCCCCCTAATCGACAACGGTTTTTAGCACCAAGATTCTAGGAAGTCTTCATCATAGTATTGCAAGTGGCAAATAAATAGTTTCTAGTATTTCGGTATACTAAACCAACAAAAATAATCCCCCTAATTCACGTGATACTCTAAATACTCATATCAGATAATCACTTTCAAAACCCAATTCCAAACACCAACTATCTACACATTCCACACATAAAAATCATTACTTTCACACAAATTCGAACAAAAAAAACCTCGTAAGCGCGTCAAGAACAACAACAGCAATGCCACGATTATCACTCCTCCCAGATTTAGGTTGATTGTCTCCTTTAGCAGTTATATCATCATAAAAAGCTCTTGCAGTCAATTTCACTAACCTATAATCAAAACCCATAAATAAAAACACATCAAATAATCAATTAAATAAAACCCAATTCATAAAAACATGATACAAATCAATTTAACAAAAGGGTATTTAAAATTAACGATTTTTATTACTTGTTAAATGATTCAAGACTCATGGTTTGGTTATTTGATAATTGGGTATGACGGTTAAATCTGGTAATTTGAATGAATGAATTTGGGTATTGGAGATTAATTTAAAGAAAATTGTTTATGAGGTTTTTTATATTAGTTGCTTTTTGAAATGGGTCAATTTGGGTTAAAGTTCAGTTGGGTTTTTGACCCATGAATAGGTAATACTATCATCCGTGGGTTTGTTTAGTATCTTAGTTTGGGCCTAGGGCGTGAGATGCACGGGCTAATCAGACCCGAATAACCCGATAACATTTATTATTTTTTTTCTTCAAAATCTGAATGACTCGACCCAAATAAGTTTTTTCTTCCATGAGGCAAACAAGTTTTCCCCTATCGAGACAAACCTGATTGTTAAATGATTGATGAGATTAAAAATCCTTCACTCTACACAAATTGAATTGGAATGTAAATGCAAGATGGTTTTGTGTTGTAACTGATGAGATGATATTTTGTAGCCTTTTTGGTTTTAAGTGTGGGATGATTTGTTTGCCTGAAACTGCTGCAACACTTCTCATTCCCACTTTCATTTACACAGGCTCTAATACCACTCGACATTAAATTATGATTACTCCACATTCAATTTAAGATTGAATCTTATAGTAGCAATTAAGATTGAATCCTATAGTAGGATAAATGTTGATATTTAGGGCTCGTTTGGTTCGACGGAATCCTAAGGATTCTGGTGGAATTGGAATCCAATTCCATTTCATAGCGTGTTTGGTTGAAAATTTTAAAGAATTTGGAATCTGAATTCCATTCCTTACTGTGTTTGGTTGGCAAACGGAATGGAATGAAATTCCTTCAAAATCCTATATATATGGAATTCAACATTCCATTGCAATATGAGAGAGATTTGTTAATACAAATAAGCCGTAAAAACGTTTATTTATATTTTACGATCTTCTGATGTTTTGTCGATAACAAAAGTAAGATCATTTTAACGAAACAAATAAAATACGTAAATGGTTTGAACTAATAGTTTTCTAACACACTTACGCTTTCACATAAAACACTAAAACTAGTATAAGTGATTTTATGCTTAAGATATACATATGTACAACAACTAGTGTTTACATATTGGGATAACATATACTTAACTAAGTATATACCAAAATGGGTAAAAACAAGTATATACTAAAATGGGTAAAACAAGTATATACTAAATAGGTAAAACTAGCAAATGGTTTTGACCCATAACCCATGGTTTTATTTATACCACTTAACCAAATTCATTGTATCCTTAAGATACATTGTATCTAGAAAGAAAACCATGGATCAACCCATAACCCATGACCCATGACCCATAATCAAAAATACCCATGGGCAAAGAGAGCGTTCCACGGATCCACGGCTTTGTGCTAGCCGGATCCCAGTGGAAGGATCCGTGGGATCCGGGAACACAGAGGATTTTCTCTATAAATAGTGAGTCATTTCTTCATTATTTCTCACCCTTTCTAACACACTTTCTCCCCGAGTTAAATCTCACTAACCTTAGATCCAAGAGATCTATGTTTGTAGTCTTGTTTTGTGTGATCTTTTAGGTTCCTCTTAAAGGCAAGATCACCACCTTTGAAGTCGAGCAAGCTCAAGTCCATGAGTTGCCAAGCTTCTTCATCATCAAGGCTACTAAAGTCCTCTTGTTGATGATCTCTTTCTTTCTTCAAAGAAGTGTAGTGTTGAAGACATTAGTGAAAGATGTCTCAAATGTCAAGACGAAGATATTAGTGAAGGGTATCTATCGTCTATAGAATAAGCACTTGTGGTAGGTGCTTAGAAGTCAAGACAAGAAGCATTAGTGAAAGGTGCTTAGAAGTCAAGACTTGAAGCATTAGTGAAAGGTGCTTCGAAGTAAAGACACAAGACATTAGTGAAAGGTGTCTTGTAGATCTAGTCAAATGCATTAGTGAAAAGTTCCTTAGATGTACATTCGATATGGTGTGTTTCGATGTACTAGATAGACTAGCATTAGATCCAAGGATATTGATGTCCTTGATGATGTTGTAAAGGAGTAGATCTCCTTTGGGATTAGTCGTTGGTGTAGTGTGGTAGTAGTTCCTCCATTGCAATGGAACTAGGTGCTTAGCCTAGTACCTAATAAAGGGTAGGCGACGTTGTGAAGGATTAGTTATCCTAAGGTGTGAAAGAACTCGGTGGTTAGCCTAGCACCGTATAAAGGGTAGGCGACGTTGTGTAGGTGTGGTTCGCCTTGGTGTGAAAGAACTCGGTATTTAGCTTTGTACCGAAAAAAGGTTAAGCGACGTTGTAAAGGCTTCTCCGCCATAAGGAGATTGGTGTAGTGTTTACGAACTCTCGAGTAGGTGACTAGTCAACCCCCTTTCTAGTTAACCACTATAAATACTGCGTTGTGGTTTTGTGACTCTTTATCTTTTCTACATATCTTAATATGGTTGTTTATCAACATCCAACACACACAACCAAATAGATTGACATAAGTCGATCTAAATAGTTTAAAAGGAAGTTTTAATTGGTAAAACTATTCAACCCCCTTTTAGTTTTCCAATTGGTATCGAGCTCGCTACCAAGTTTCTTGAAGTATATTGTACTTTAAAAACTTGATACGATCCATAGTTAATTGAAAACTACAAAGAAGGTTTTCATAAAACAAACACCATGTTTTTCAAAAACTATATGTTTGGATGTTGATTTGATAACAACATTTTCTTATTTATTTTTTTATTGCACTAATCTTCCTTGTCATGTTGATTAGTCAAAGCTCATACCCACCAAGCTTTAGGAGTTGCTTGGTAACAAGAATACCTTCCTTAAGAAGGTATCTTAAACGCAAAAGGAGCGGAATTGTCTAAGTGACATTTGTTTGATCATTTGTAAAGACATTCTAAGTGCGCTAAAGGTATGATTCTCTTTTACTTTGCTTGATAATTAAGTATACCTAGTTAGGTATTTATATGATTATCTTTTGTGCAAATTACATGTTTTACTTGAAGCTTCATTAGAAGCCTTTTTCTCACATACGTGTTTTATTTCTCATATAAAGTCGTGGTATATAAAACTTATGTTTTGTTTCTTTTAAATCCAATAAAACAAAACACAATTTCAAAATTCCTCCTTCCCATAAAAACTCCCACCGTCGACCACTTTATCAAACCCTCACTTTTTCAAATCTTCCAATTTCAAAAATTTCCTCTCATTCAAAAACTTCATCTTCCTCCTCATTCCATCTCAATCGAAATCAAGAAGATCCGTCATCAACATGGTTTACATCGCACTCATGCTCATCGCCCTAACACTAATCGCACTTGTGTTCCCTATGATGAAGTTCGCATACGGAGACATTTACTTTGTGTTGTTAATCTATATTGGGGTCATATACCCAAACCTTTGTATCATCCTTAGTATTGAAATGCAATATTATTAATCTAGTTTATCTAGGTTACTATTATGTGTTTATCATTCCTTTTGATTTATATGTTTTATATTTTTGCGATACATTAGAAGTCATGTATGCATGCTAAAAGAAAATGTAGGATAAAACATATCTCGTGGTATAAAACCGAAACCGTTTATCAAATCGTTCATTACTACGGATCTACGGATCCGGAAGATATACTAGCGGATCCCTTTTGTAAAGGAACCGTGGGATCCGGCCCCATCGAAAACAGTTTTCATGCAAGATTAAAACCACTATCTTTCTAAAAGTAATAATCCACTAGAATTTCAAAACCATGAGTTAGCTAAATGCTAAAAACCATTGTTAATAAAAATCTAGTAAAAACGTTAGATTATTATAGGTTGACCATAAACATCACCTCTTATTAACCCATCACTTATAGATTCAACTATGACGCATGAATACGAGTTTGATTTTTCACTCACTAGCGCTTACACCCGAACATCTCCTCGAGCCCAACACAACCGGAAATCATGTCCGTGGGTTCAATAATCTCGAAAACCGCTACTTCCATGAAGGACGATGTGAGACACCTCTCTACAATTCAAGAAGGTATCAATACCTCCTTCCGAGCCATAGGACTAGAATGTCTTCTTGAAATCAACGGAAGATATGTCCAAGGTTCATAATGGAATTCTTCCGTCAAGTCGAACTCGTTCGTAACGAGGATCGCTCTCATCTCTTTGGTTTTACATCAAAACCAAAGTTCACTTTAACCCTTGGGCATTTTGCTCACATCCTCCGGATTCCAAATCATGGACAATGTGCCTTCACCGAAGATTGGTCTCTTGATTCTCTCTTCAACTTTCGTGAAGAAAATAGTCCATATTGTTCACACATACCTCTCCGGAAGATTTAAATCGCATGATATGCAAACCTCGACCATATTACTCCAATCCAAACATTATCCATACATCGGATATCCGAGAAGAGTACAAGCCTCTTGCTCTCATTCTACGTGAAAATGTTTGGAGTCTTAGGAAATCGAGATATTCTTCCGCTTGTTGTGCTCACATGTTGTAATCGCTTGCTAACACAACAACCATACAATCTCGCCTACTTCTTCGCAAGGCTAATTGCAAATCTTCAAGGCTCCAAGAATAAACTCATCCCTTATGGAATGTTCTTGACATGCCTCTATCACAATGTTATGCACTTCCATCCTCAATTTCAAAGTCCGTTGTACGTACTTGTGAACAAGATGATGGAACCGCTAAACATATCTCTCATGAAGACTTTCTTCATTCTTGATTCCACCAATACCCATCAATCACATAATGATCCTCCTAGCGAAGACACTCAAGGAACCTAGAATAGTCAAATAGGATCAATTCTACTCTACTCATTATTTATGTAATCCTATTTCTTTCATGAAATAAAACATCTTACATTTGATATCTTAGTTTTAGAACTCCTTTAAACAAAACTTGGAATATAATGCTTTGTCAAGATCATTGCATACCTTTAGTAAAGGTTCTGTCTAGCAGATAGACGGATCCCTAATTTTGTACTAAACGTGTTAATACAAATAAACCGTAAAAACGTTTATTAATATTTTGCGATCTCTTTGTGTTTTGTTGATAACATATATAATGTTGTCTTAAGTATAATTATAAGGATACATGTTATTTTTGTAAAGCATTTACATATAATCTTTTAAATACAAAAATGTAGTAACAAAAGCATTTGTTGTAATAGTTAATTAGGATGGGTAAAAATCACAACCCATGGATCTTAACCCATACCCAAAGAGACTTGATACAATGTATACTTAGATACATTGAATCTAGATATAACCCATGGACCAACCCATGACCCATAACCAAAAACCCATGGGCAAAGAGGAGTGCCCACGGATCCCTAGCTTTGTGCTAGCTTGATCCCAAGTGGAAGGGATCCGTGTAACAATGAGGAAATTTACCTATAAACAGAGAGCCATTTCTTCATTCTAACTCACCCTCTTCTTACTAAATCTCTCATACACTCTCATTCTCTTCTAACATATAGATCACTTGATCTAGAGAGTTGTTCTTCTTTTCTTTCTATTTGTGATTCTCATATAGGTCCTTCTCTAAGGCGAGATCACGAGCATTCTACAAGTCATCCAAGCAAGGGTCCTTGATTGATTTGTCACCCGCAAGATTTCGTAGCGTAAGATCTTGTATTTGATATTTCACATATTTGTTGTGTAATAGTTGTGTTGGTTTGGTCCATCGTGCTACGGACTCGTGTATCTAGCTTTGCACCGGATAAAGTGTAAGCAACGCTGTGAAGGCTTCTCCGCCAAGTGAAGGAGTTTGTTGACATAGTGCTTGAACTCTCGAGTAGGTGACTCGAGGAGTGAGTAGGCAAGAAGGTGTCCTTGTAGCCGAACCACTATAAATCGGTTGTGTCATTTCTATCCCTTATCTTTGTTTATTTACTTACATTATCATTAGATCTATACGTTCTCAACATCCATACGATTTCACATAATATCGAATATAAAGTTTTTGAAATCAACTTAAAATCGGCAAAACTATTCAACCCCCCCTTCTAGTTTTCCACAAAACGGATCCCTACATCTAGGGAACCGTGGGATCCGGCAAAATAGAAAATGCAATTGCAAGCATTGTATGTCAAACACATCCTTAGAACACCTCACACTAAGCTAAACATTGTGTCTTAAGGTAGATTAAGACTTTATCAAGATAGGTTGATCTTTCCTACTCATTCCAACTCACATAGATCACACTCTAAGATGTTCATAGATCTATAACTTTGTTTTAATCCATCACTCTTCCGCCTAAAACTCGCACTTCATTTTTACTTGATCCTCACATCTAAGTTAGAAATCTTCGATTATGACAAAATTGATCATAAATCAACCTCACCTCAAAATTGATCAAAGTTGATCAAATCCTAGTTTTCCCATCTCAAAACCCTTAGGATATTTTCCAAAACACAATCCTAAGTCACAACCTGATCTCTAGGATCATTTAGCTTCAATTGACACTCTCATCTTTAGTGTCATCCTTGCTCATTCATTGGTACTCATGAAAGTTCCAAATCCTTCCACAAAAGACAATCATTAGCTACATCACTCACCACTTTCAAGTACTTAAGTACCCCTTCATTTAAGACACTTAGGAAGACTGAAACACTCAAGATGGTATAGGTCTTAGATTTTAGAAACATCATTTCCACTCTTTCATAGTCATTAGCCGGATCCCTAGGAATAGCCTAGACGGATCCCTCCGAGAAAGGAACCGTGGGATCCGGATGATGATAGGTCAAATCTTGCTAAAACAATCATTTCAACTTATCTTCCTAACTCAAACACTCCATCTCATCTTAAACGAAGTTCCTAGATCACCCAACCTTTGAAGTTGACTCTTGTGCATGTCAATCATCACATTCCAATGAATCCTAGTGGCTTTAAGCTTAAATGCACTTGCCAAATCTCTTAGTTTATAAACCACCTTGTTAGGACCTCCATAGTCATCACTCTCACTCTAACTTTCAGCTCTTGAAATCATTTTATCATGAGGAAAACCCCAAGTAGTAACTTATCCACCAAAGAACCACCCATGAAAAGGCTCGTGTTATACACGAAATCTCCTCAACCGAATCATCTCCGTCAAACCAACAAATGAGAGAATCCTTCATCATCCAATCAAACCAATTCCTAAAAGGATAGTACCCACAAAACTACCTATGCCTAACACCACCATACCTCCTAGGCCAAACAATATCATCTCCACTAAACCATCACCATTAGTTCCTAGAAATATTTCATTTACTTCACCACTATCATCACCACACCTCTACAATTTAGAGGACTTGCCTCCTAGGCCGCCTCATCCGCTCACGACAACATTCTCCTCATTAGAGGAATAATGGTTCAAAATCAAGGTGTTGAGTCAACACTTGCTCGCTTCCTTTTCGCCGTCTCCATCATATAATCCTATATGGATTATGAGAAATCATCAAAGTCAACCACCGACCATATGGAAGTTGACACTTCCTTACCACCACCATCATTCTTGGTCGAGGCATTCTCAAATGCACCTCCACCAATCCTCCATCGCTTGAAGCTCGCAGCAAGCCGCCTCACTTGATCCTTCGCATCAAGCCATTTTATTTCCTCCACCACCACTACCTAGCCATGACAAAGATTTCTATCATTGTCAACATGTTGAAAGTTTGATACATGAAGTACGGAAGACCAACGCTTCATGTTCTATCATCTCCTCGAACGCTTTTGACGAGATCAAACCTAAACAAAACTTGAGCTAGAAGATTTTAGTGGTGTCCTAGCATCAAGCGCTAGCTAGTCTAGAAATTCCTAGTCATGTATTGTCTATTTTCTTATTTTTAGAGTCATGTATATCATAACTCTTGTTTTATTAAATGGAATTACATGCTACTTGTTATTTTTCCGAGAATATGTATTCATATCTCATTTATGTGATAACATTACTTGTTCTATCACCTTTGTCGATTTTAGTCATCGACTGCATTTTATCCTCAAGATTGCCTAGACGGATCCCTACTAGGAGGGAACCGTGGGATCCGTAAAGTCGAAAGTTTTTTTCTAACTCAAATCAAATTTGCGTAAAATTGTGAATTATACTTGTTTTCTAACCCTTGTTTTGCGCTTATTCAATTAACACATAAAGAATTTGACATCCTAAAGCTAGGGGAGCTTGGTGTCAAACAATACGTTGCAAAATTACTTGCAACATTTGATTTAAATTTCATGACTTCCGCTGCAAATATTGCAATCATCTAGGGGGAGCACACCAATCACATAGACGTAATCTTTTGCATAAGTTAGTTGCAAATGAACTAGATTAGAATTAGTTTTTGACGCCTTACTTAGGGATGGACTCGTCAAGGGGAGTAACGATGAGATCCTTTCCTGTTACTTGCTCTCTATTTTTTCTTTTCACATGTTTTCTTAAAACGATGTGTTGCTTTCTTTCAAACACTTTTGTTTCGACAAAAAGGGAGAAGAAAGTAAAACTACAAATTCAAACTTTATGAATTTTAGCTTTTCCTTAAAATAATCTTATGTTTTGTCATCAACAAAAAGGGGGAGATTGTTAATACAAATAAGCCGTAAAAACGTTAATTTATATTTTACGATCTTCTGATGTTTTGTCGATAACAAAAGTAAGATCATTTTAACGAAACAAATAAAATACGTAAATGGTTTGAACTAATAGTTTTCTAACACACTTACGCTTTCACATAAAACACTAAAACTAGTATAAGTGATTTTATGCTTAAGATATACATATGTACAACAACTAGTGTTTACATATGGGATAACATATACTTAACTAAGTATATACCAAAATGGGTAAAACAAGTATATACTAAAATGGTAAAAACAAGTATATACTAAATAGGTAAAAACTAGAAAATGGTTTTGACCCATAACCCATGGTTTTATTTATACCACTTAACAAAGTTCATTGTATCCTTAAGATACATTGTATATAGAAAGAAAACCATGGATCAACCCATAACCCATGACCCATGACCCATGACCCATGACCCATAACCAAAAATACCCATGGGCAAAGAGGAGCGTTCCACGGATCCCTGGCTTTGTGCTAGCCGGATCCCAAGTGGAAGGGATCCGTGGGATCCGGGAAACAAGAGGATTTTTCTATAAATAGTGAGCCATTTCTTCATTATTTCTCACCCTTTTCTAACACACTTTCTCCCCGAGTTAAATCTCACTAACCTTAGATCCAAGAGATCTATGTTTGTAGTCTTGTTTTGTGTGATCTTTAGGTTGCTCTTAAAGGCAAGATCACCACCTTTGAAGTCGAGCAAGCTCAAGTCCATGAGTTGCCAAGCTTCTTCATCATCAAGGCTACTAAATTCCTCTTGTTGATGATCTCTTTCTTTCTTCAAAGAAGTGTAGTGTTGAAGACATTAGTGAAAGATGTCTCAAATGTCAAGGCGAAGATATTAGTGAAGGTATCTATCGCTCATAGAATAAGCACTGTGGTAGGTGCTTAGAAGTCAAGACAAGAAGCATTAGTGAAAGGTGCTTAAAAGTCAAGACTTGAAGCATTAGTGAAAGGTGCTTCAAGTAAAGACACAAGACATTAGTGAAAGGTGTCTTGTAGATCTAGTCAAAGGCATTAGTGAAAGTGCCTTAGATGTACATTCGATATGGTGTGTTTCGATGTACTAGATAGACTAGCATTAGATCCAAGGATATTGATGTCCTTGATGATGTTGTAAAGGAGTAGATCTCCTTTGGGATTAGTCGTTGGTGTAGTGTGGTAGTAGTTCCTCCATTGCAATGGAACCAGGTGCTTAGCCTAGTACCTAATAAAGGTAGGCTACGTTGTGAAGGATTAGTTCTCCTAAGGTGTGAAAGAACTCGGTGGTTAGCCTAGCACCGTATAAAGGGTAGGCGACGTTGTGTAGGTGTGGTTCGCCTTGGTGTGAAAGAACTCTGTATTTAGCTTTGTACCGGAAAAAGGTTAAGCGACGTTGTGAAGGCTTCTCCGCCATAAGGAGATTGGTGTAGTGTTTACGAACTCTCGAGTAGGTGACTCGGGGAGTGGAGTAGGCAAGGAAGGTGTCCTTGTAGCCGAACCACTATAAATACTCGCGTTGTGGTTTTGTGCTTCTTACTCTTTATCTTTTCATTACATATCTTAATATGCTTGTTTATCAACATCCAACACACACAACCAAATAGATTGACATAAGTCGATCTAAATAGTTTAAAAGGAAGTTTTAATTGGTAAAACTATTCAACCCCCCCTTCTAGTTTTCCACAAGATTGTTTACAATAATTCATATTATCTTTATCATTGTCATTGCTATTATTATTACTATTATTACTATTATTATTTTATTTTTATTATTATTATTTTTATTATAAACGATCATTTAATTATTATTGTTATTATTATTATTTTTTATAAACAACCACGTTATTAAGATTTAAAAATTATTATTTATTTAAAATTGAATATAAATTATTATTTATTTAAAAAAAATTATTATTATTATATTTAAAAATTATTTATTTAAAATTGAATATATATTATTTATAGCTTACTTTCTTAAATTATACTTTAAAAATACAATTGTATTTTATATAAAAAAATTATTTATTTAATATATTAGTTTGTATAATATTATTTAAAAATTTATTATTATCTTTTATATAATAAAAGAATTACATCATTTCGAAGTGTTTTGGGAAAACCCTTCTCATTGAAAAAAAATTGGGCCAATAGAAAAGCTCGATTTCGCCACGTAAGCAAAATCATGTGATGCGATTGGTTAATAAAAGTCAAAATTAAATTGATTTTAGTCAAACATTAATAAATTTGGTGGAGAAATTTGGTTGATAAAAAAAACACATAAAAATATAGGTGTCAAATTTTTGAAAATAAAAACTTAAAAAAAGAGGATGTAATTAATAAAACTTTAGTGGTTGATTTTTAAAAAATTATATAGAGTTAATTGTAATATTATAAATCACCATGTTTTTTAATAACTTTGGATTATAAACAAATACTCCTTTATACTTTATACTTTTAAACTTTATATCTTAAAAAATACAATGTATATATTGTTTTAAAATAACAACATATAAATTTACATAAGATTATAAGTATCAATTTTTTTACGTTCAATAAGAACTCATTTATTTTATTTTTAAAATTTTAACCTATGTGGACACGAGTTTACATTTTAAATACGGCTAAATTACTGAAAACGTGAATATAACTATCAAATTGTAAGCACGGTTTACTTTAATATAAAAATAAATATACGTGATTGTACTTATAACAATGATTCATGTAATTCTTATTTATTTATATTAAGGCTATCTAGAAAACTATTTTTATAAAATATCAACATAATATCAACGCTCATTATAAAATAAGTATACTTTAATTTTATCAACGCTCATTATGTGCTATTAAATTTGCATCGTGTGTACAACATAATATCAGCAGTGAAATTTAAATAACAATATCAACATCTTTTTCAGCTAAATAAAATTAAATCTTGAGTTACCTAACAAAAAATTTTACAAATATTTTACCAAATTCCAATGGATATTAATGCATAATGAAAAACTCATGCATAAGTATTAATTGTACTTATATCACAATTTTCATGGGCAAATTCTTATATGTGTATATACTGAACTAAAATGTTAAAATAAATTTGATTTATGTGTAAACTTCGTGCGTGCACGAAACTTATAACTATATATGTTATATGTAATTACCTTTAAAGGCACAATATTCAGTATTAATACAGAATAATTTTTTTTGTTAAAACCCTGTGCGTGCACATGTATTATAACTAGTAATTTGATAAGTAATTTATTTATTAAATAATATTTAGTTTATTAATCTTAAACTAAAATTAAATTTTAATATTTTAATATAATTATTTTTTCTCATTTCATTCTTCCAACCAAACATGCGCTAGTATTTGCAAATTTCAATTCCGTCAGATTTTAAATCCTAGGGATTTCAATTTCTAACATTCCATTTCTTCACATTCCAATTCCTTAAACAGATTCCAATTCCGTCAAAAACATTCTGCGAACCAAACGAGCCCTTAGTGTTTTAAAGTCTTGGAATTTGTGTGTGCATGGTAATAGTTAATTTCTTTGGATATATTTGTTAAATGATGTAAACTTAATGGGTGATATGTTTTATTAGTCTACTATTTAATAATGCAAATACATATGTAAACATAAAATCTTCAACGAAACTTAAGCTCGCAAGCGGGCTTGAGCCGCCTTAAATAATATTGTCTAATACTCTCTCACGTTTCTGTGGGGAGAGGTTTTCTCTCACCACATCAACTACCCCTCCCCTATTAATAATTTCCTTTTCATTTCTCTCAAAATTTGGAGCACATAATTTCTTCTTTACACAACTTTTTATCATTTATCTTACATTCCAACAAGTAGATCACTCATAACACACGCAAAAGTGCTTTCTTTCTCCTCAAACTCTAGGGGAGAAGCTGGCCCTATCTTATGCTTATGTTAATATTAATTTAATTATTTATCACATCAAGCTAATATTTATGTATGCAATTCGTTGTTATTTGATATCATTTTAATTACGTGTTCTTTAATTTTGATTTTTGTATTCTGATTGAAAATTGAATTGGTCTTGAATTGTTTATGCATATGCAGATTAAGTGTTCGATTAAATGTTTGGTCATGTGGATATCAAGTTAAAATCAAAAGTTTGGTGATCGGGATACTAAAATCATATATATATATATATATATATATATATATATATATATATATATATATATATATATATATATATATATATATATATATATATATATATATATATATATATGGAAGGGTTCTTTAGAACCATAAAAAGGTAGAAGCTACGAGAACCACCATCAACCAATCGATTTTTTGGATATTAATTATTATTATTTACTTTAAAAGGGTATAATAGTAAAAGTACATTTTATTTTCTTTTGAATTCTTGTTAATAAAAACGTTTTTCCTGTAATTAGGATTTTTTTTTTTTTTTTTTTTTTTTTTTTTAATAATTTTTTTTCGACATGATGTGTTTAGCGAGGTGCACATGTGTTTTTAGATAATCTAAATTTACGTGTGTTTGTAGTGTTCAATTTACATGTATTTTGTAAGGTGCATATATGTTTTTGTAGATAATATAAATTTACGTGTGTTTGTAGTGCACGAATGGAAAACATATGTATTTTACATGTATTGTATACAATTTAGAACAAAAACATTAGATACATGTGCAACCATCAGTTTATACAACATTGACTTTAAACTTAAGTTATACACATATATTAGTGTCGTTTTTGTTCACTAGGTACACGTAACCTTGAACCATGCACATGTATCATCGTCTTTGTTTGCTAGGTACACATATTCTTGAACCATGCACATGTATTTTCATCGTCTTAGTTCACTAGGTACACGTAGCCTACCATGCACATGTATTTTCATCATCTTTATTCAACATGTACAACCTTGAACCATGCACATGTATCATCGTCTTTGTTCGCTAGGTACACATATTCTTGAACCATGCACATGTATTTTCATCGTCTTAGTTCACTAGGTACACGTAGCCTACCATGCACATGTATTTTCATCATCTTTATTCAACATGTACCCGTCTTTGTTGAGCCATGTACATGTATTTTTATCCTCTTGAATTTCGTCATCATCTTCAACAAATCTACAAGTATATTAAAATAAACATGGTTAGGTTTGATTGACACAATAAAAAAAAAGATCCAAAGAAATCAATATATAAAAAAGATACAATAGAAAAGTGATCCAAATAGATAAATAAAAGATGCACAGTAATATGATGAACATAAAAAATCCCAGATAACTAGCTTTAGCTTACAACAAAAAACCCAAATAACATCCCTGCTTTGACATCAATCAACAACAACCAAATGACCTTCTTTTAGCATAAAAAAAACAGCAAACAAACATGCCTTTTTGACAGCAAAAAACAGCAGCAAAACACCCCTTTTAACTTCATAAAAACAGTAACCAAACAACCCATTTTTACGACAAAAAACAACAACCAAACATGCCCGTTCGACAGCAAAAAATTGCAACTAAACCACTGTGTTTTGACAACAAAAAATAGCAATCAAACAACTCGTTTTGACAGAAGAGAACAACAAACAAACAATCTTAATCTTTATAAAGAAACACATTAACAATTAGAGGTTTAATAAAGTTTGACTATAAGTTATATAAGCGATGATTGATCTTCATCCTATCTTTTCAAAGCATAATACATATGCACATAAGCTTCTAATCAAAGTATGATGCCGAATTAAGATCGAAGTTAGATGATAAATGATTTATAAATGAAAAAAGCAAGCCCAAAGTCAAATAACCAATGTAATCATGTAACACAAAATATATATAAGCTGGAAATTACAATAACAAAGAAATTGAACCTTAAATCATGTACATGTGCACTTACCTAAAGGCAATATAAAAATCCCATTTAGACTAAAGCGGGTTGTGATTCCATCTTGATCTAAATTGGTCTATTATACATATGCACATGTCGAAAAAAATAATATGCACATGTATTTGTACTCATAAAACAATTATTACATGTACATGTGCGAAGAAAGGATAATTTGTCGCTTACACTCCACTTTTTTAATTACCTACAATGTTCTTTAAACCTAAAAAGCACATCATAAAATATCAAGCTACCCACTCCAAATATTTAAATGAAATACTACTTAGTGAAACACATTCATACATTCAAATACGTGTACATAAAAACTCAAAAGTAACCACCAAACTCTTTTAAAAAGATATTTAGTAACCGTAATACGAGATTGTTTAGCAAAACTAACAAATGCCCCACTATCGAGTATCTTTCCTGATGAATTCTTAGATCACATAATGGGATTTATAGATTTATAATGATATGGGATTTATAGAACATAATGGGAGTTCTGATATGGGATTTATAGATTTATAATGATGATGATGATTAAGACCAGAAGGTTAGACGAAATTTCTTTTATCGATGACGATGAAAATAAAATACATAATTGATCAATTGTGTTCTTGTTTAACACCTACAAACCCAGTTAGGCACCAAACCCGTGAAACACAGGTTTGAAAGATTGTAAAATGAAGGCATTTGGTTTGAATGAATTAAAAATGGGAAAAGAGCGGTGATTGAGAGGCGGCGGTTTTGGTCAAGAAATAAGAGGGTGGCTAGGGTTTGGGTGAAGGAGAAGCAAGCTGCTATTGGTTTTGTGTGAGCTAATTAATATATATATATATATATATATATATATATATATATATATATATATATATATATATATATATATATATATATATATATATATATATATATTAATTTGTACTATTAAGATGTAGTCACCCATGCTTATGATATTTATAAAATTGTTGAGTATATATAAATACCCTCTCAAGTTTACCATTGCTGATGTGTGGGTGGAAATTTGTATAGCGGGGGTGTTTGGATTTAGATTCGGTACCATGCTAGCATGATGTTATCAGGTACGAATGAGCCGAGTGACGAATCTAGAGACTAATTCTGATATCAGGTAATGTTTTTGTTATAATTGTTTGTCACATGAAATTCTTGAAAGAACGATAAAGATTCGCATAGACTTGAAAATTTGGTATCTTTTCATTGAATCAAAAAAGGAGAAGAGATTACCTCAAGCTACAGATGCTATTATTGAGAGACTCACAAAACTGTTTGCAGACATTGAGAGTGATATGAAGGAACTGCAAGCTTCAATTGAGAAAGAAAATATGTTTTTTGTTGAGAGAAAGCAGGCACTGTAAAGTAGGAAAATGACCTTTGATAACCTTTTTGCTGAATTAAAGATATTGAACAAAAGCAAAATGATGCAAAGTGAATCTGAGAGGTATCAAGTTAAGGATGTAACGGCTGGACTGAGGACACAAATCCGTGCCCACTTGGGAGAGTTGAAAGATTGTTTCAAATTCTACTTTTGAGGTTTGATTTTATACTTAATTATTGTTTTTCTTTCCAAAAAGCATTGAATGCAGGCATGTCTTCTTCTCTCAATATAAGACCAAATAAAAAAGATGCTGAAAACCGGCTAACAAGAGATAGAGAAACAAGTTTTACGCCTCACAATTGTTATGCAAAAATACGAGTTTTAGGTGGTGGCCCGGGATCGTCTGATGTCAATGTTGCAAGAAGGCCATAGATTAATCTTTGCCATTTGCAACAAGGCCATTATGTTGATCTTCTATTGGCTCACGATACGGGTACTGAATGTGGGGGTCGATTAGCGTAGAAACCCAAGGTGAATAAGATTTCTTTCCTCATACATTGTGTTTATTTCAGATTATACTTTTGAAGTGCGATTTTAACTTAACCATTGTTTTTCTTTCCAAAAAACGTTGAATGTAGACATTTCTTCTTCTGGAAATGTTGCAACAAGGCCACATTTTGCTCACGGCCATATGCAACAAGAACATTGTGATGGTTCTTCGTTCACTCTTGATACGTGTACTGTAACATGTGGGATCAAGCAATGTTGAGACGCAAGGTCAATGGGCTTTTGCAATATTCTTTGTATCACATTTTATTTATGTCGGTTTATATTTCCAGAATTAGCTTCTGTATCAAATTATGAGTAGAGATGTCGGGTTTTTACCACACCGAGTTTACATTTTCTAGACTATGAGTACTAAAGTATGTCTAATTTAGTGGTTCTAGATAATATCTATAGATATGTAGTTACGAAGCCCATGATTTATGATATCTTATCATGGTGTAGTTAGTGTTCTAAAATTATATAGTATTTCAACAATAAAATGTGGAGTTTGCTTATGTAGCTCAAAACTATATAGTAACATCATAGGATTCAATTTTTATAGTACTCATTTTGTTGTGTAATCATATTATAAAATCTGATGAGGTGATGGGGCCAAATGGTTTTTTGTGCTTTGGCCAACCTATAAAAACATTAGTAGTTTATAGGCGAGTCAAGACTCTATGACCCACTATCATTTTCTACTTACTAATATTACTAGCCCAAACCTTTTTTATAACATTTGCACATAAGTTGTAGATAGAAGCTTCACCCATATATCTAATTAACATGTATATGAACCACATTTAGAGATTAGTTGTCCTTGATGAAGCACTTTGGACTTGCATATCAGAAGGAAAGTTGTTGGAGGATAGATTGGGGAAAATGATTAAGGGGGTGTTTGTATTAACTTATTTTACTATATTACGAGGTCATTTGTAGTTTGAAAAGCTCATGAGTTAACGTTTTTGGTTTATGAGGTTATTAGGTTGAAGGTACAATGGAGTGAGCTAAAGGGAAGGCTAAAAATAGGTACAAAGGTTACTGCCAAACACTCCTATTTCAGTAAACCTGCAATACATTATATGCTTTGTGTCTTCTTTTTTTTGAATTCATTAAGGTGCACATAAATTGAGACATATATTAGTTTGGACATATTTCAATTTCAGCATATCTCAAATACTTCTACATGTAGAAAATGGCAGCAAAAGTTAGATACATTGTATGTTTTGCAAAGCTGCTAATGACTTAGGGGTGTTTGGATTTATCTTTATTTTTACCTATTTTGGTGTTTAATGGTTGATTCATTATTCTTTTTTTTAAAAGCGGTTGATTCATTATTCTAAAGTGTTTTTTTAAATACTCAGATAAATTGCTTATGTCCAGGTCATGATTGAATTGGTCAGCAATTGGATTTTGTTTATTGATGTGAACACATACTAGCATTTTTGCCTTTACATGTTTATATGATTATGATTGCCTAATTTATGGTTGACCTTTTTAGTGAGGCTGCATTTGACCTTTGTGGTCAACAAATCATGTTTAATCCCAGTTTAGACTCATTTTCGCACAAGTCAAACCATAAGTAGAAGTGTGGAGTTATCAGCTAGGGATATGTGCCTGGTGTACTATGGTTGACAAGTCTCTAGCCACCTAAGACTTTCAGGTAAGCCTTCGAGGGCTTTATTGCCTCAGTAGTTCGGTGTAAATATATAAAGTAACGTTATTTTAGATTATATAATTTGTGGTTAGTTTTTATCCCAGAATTTAAGGTCTTCTGTATAATGGAACAAGGATTTTACTTATAACAATGTAGAGTGAGGATGATGAGGCTTTAAATGGTGTACCCGTAACTACATTGTGCTATGATATTGAAGCACGGTTACGCATATTAGGAGATCAAATTGGAATAGTAAGTTATCTGCTATTAAATTGTTAGAGTAGGTTACATTTCAACTAGAGTTGCATGGTTTGATGTATGATATGTTATGCTGCAGGTTAGAATTTTCAAGTTTAAGCCCGAGCCATATGCTACAGAGAGCAGTTTCTCTCATCACAAGGTACTGAGAATTAATTTCCATATTCATTGCTTATATATAAATAGAAACCGAGCGGGCATGATTACAAGTAGTAACTGAAGCCTTCTCTTAATTTGGGAATATGTCTTAAACTTAATGTAACCATGGTCGTGTGGTGTCTTATCAGAGGATTAGTAACAAGTTGGGTTGTCAAAACCGAATATCAGGTAGGTGGTAAAATCGAGATTATGAAGGGTAAGTTACAGTTTTAGATACTGAAGATTATATTTTGATAGATTGACCATGTACAGGTCAACAAGCACATTACTACAATGCATAAGAAACCAATGAAGAACTTGATTTTTGAGGAATTGGTGCCTACACTATGGGATAAATGCAAGGTAGTTTGGCCTATATTTTCACTATTCTACCAGTTTTTAAATAAATATATCATAGTAGATTAAACAACAAGTACCTATCAACGATCCTCATACCCTGTTATCTCAGGTGTTTATCAACCATCCGTGTTCCCACCTTATTAAGTTGTTTATCCACCATCCCCGTACCCACCTCAGGAGGCCACTTATCCTCCTCAGCCATATGGCACTCAAGCTTAAGGTAACTACTGATATCATGATTCATCACCTTTATTTGATTTGTATATAAATGGGTCAATTTGGATTAAGCTGGAGTAAAGTGTTAACTAAGAAAGGAATCATGGATCATGTTCCTAGATAATCCTAAAAGTGGGTCAAGTGGTATGCAAGACATGTAGCAGCATAGAAGGTTGGAAGTTTTCGAGCCCGTTAGGAGTTTACGTGAATGTTGGTGAATGGTATGTGTAGAACTAGTGAGTAAAGAGTTCTCATTTAACTCTAAGATTTTGGGTACAAGTATTTGAGAATTTAATTTGACAAATGATTGTTTGTACTCCATTTGGATAAAAAGTATATGAGAATTTACATTGTACTTTTAGTTATGTTTGTGAAATAATCTTTGCTTAAGAATAAGCAGTTATATGTATTAGTGTTATAATGTTTTGTGGTTTCGCATGGACGCATAACGATTTATTTATTACTTATTAGTAGATACAATGTGTTGAATCAATTAGTATGATAAAAGACACATACTAGCAAAATAATAATAATAATAAAAAAAGCCTGCTTGAAACATGAAATTTGAAAGCATGAGTGGTTGTGTATTTGAGTTTGTGAGGTTCTATTAGAGTGATAAGGGTGCATAATTCTTTTGTTTTGTGCAAATGAAACGAAGTGGGAATGAGGAGGTCTGCGTTTTAGGAGATAAAAGGGAAATGGTTGTAAGTGAATCTCAAAATGGGAGGCGTATTCCCACAACATCCTTACTTATAGATTATTATATATTAGGCGTTTTATACAAACATTACACAACAAACACATAGATACAAAGTTTGTGCATAGCACGGGTTCTGAATGGCTCGTATATATTAAAAGATTAAGTCTATTATTTAATGTGGAGTCATAATGATTAATGGGATTAACACACTTTTACATATAAAGTCTATTGTGTGCAAATTTTAGTATATTAACATCCCACCATCCCCTTAACAACTTTTATAGTTTCCAGTTATAAGAAAACCAAAAGCCACTTTAACTATTCAGTTCATGAACTTCAACAAATCTAACACAACAAAGACAAACGTAAGGATTATGGTCACTTGAATACTTTCTTTTGAAGTTCTAGTGAAAGTATAAACCTCCTATGTTTAATGAAAACCATTATTTGTCTTATCTAGAGGCTTTCTAAAAACGTTTATAAGTTGACGTTTTTGTAAAACCGAGAGGAATTGTTTTGGGCATCTCTTTAAGTCTATAGCGCGTAAACCAGGGCTTATATGTTTTCGGTTTTTGGCTATCGCTTATAATTTTAAGTGTCACGAATTTATATTTGTCCTTATTGAAATAAAACATTACAAGTGCTTTGGTCATCATAGCACCAACACAGGGTATGCATACGTATTGTGTTAGTTCATTCTTAATAAAACACATATTTCTTCTTGCCCTCTCTCTACTTTCTCACTCTAGAATCGAATATGTATTTCACCAATCTTGACCTCCCGATCCATGTAGAAGTTTGATATATATTGGGCCAACACATGTTCTCCTTGAAGAGCTCTTCATAATGAGCCTTTATGCGTTTAAAATGAAGTTGATGTAAATGAGATACCTTGTATTAAAGTTAGCCATTTGGTACCATGCTTAAAGAGAAAATTTGGTTTATTTTTTTATCCCATATCGATGGAATGGGTAAACTTGAGACGAGTCTATTGTGTATAATTAGTTATCGTAATTCCCGATTTTACACAGATCAAATCAATAAATATTATTGATTTCCAGCATAAGGTATACGCACCTCTTAAGGTGAAATTCCAGACTATTTTGTTAAGTATGACAGTACAACTTACTGTTTTGGCTGTTGTACCCTGAGAAATAAACGACGAATCTATTTAAGAGAAACATGTCAAACATATGTCTCGGCTCTTTAGTGATTCATTTTTTATTTTTGTTATTAATCAAGTAAGTATTTTGAATATTTTATTATTTTATTTAATTATCGTATTTAGAGTTTGTCTTCTGCTTCTACCCCATTATATCTGTATATATTTTCTATTATTTATTTAAGGGCCAATTTCATCTACGTCCTTAAAAAAATCATAATTACATCAATATCCTTATAAATTTTATAATTACATTAACATCCTTTAAAACTTTAATAATTCTCATAAATATCCAAATAAACATTTAATTATAATTTAAATAAAATCAATGTATAAAACAATTATCAAGAGAGGTGTATTACTCTTTTACCCTTCTTCTTTAATCAAACCCCAAAGAGATACACAATTAATCTTATGAGGTATATTTCTTCTTCTCAAAAGAACTCATTCGTTTATAACATTGAAACAACAAAACCAAATGGTTGGCTCAACATATGTATGAATGATAAAATCTGTGTTATAGGCATCAACTGTTCGTTTTCCTTTTGTAAACACAAAGTGGACATAGCTTATGAAAAAATAATATGGGTATTGCATTTAGATTCATAAGAAATAAAATTTGAAGTAAAGATTATGTGTTAGAGTTCTATATCATCATTCAATCTGTCCTTGTAAGAAGCATGGGACAACTACAGAAGATTTTTAATCTATATTGGCATGCTAATTTATTTATCATAATATTCATGTAAATGATTATATTGTGAAATGATAGATCTGAGATTCTTGCTTTGTAAATATGACAATTAAAACCATTTTTTGTTTGATTACAGGTTCTCACGTTTGAGTGTTTAGAATTCAAGAAGATGATTATTAAAGAATAAGGGTAAAAATGTAATACATCATGTAATTTAAGATTTAAATAATAATTTTATACATTATTACTAATTAATAAAGATTAAATAATTTATCTGGATATGGACGAGTGTTTTGTGAGTTTGGAAGGATATTAGCGTAATTATAAAATTTGTAAGGATATTGATGTAATTACAAGTTTTTTCAAGGATATAGATGAAATTCCCCCTTTATTTAATGTTAATTTTATTTATTGTAATATGGATTTCAAATAAAAGTGTAACTGTTTTGTTAATACAAATAATGTCAAAAACGTTATTTGCATTTTTCGATCTCTATACATTTTGATAATCACAAAATATAAAGACACGTTACGTAAAACTATACTTAATAACTTTTTAATCGAGAAAACTCGTTTCAACTACGTTTCGACTACAACATCACTTAATGTATGAACAAACAAGCCACCAACTTTGTTAAGTGATCAAAGAATTTATTTTTCTTAAAACCTCACATTTTTATGTGACAACACATTTTTACAAATTATTATTTTAATTATAAAGAAATGTTTTAATAAGAAAAGTAGATTTGAATTTTAAAATCTTCAACATATATTTTTCCCGCCCAAACCAAATAAATTTTTCACCACATCAGGACAAAATTAGAAGCGTTTGTCGGGACAATCCGTTATATATACGGGACCATCCAAGGTTTAAAGAACCGTCCTCCGCTCCTCCTGATGACTATAAATACTGCACTATTTCAGCAGAAAAATTTACCTCTTGAGCACTAAAACTTTATGTTTTCCCAAATTCATCTAAACTCTCTTCTTTGATCACATTAACGTGTTGTAACTTGTTTATAAGTGATCGCATCCTCTCTACCTCAAAGTGCAATAGAAGAATGCTCGTATTTGTCAAGAAATGAAGTGTTGAAGAATAGGAATTCACCTCCTAACCTTTGTTACGTTTCTCTCCTCAACCTAAATTCATTATATCTCAATTCTTGTGTAAAATCCGACTTGTGTGTAAGCTCGGAATCGTGTTGTGTATTGATTCAGACTTGGTGCTGATTCGTTAGGTGATTATGTTGATTCGGACTTGTTGTTGGTCCGTTAGATGATTGTGTTGATTCGACCTTGGTGTTGGTCCGAATTGTGTTGTGTGTAGTGGTTGATATTACGTGTAGTATCGTGTAGATTGGTTTTAGCTAGGATTAGGACTCGACACTCCGCTTAGTTCCGTTAATTGGTATAAGGCGAAGGTGTACGGTTTGTTCTGCCATAAGGGAGCTTGTTGATATAGTGTTTGTGAAACTCTCGAGTGTAATACTCGAGGAGTGGAGTAAGGCGAAGAGTGAGCTTTGTAGCCGAACCACTATAAATCTTCGTGTCTCGGTTTGATCGTTTCTTTTCTTTACTTTTGCATACTTCTTACTTTATTATTATTAAGACTAAAATACACTGTTGGTCCCTAAACTTGTCCAAAAACGATGTACTGAACCAAAACATGCCATTTTCGTTGTCAGAGGTCCTTTTTCCAAGTTTTTGAGGCTAAACTGGTCCCTTGACCAGTTTTTTGTTAGTCAACCACATTAGTCGGTGTTTGCTTTGTCTTTAGTCCATGGGCACAAATGTCATTTCCTTATTTCTATATTTTAATCAAACCATGTGTGGTTTACTCTTTTTCTATGGGTACTACAGTGATTAGTGGATAATAAAAGCAAAACTTATTCCCACTCATCCCTAAAGTCTCCTCTAAAAAAAATCTTATCCTTAATAATTCTGATCAAATAGTAATAATGGTGCATTGTGGTTGTGGTAGGTGGGCCATGGTAAAGACATGCTGGAACAACCTAAACACTGGAAGGCGTTACTATGCTTGTCAGTTGAGGTTGTCTAGTCTTTATATAATAATGCTTGTGTTTTTTTAAATTTAACATGTTATGTTTATAGTTTAATCTTGGTTTAAGTGTAATGGTTGTTTTAGGTCCAATGTTTTATTTTTAAGTTATAAGTTTAAGCTTTTAAGTTTTTTCCAACATTTGATTTCTGCTGTTTAGGGATCTAGATGTCTGATAAATGGGTGGTTGGATCCACCATTGACAACGAGAGCAAGGGAGGTGATCCTCTACTTGTAGAGGCACATTCACCGCAATGAGGCGACATTAAAAGAATGCCAAACAGCCCTCATCGGTGAGACAATGGAGGCTGTCAATGCAGTCGCCAGGGCCAACGAGCTAGAGGCTGGTCAACAAGCAACCCTAGATGAACTCCTTCTTGAGAAGGAGAAAATATGTCGTTTGAGGAACTTCTATGTTTTCTCGTGGATACTGATCATTTTCATTTGTATATGGTTTATTTAGTGTGTTTACAAAGTCAGTGGTTTTTCTCGTTTTGAATCGGTGGTAGGGTGTCTGTAATTAGTCTTGTGGTGTTGGTTGACTTCTAAAAAGTTATGGGTTGATGTACTTTGGTCCTTGTAGAGTACTAATAGTATTACTTTTGTGGTTTAGTCCTTCTAATGTTATGCTTTTAATAATTGGTCCTTGCCTCAATAAATGATCAAACCCACATCAATTGCCACACAAATATTATCCAATTCAAAGCATACCCGAGTAAAATGATCAAACTCATAACACATATACAAGTATCAAAGATGGATGAATGATCAGAGATGGATGAACATAAACCACTTTTGAGTATGAACATAAACTTGAAATGGTGTTGTTCATCCATTTATAATTCTTCATTGTTGTTTGTGATAATAGAATAACAATATCCAACTCAAAACACATATCCAAGAAACACAGATCCAAGTATCAAAGACGTATGAAGTATCAAAGATGGGTGAACAATAATTGACTTGGTAAAAGTCAACAGTTAATATGCGTATGAACTTGTAACAATATGTAGAAATGGATAAAGTGGCAAATCAATCCATTTAAAACACAATTTTTCCCATATACTGACATGACATGATTTCATACATAATGCAAATGGATATATTTTCAAATGCATAAAATTTTGTAGTCTACAAAGTTCAGAAACAAAAATTGTTTAAAGACAACAAATAATGTTTAGGGGATACATATTCGATGGAAAACATTGGCTTTCAAATGCTTAACTAACATTTTTTGTGGTGAAGACAACTTTGCTGCTATAATCTTGTTCCTAGTCCAAAATTGTTTTGGAGACCTACCAGAAGCAGCATCAACTTGACTTCCAGATTGAGACTGGACCACACTTGGTTGAAAATCACCTTGAGATTGAGCATCGCTTGACATCGAGGTTTTCATTTGCTTCAAAGTTGTAACTGTAACCTTTGTCTTCTTCTTTGTTGTAACTTTTGGCCGGGATGAACTCTTTTGAGGCTCCGCGTGTATCGCCTTGACTTCCTATTACACCTCCTTGCCCAAGACATGTTTTCTTGTTGTGTCCATCATTGCCACATATTGATCGGTCCTAAACTAGTCATCTTTATATTAGCCAACCACTTGTGAATGGTCAACCATAAAAGTCAAACTAATCTAGGACCAAAGACAATTAAAATCCATGGGAGTATAGAATTATATCCCCGGGTCGTTAAGTCCCAACGAGGTGTGTAAACTGTAATACAACGACTGTGCGTGCTAAAATGATATTGAATATACAAAAAGCAGAATCGATTGACTAACACTAGGAATGTGAATAGTGATAGCTCACACGGCTATGTCGTTAAAAGGTGCAATCGAAACCTAAAACGTAAACGATATTATTGAAAATAAATTTTACATTATTAAATTAATTAATATAAATTAAAATGAATTAAATGTATTTAATAATGAATTAAATAATAAGAAAATCTAAAATTAACTTAAATAAATGAAATAAAGAATCTGAAAAATCTAAAATATTATAAAATGAATTTTAAAACTGAAAATGTATTTTTTTACACAATCATTCTATTTATTATTAATTATTTACTATTATTAATTACTAAAAACTATTATTGATTATTAAAAATATTAAATGAATAAAGAAAAATCTGAAACTCTTTACATAATTCTAAAATAAATAAAAGAAGCTAGGAAAAACATAAAAACTATATGTGTACAAGTCCAATAGATAAATATAAACAGGAAAATGGACTGTGGAAGTGTGAGCTTAAGGTTTAGACAGTTAAGCTTTTTGAGTTTAACTTGGATGGAGTGAAAGCTTGTAAAAGCTTGGTATAAGCTCCACACAGGAAAGTAAAAGAAAAGTAATATATGCACAAGTGATATGGACAAGTATAAACAAGCATGTACACTAACAATCACTCATAAGCTAGGTATAAGCTAATAAGCAATTCTGCTGAACCATTGCAAGGTACTGCTGAACCATTGCAAGATTCTGCTGACTTTAGAGCTGTTGGTAATGGTGTAAGTTCATAGATTACTCAGTGAACTGTTATGAGTGGGCAAACAACAAGCTCTAAATTAACTTATCAAATGAGCTCATGAGAGCTCAACAAACACTGAAACACTGAGTATGAATGGTTAACCTCACATGAAGCCAAAGATCACAAGCTCAAGTTCAATGAGGAACTTTTCATGAACTTAGGAAAACAACTCCAACTACACAGTTTGCTTCTGTGTAGTGAGTAAGATGGGACAAAAAAGGTGGAAGTGATTAAGCTATCTAATAAGCTACAAACTGAAAAACAAGCATAAACATAACAACTAGGCCACAAGGGCTACACAAAGAAGCCAAATGTACAAGCTAGTGCTAAGTCATAAAGCTTCTGCAAGCTTATGAACTTGACAACTAGACTTGTGCACAGGGCAAAAACAAGCTAAAATAAGCTATAAAATAAGCACTTAAACATGGAAAACAAAAATAAACAAAAATACAATAAGCAAGATTAGCAACAAAACTAAAACATCCTAAAAGCATAGATCTAGAAAGCTAATATTAAGTCCTATACAAAATTATCTAGTTTATTCAAAAACTGCAAAAAGGAAAATTTGACTTTTTGAGTAAAACTAAAAAAATTGACTTAACTGAATTTAAAACTTAAACTACTGATTTAATATGTTATATTAATCTATAAGAACATGAAATAAACAAAGATAAACAACATTTAAACACTTAAGCAAGATTATAGGATCCAACAATCTCACAGTGCTCATAATGAGATTGTCAAGTGTCAAATTGACTTTCTACCATGCTACACCATTTGATTAAGGTTTCACTGAGTTGTAAAGGTCATATAAAGAGTATATCAAACAAGAACAACCACTAACACAACCTTAAACACAGATTCACTATCAAATCCAAACAACCTTTAAAATGGACTGTTTTGAGGTTTTCAAAGCAAAAGAGAGTGTTTACCAATTCCATCAAATCCGAGGTACCAAAGTGTCAAAATGGACCTTTTCAAGACAAACAAGATGTCAAACAAGTCTAAGCCTATGAACATCAAAATTGGCATATTGGCGGTCTAAATGCAATATCAAACCACAACCAAATCAAAACATAACAACCTAAGATTAAGCTCTAATATCATAAACAAACATCAAAGGAACACGAAACATGAAAATTAAAGCATTTAAAACACGAAACAAAGAAATGCAAAAATGGTAAAAATGAGCTTACAAGTGATATCCTCGCTTAAAAGCGAGAACCATGGCCACGTAACACATCCTAAGGCTTTCCACAAAGCTTCTAAACCAAAGGCAATCCACAATTAACCTTGCTCCATGCAGTTTCACCAAGATCACATGATTATTTTTGGCTTTTCATTGTTTTTCTTGATTTTTTTTAGAGTTTTCTGAATTTTAAATACTAAACTTGTTTTAAGGTCTCTAAAAGCTTTAAAGCTTTGTCAGGAGCTTGTGTGAGCTATAGAGTCCATTAAACAACTACATAACAAGAATTTAAAGAACATGAAATTTAAAGGCAATTTAAGGAAAAACTTGAAACTGAAAGATTACTTGAAATTAAACTGGAAATAAAGGTTCATTACACTAATTTAAGAAAGATTACAACATTGAAAGCAATAAAATGACTTGAAATTAAAGAAAGCAGTAAATTTAATTAACTACGTGACCTAGGCTAATCCAAAGGTAGTCTTCTTCTCTTCCTCTCTTTCTTTTATAACATTCAAAGTTCCCACTAGCATTCAATCAAATCCCACTTGCAATCTTGACCATTGATTGAGAGAGATGATCCTAGTTTTGAATTCACTTTTGGCGCCAAAAGTGGTACTAGTTGATTGAGGCGATTCTGCGCAATTAATGCTTCTTGTTCACATGTAGAGGTGGAGGAGACATGTTTGGTAGGTTTAGAAGTCAAGTGGTGGAGTTGATAGCAAAAGCGTGGTATGTGATGGTGCAGGGAAGGTAAAGTTGTGGGAATGCATTAATGGTAGTTGTGGGTGGTATAGGTGTGTAGGAGGGTGGTGAGAGTGGGTGAGCAAGTGGAGGTGGAATACCGGGAGGTGGAAGGGTGGTATCTGGTTTTGGCGGGGTATGTGAGGTAGAGGAAAGCAGGAAGTTTGGTTTGGTGGTATTGACGGATATTATTTAAGGACGGATATTATTTAGTGGAAGTATCTGTGAAACGTATGCCTTCACAGAAACTATCAACAAGATTATAACTTCACCCAGAAACCACCGATTCAACAAAATCAAAATAAACTTGATGAAACCATCATCATCAATGAGAATCAAACCTGTTTTGACTCTTTTTATACGATTCATATAAAACACATTTTCATGATATTTGTAACATTTATATGGTCATTTATGTGTTTTTGGTCGTTTTGTGGGTTTAAACAATATAAAATATATGTGTATTTAGACACATATCACATATACTACAAACTACACTCATATTAGACTATGACAATGATGAGTGTGTAAATACTCATCATTTTTGGTTAATTCTGAACTGCAAAACATTTAAAAATGCTCAGAAATGTATCAAAATACTGAAAATATCTCAAAACTGTATTTTATATGTTTCAGATGCAAAATGTTTAAAATCAGATGAAAAATGAGCTAAGTTTGCATAAATTGCAGTTTCAGTCCCCCAAGTTTCAAAAGTTGTCAGAAATAGTCCCTAAGCACTTATTTCAAAAGTAAAATCACCAAAGGTCCTTTTAAAATCAAAAGTTGTCAAAATTAGTCCTTTGGTGAAAAATATCAAAAGTTTTGAGAAATTACAAGTTTGGTCCTCCAAGTTTAAAAATTGGCAAAAATGGTCCTTGGAAATTTGAAAATGTCAAGTTTGGTCCTTGTACTATTGGAGCTTGTCACTTTTGGTCCCTTGGAGCAACTTTGCAAATGTGGCAGTTTTGGTCCTCAAGTTTGGAGAATTACATGAAAGGTCCTTGTATTAATAAACAACCCTTAGTCCTTGAACCCCCTTACTTGACCCATGAACCCCTGCCATAACCCCCTTGGACCTTGACCCCGCTTATTAATATCCCAAGTCAAACCCGGTCAACAAAAGCACCCTTTCCTCTTTTTCTTCTTCCTCACCCACCGCCGCAAAGTCTTCTCTTCACCATCCTCCATCCAACTCTCACCTCACCATGTTCCCCACCTCAACACAAAACAAGAAACATTAAATGCTTCCCTTCCCCTTACACTCAATCCTTCCACCTGTGATATCCCATTTCCCGCCAAAACTCATCAATGGCCAATATTGTCCCAGCTCATCCAATGGCTCCAAAGACAAGTGGGAAAAGATCAGAGGAGAGAGAGAAGACCTTTTGTATAAGAAGAGAAGGAAGAGAAGCAAGAAAAGTAGTAGTAATTAGTTTTTATTTTCCCTTGTATGTCGTTTTAAGTTTTTTTTAGTTTTCCAGTGCAAATTTAAGATTTCAAGTGTTTTGTAATCGAATTTCAGTGTATTTTAAACTTATTCTCAGTTTCAATTTCAGTTTGTGTTTATGAATTCAGTTTATGCATTATTTTGTTAAAAATCTTAATAAGTTCAAATGTGTTTTTAGAAGTTGCTAAGGATTGAAAAGAGCTCACATAAGCTCTTATAAAGCTTTATAAGTTTTAGGAACTTTTAAATCCGGTTTAAACTTAAAACTCAAAAATACAAAACATAGGATAAAATGGGTGAAAAATCAAAATCAAGCACAAAGAATCAAGGCAATGAGTAGCAATGTTGAATATGGAATAAAAGATGGTTTAGAACCTCATGGGAGGTAGTAGGATGGTCCTTGGTATCTAGTTCATGGTTTCTCGACTTGGAATCCATTTTGTAAGATTTTACTCATTTTAGCATTTCATTGTTTAAGTCATTTCTAGGCTTAAATCTGTATCTTTGTGTTTCACATTGTAGTTAAGTTAAATTACACATTAAATCAAGTTGCTTGTTTATTAAAATTTGTAGTTGTTAAAATTTTAGTTTAACAGTGATAATAGTATAATTGTCAATTCGTAGTTTCATGTTGTTATTGTTCTTGTTTAATGCTTCATTAGTCTTATTAATTGATAATATAAAGTCCTGAATCAGTTTCATGTTATTAATCCTTGGAATCCTTTGAAAAGCTTCAAAACTGCTTCTAAAAGGGGTGTTTGGAACTGCTTAGTTATTCAAGTTAAAGTGCATTTGTGTCATTGTTATTAGTTGTTTCATGTTACATTAGCTCTAGATAGTTCATTTCAAGCATAAAATCGGTCCTCTTTAGTTAAAAAGTCAAAATCATATTAATTTCATCCTAGTTCATAAGCATTAAAATTTTAGATTGCAAAACTCATCAAATTAGCTTAAAACTTGTTAAAATAGCTTAAACTCACCTTAGTATAGCTTATTATAACATAATCGATCATTAAAATCAATTTCAAGTTCATAAAAGTCAAACTAGTTCATTTTATAAAAAGTCAAAATTTCTAAATACAGTTTTGAATAAACTTTAGAATTTTATTGTGTACTTAATACTAAGTTTTAGCTTAAATCCTTTTGGGATAGTAATATTTAGCTGCTCAACTAAATTAGAAAAATACTAGCTTATATATAATTAGCTTATAGACTGCTTATTTTCAAGCTTCTTTTGACCCTTGTTTCAAAAACATGTCCTGTTCATACAGTTGAATTAATGCTTATTTTGAGTTGTTAAAGTGCTTATTTCCAAGTTATTATGCTTATTCAGTTGATATATTAGCTTATTATAAGTGTTTAGCTTATTTTCAATTCATCTTGTTCTTATTCACTAGCTTATTAGCAAATTGGCCTTAACCTTGTGCTTATTTCCAAATTCTAGCCACTGTTGATATAAATAAGCTTAAACTCAGCTTATTAGTTGTTTTCAATAAAAGTTGTAGTTTTAATAATTGCTTATTTCCTTGTACTTAATAAGTTGCAACAAGAAAAAAAAAAAAAAAAAAAAAATAGTTTGCAAAAAGAAGTTGCCTGGTTCGAACTCATGACCTTGGGACCTCCTGCACACTTGACCACGCACACGGACTCCCTCAACCAAGCGCCCTTGGGACTTCTTTTGTTCAAGTCTTGCACAATTAAATCCTTAAGGGCATTTGGCGGTTTAAGCTTAAGCCCTTTTCTAGCTTATTTCGTGGCTTATTTCCAAAACAACCACCTAGTTTCTTCTTTTCTTAGATCAAGCATAAGTCAAAGTAGTTTTCATGAATTTTCTGATTTTTTAGATTGTTTTAGTATTTTAATAATTTAATTAGTGTTATTTGGTTTTAATTAAGTAATAAATAATTTAAGAGTCTAAAAAAATACCCGGCTTTTTCTAAAATTTTCTTTTGTCATATATTAAGTAAGAAAATTGTTTTACACTTGTAGGATTTTTATTTCATAAATTTTACGCTTTTTGCTTGCCTTTCGCTGTAATTTTTATAAATAACGACGTTTTCATTTTAAATCAAGTTTTTAGATAATTTAAGTTTACGTTTTAGTTAAAATAGTTTATTTAAGTTATTTTATTTTATAAAATCACAAAAACATCATTGTAAAAATAGTGATAGCGTTTATTTAATATATTTTAGTTTTTTAATTTTCTTTAATTTGCATTTAAGTCATTTGTAATTTATTAACTTTTTCTTTAGGTATAGTTATCAATCCAAAACCTTCTCGATCACTATCCTTAGTGATCATTCTATCATCGATCAAGTGTTTACACACCATTGAGTCTCCGTGGGACTTAACGACCGGAATCCTTGTATTCTCCAGGACTAAATTGCATTTGTGTTTTAAGCGTTTTAAGCTTCTTACGGTTAGCCATTCACAAGTGGCTAGCTTTTGTGAGGTAGCTTGATGTTTTCAAGATGATCAAATTTTAGGCGCACACGGGAGGCTTTAGCGTGTTCTAAACCTTTTCGATCCATTCTTGCACATATACCATTTTTGTAAAAGTTTTTGTAAAGTTATCGAGAAAATATCAAAAGTTCATTAACACTTTTCCGAAGTGTTATCAACACCAAAAATATTTCCGTTCTTTGTTTTACAAAGATGTTTTCAAAATACAAAAAATATCCATCCTTTATCCTCTAATCTGTTTAATTCTCCATTCCTTTATCCTCTTATCCGTTTAATTCTTCATCTCTTATCCCTCTTATCCATTTAATTCTTTATGTCATGGTTTTCGACATGTTCCTGGTGTGGAGGTCCATTTAACGGTGGAAATTGTCGGCGATGTACCAATGTGAGTTTCGGAGACAAGTTTGTCGGTAATCCCGATCCCATTTCAAATAATGAAACACCCAATTTTTCCTACCTACCTCCACAACCCCATTACGAATCCTACTCATGCGAGTGTTGTGGGAATGATTCTCATTACGGTTTTGATTGTCCACCACGGGTTCCGCTTGTCTATGAGCCGGAACCATGTTACAATCAGAACTTTGGTGAAAGTTAATTGTGAGAATTGCGGGGGTCCTCATGCGACTTTTGAATGTCAACCGATGAATCAAAATTTTCACAATTCCAATTCTCCGGTTTGACAAATTCCAACCCACAAGATTCCATCGGTCATCGGACTTCCGAGCCTTCACAAAGCATTTCAATGATTACGAGGAGTGTAATCTTCCACAAAGTTCAAGAAATACGCATTCGAAAGAAACTACAAATGAAAAGAATGGTGTGTAAACTTCAGCAGATGAATATAAGAATCAGATATGATGACGATGATGATGAGGATAATATTCAAATGAGGGAATATTATGAGGACGATGAGGAGAGTGTTATTCTTTCGAAAAATATCATTTCTCAACTCCCTCAGTCTATTGCTATCACACCCATCTTACCTATTATTGCTTCCAAAGACTCTCTCATAATGGATGATGATCATCTTAGCACTATTCCAGAAATGGAATCGTCTAGTGTTGAGAGCCTTGTCCCAATCCCAAGTGAGTCCGAGGTTATCTCCGGTAATATGTGTGATAAGCCTCTTGATGATGATTCTTACCCTCCTCTTGACATTCCAAATGATCATGTTGATATGTTCTCCGATTCTGACAACGATTGTACTTCGTTTGACGATTCTTTATCTTGTGGAGACATCGATTATGTCGAGAACTTACCTTCTAAGCTAGAGGAGTGAGAGATTCGATGATCCGAAATTGAGGATGAGATACTTAGTGAAAAATTGTTCAATGTAAATCTCCTCATTTCTAAAATCAAATCATTTTGTGCTAAGCCGACTTGCTCCTATCCCGTAGAGGATAGTGACTCTACATGGACAAGCAGAAACTTCTATTGAGCTTAAGGCTTTTTCCAATGATTCTCTTCATGAAGAGTTCTCCGGTGAACTCTCTCATGACATATCTCCTCCGGAATATGATCATTTCTATTTTGATCTTGAGGATGATATTAGCTCAGAGGAAGGTGTACTCTATCATAAGAGTTTGCTTATTGATGATACTACCTTCACCCTTCCTCCCGATATGTCTACATTTGAGGATGAAGAATGTATCTTGATTGTTATCAACATCTTTCTTCCATTCCTCACATATGATGTGACTTCCTCTCTTCTTCACTCCTTCGGGAGTGAGGACACTATCTTTGACCCCGGCATTTTCATTTATCATCTGTGAGCCGGGTCTTTCTTTGTATATCTCGTCGGTGTGGAACTTTCGCGTGCTTCAATGTTTATCCATACATCTTGAATGAAAGTCCGATGGAGATTGTTTCTTCCACTTTGCTTCCCCATGAACAAATTAATGCGGGTCGAGTCAAGCTAGCGACTGGAAATCAAAAGCAGAGACACACCATATGGGTTTTCACCCATATTTTTGACTTCTTACCCTTTCTACCACCTTAGTGTGGGGTGATGCCCCATGTGTTATATATATATATATCTCTAAAAAATAAAAAAAAAAAAATAATGGCCGTAGTATTTCCCTTTACGTTCTCGGTTTGAATAACACGTACTTTGAATATTGAGGGCAATATTCATTTCTAAGTGTGGGGGAATTCTCACGAATTTTATCATGTATTATCCGCCTAATTCCCCATTTTGGCCAAAATTTTTTTTGGAGTAAGTGTTTTCACTTACTCAACTTACTGATTATCGATCCGCCATGTTTGATAAACAAAAGGATTGGCTAATCCAGAGCAAACGGCTCTTGGTAAAGATATATCAAATCCGTTTATGGCTTGCAATTTGCCCAAAATTGTATGGTGTTCAAATTCACCATATCCTTAAAAGTGAAGAGTTAGCTAGCCCGGCAAGATTATGGCTTGTGGTAAAGCGTTGGAAAAACCATAATTGGTAATCGACTCACCAAAGATAATATTGATAATTTATCTAAGAGTTGGCTAGTCCAGAGCAAACGGCACGGTAAAGACAAATCAAATCGTTATGACTTATGATTTACTCAAAATCATTTGGTTATCGATGTACCAAGGTTCTTACTTGAACTGAAACATTTGGCTACTCCGAGTAATGGCTTTTGGTAAAGAGTTTCAAAACCATTATGTTTCTCAAAAGATTGCTAGGGACTAGCAATAGTTTAGTGTGGGGATTGATGAGTGTGTAAATGCTCATCATTTTGGTTAATTTCAATCGCAAAACATTTAAAATGCTCGAATGCATCAAAATACTGAAAATATCTCAAAATTGTATTTTATATGTTTCGATGCAAACCGTTTAAAATCGGATGAAAAATGAGCTAAGTTTGCATAAATTGCGTTTCGGTCCCCCAAGTTTCAAAGTTGTCGAAATAGTCCCTAAGCACTTATTTCAAAAGTAAAATCACCAAAGGTCCTTTTAAAATCAAAAGTTGTCAAAATTAGTCCTTTGGTGAAAAATATCAAAAGTTTTGAGAAATTACAAGTTTGGTCCTCCAAGTTTAAAAATTGGCAAAAATGGTCCTTGGAAATTTGAAAATGTCAAGTTTGGTCCTTGTACTATTGGAGCTTGTCACTTTTGGTCCCTTGGAGCAACTTTGCAAATGTGGCAGTTTTGGTCCTCAAGTTTGGAGAATTACATGAAAGGTCCTTGTATTAATAAACAACCCTTAGTCCTTGAACCCCCTTACTTGACCCATGAACCCCTGCCATAACCCCCTTGGACCTTGACCCCTGCCTTATTAATATCCCAAGTCAAACCCCGGTCAACAAAAGCACCCTTTCCCTCTCTTTTTCTTCTTCCTCACCCACTGTCTGCAAAGTCTTCTCCTTCACCATCCCTCCATCCAACTCTCACCTCACCATGTTCCCCCCACCTCAACACAAAACAAGAAACATTAAATGCTTCCCTTCCCCTTACACTCAATCCTTCCACCTGTGATATCCCATTTCCCGCCAAAACTCATCAATGGCCAATATTGTCCCAGCTCATCCAATGGCTCCAAAGACAAGTGGGAAAAGATCAGAGGAGAGAGAGAAGACCTTTTGTATAAGAAGAGAAGGAAGAGAAGCAAGAAAAGTAGTAGTAATTAGTTTTTATTTTCCCTTGTATCGTTTTAAGTTTTTTAGTTTTCGAAGGCAAATTTAAGATTTCAAGTGTTTTGTAATCAATTTCAGTGTATTTAAACTTATTCTCGTTTCAATTTCGGTTTGTGTTTATGAATTAGGTTTATGCATTATTTTGTTAAAAATCTTAATAAGTTCAAATGTGTTTTTTAGAAGTTGCTAAGGATTGAAAAGAGCTCACATAAGCTCTTATAAAGCTTTTATAAGTTTTAGGAACTTTTAAATCCAGTTTAAACTTAAAACTCAAAAATACAAAAACATAGGATAAAATGGGTGAAAAATCAAAATCAAGCACAAAGAATCAAGACAAGATAGCAATGTTGAATATGGAATAAAAGATGGTTTAGAACCTCATGGGAGGTAGTAGGATGGTCCTTGGTATCTAGTTCATGGTTTCTCGACTTGGAATCCATTTTGTAAGATTTTACTCATTTTAGCATTTCATTGTTTAAGTCATTTCTAGGCTTAAATCAGGTATCTTTGTGTTTCACAGTTGTAGTTAAGTTAAATTACACATTAAATCAAGTTGCTTGTTTATTAAAATTTGTAGTTGTTAAAATTTTAGTTTAATGTTGATAATAGTATAATTGTCAATTCGTAGTTTCATGTTGTTATTGTTCTTGTTTAATGCTTCATTAGTCTTATTAATTGATAATATAAAGTCCTCGAATCGGTTTCATGTTATTAATCCTTGGAATCCTTTGAAAAGCTTCAAAACTGCTTCTAAAAGGGGTGTTTGGAACTGCTTAGTTATTCAAGTTAAAGTGCATTTGTGTCATTGTTATTAGTTGTTTCATGTTACATTAGCTCTAGATAGTTCATTTCAAGCATAAAAATCAGTCCTCTTTAGTTAAAAAGTCAAAATCATATTAATTCTGTCCTAGTTCATAACTGTTAAAATTTTAGATTGCAAAACTCATCAAATTAGCTTAAAACTTGTTAAAATAGCTTAAACTCACCTTAGTATAGCTTATTATAACATAATCAGTCATTAAAATCAATTTCAAGTTCATAAAAGTCAAACTAGTTCATTTTATAAAAAGTCAAAATTTCTAAATACCCGTTTTTGAATAAACTTTAGAATTTTATTGTGTACTTAATACTAAGTTTTAGCTTAAATCCTTTTGGGATAGTAATATTTAGCTGCTCAACTAAATTAGAAAATACTAGCTTATATATAATTAGCTTATAGTGCTTATTTTCAAGCTTCTTTTGACCCTTGTTTCAAAAACATGTCCTGCTCATACAGTTGAATTAATGCTTATTTTGAGTTGTTAAAGTGCTTATTTCCAAGTTATTATGCTTATTCAGTTGATATATTAGCTTATTATAAGTGTTTAGCTTATTTTCAATTCATCTTGTTCTTATTCACTAGCTTATTAGCAAATTGGCCTTATTAGCAAATTGGCCTTATTAGCAAATTGGCCTTAACCTTTCACCACAAGTTATTATGCTTTTGGGACGACATCCCTTTCACCACAAAGTTACCCGCATGGTAATTTGCAAAGTCCGCAAACCATGGGGTCGAAGAATCTCCACGAAAAGAAACCACATTGAGCGCCGAGGAAAAGTTTCATTGATTTCCTTTTCTCGAACACATTTTGGTGAGGTTCTAATCGGAGAGATGATCAGACTGTGTTCTCGACTCCTTTTTATCACGAATGATGATATCAAATTTTGTAGGAGGAGAACCCAACGAGCAATCTCGACTTTGCATCTTGTTTTGCAAAGAGATATTTGAGTCTTGAGTGATCCGTATACACCACGCATTTGGTCAAGATGAGATATGGCGAAACTTCTCAAACGCATACACCACCGCTAATAATTCTTTTCCGTAGTGGTGTAATGGGTCCGAGCTTGATCATAGTTTTGCTCGCGTAGTGGATTGGTGGAAATGCTTGGTTTCGTTGCCCCAAGACTGCACCGATTGCAAAATCACTTGCATCGCACATGAGTTCGAAGGGTAAATCCCGGTCGGGGGCAACTAGAATGGGTGCTTCCGTAGCTTTTTCTTAAGTGTTTCAAAAGCTTCGATGCACTCGGGAGAGAAGATGAAAGGAGCATCTTTTAGAGAAGATGGGTCATAGGCAGGCGATTTTAGAAATCTGAATGAATCTGATAAAACCGGCATGACCTAGAAAACTCGACACCTTTGGCGGTGGTAGGATGAGGCGGTTTAGCAATGACATCAACTTTTGCTCTATCAACCTCAATCCCATTCTTAGAAATCTTATGGCCAAGGACAATGCCCTCTTTGACCATAAAGTGGCTCTTCTCCCGGTTTAGACATAGATTGGTGTCTTCACACCTTTTAAGCATTTTGTCTAGATGGGAGACAAGTCTGAAATGAGTCCCAATGACCAGAAGTCATCCGAAACACCTCCATAGTTTCCCGATCATGTCGTGGAAAATG
>CM040239.1:176609634-176660156 GCA_022545495.1 Chrysanthemum lavandulifolium
TTTGATGTTCTTGATTTTTTTTTTTTTTTTTACTTTTAAACTAAAACTATCCTAACAGTAAGCACTTAAACAACTTTGTTCTCAATACTAAACTACTGAAAGCATTGCTAAACAGATTAAACAACAGAATCAAAGGGGCATAAAACAAATCAGATTGAATTTTTAAGCAAAATTAAACATTTCCCTAAATGAGATATTAAGCACCTAAAATGCTAAGGAAAACTTCTAAAACTTACATTAAGCTAATAGGTAAACCAAGCTAATCTTAAGTACTACTATATCTATCAAATAAGCTAAAGTTCAAATGAAATAAGCACATATAACAGTCTACTGTGGCAGAAAATTAAAGGGATTTTATATGCTTAATTTTAATCTATAAATAAGCACTAGAATCTACATAAAGGTAAAATAGATGGAGCTAGCTACCTATTCTACTGGTTGAAGCAATAATCAAGCCATTTCATCACAAAACTAAGCAGAAAACATGAAATGAATAAGCTATGATGGACCAATTACTTACTGATGTAGCAGGGCAAGAAATGGCCAGATAAGCAACTTCAGGCTTCAAGCAACATAAGTAAATGATTTTTTTTGAATTTTTTTCTTTTGGGAAAAGTTAGACTAACTATTGAAATTGCTATTTTTGATTTTTAATGATATTAATAACAACTAAAAATGACTCTAACTACTTATGAAAAATGACAGAAATCACTTTTTGGACAGAAATTTAGCTTTGACAGATAAGTAAAACTTTTGAAAACTCAACTCTTGACCTGAAAACTAAAAACTATGAAAGTTAAAGTTCTAAAAACAGTAATTGAACTCAGAAAACTCCAATTCAACTTAACAAAGTAATTTGAAATCTAAACAATTCTCTAAACCAAACACTACTTAAAACTACTAAAATGCAAGTAAGCCTTTAAGCTTGATTAATTATAACTGAGACTGAATCAAGATAAACAAAGTAACATCAAACTCAACTTTTTAACACATTAGAACCAAAATTTACCAAAAACTATTTTGACTTTAAACTTTGACCAATGTTGACTTTTTGCAAAAGGTTGAAATTAAGAACAAGGAAGGCAGGATACAACTAATATAAGCTTGTGAAAGCTTATAGAAGCTGGAACAAACACTATTAAGAGCTTTGTAATAACAGCAATGAAAGTAACAAGAAGTTTTATAAAAAAAATTGATTTGCATTAAACAAAGTGATACTACAATTTAAAAAAGAGATTACAACTGAAATATAAACTACTTGAGTACAGAAAAACGATTAAATGACAAGAAATAAGTTGGCCAAACTTTTCTAAAACATGAAAAAGTGGACGGCTTCTACTGTGACAGAGGGGTCCTATTTATAAGCGGTAGTGGGGCTTCTAGGGTTTCGAGGAAGCTTGGGATACTCAATTCTCAACCCTTGATCTTTGCTTGGTCTCCAATCTTGAATTCGTGGCCATAGGATCATGTGGTGAGGTGTCTTGGCCAATGAGAGGCTTCAATCTCGCCATCGTCATTCTTACGCCATGTCGACCTTAGAAGGTTGGAATTGATGCTAGTACGAGGTTTTGGATGGGGTTAATTTTGGGTGCAGGGTAAAAACGTTTTGGGGAAGATGTTTACAGTAAAGGGTAATATTTTTGGGTTTGACCGGGTTGTAGGGAAGTTGACTAGGCTGGATCATGGACTTGGATAATTTTGGGCCTAAGTGGTATATTGGATTAAATTTGGACTAGGCTTGTACTCATTTAGTATTTTAGGGACCATAAGTGTACAATCTGAAAATCAAGGACTAATGTTGTAACTTCTGAAAATGTAATCCAAGGGCCATTCTTGTCATTCTTCAAATAATCAAAGGACCATTTTTGCCAATTCTGATACTTCAGGGTAGATTCTGCCAATTTCTGAAAGTTGAAGGACTGAATCTGACAAATCAGAACTTGATCAAATCTTTCAAAAATCATCCTCTTAGCATAGAAATCTTCACAGATGCACAATTCTGACCTCCCGGCTCAGCTTTAGCACTCTTTATCTCTCGTGCTCGGGTTTTTGTCTGATTTAGCTATCTTTTGTGTGTTTTGACATATTTGTACCTGCACATGCATAAACTCAAGAAAACAACAAATATTAGCAATAAACGGCTCTTTCTTGGTTATTTTGGGTCTGATTTGATAAAGAAATGATATGTGTTTTTGCACATATCATTTCACGAGGGTGAAATTTTAAGGAGTGTCCACTTTAACAAGTTCAAAGAAAAGACAGACACATACCAGAAACCACTTTGGAAAACAGGATAGGAGACCTTTACGATCATCGGGTTAAGAGTGTCCGGACGGACGGCAAAACCAAAAAAAATCTTTTTACATTCAATTTGATGCGTGTAAAACGGGACATGTACTACAAGTGATTTTTTGATTGTCGGGTTTCAAATAACAGACATTAGATTAGAACCATAAACAAAACACGAAAGACCATTATAATTACCAACTGCAATCATAGATGAAAGCATTAAATCTGTATGAAGTACCGTAGCAATCAGCTGTTCATCAAAAGCTAACATAAAACCTCTGTGACCCTGATCGAATGTTAGCGTAAAAAACACTCATCATTACGACGAACACCGTAATTAAAGATGAAGATTCCACAATCTATACTAGCCTTCCATAACTTGTAAACACTACGTAGCTGGAGTATAGACTTAGGAGGTAGTCTACAAATAATATCTAGTTGAACATCCAGTAGGATATAGTCAGACATTTTGTTAAACAAAAGTAGAAAGATTGGGATAAAGATATGAAGTGAATAGACCAAAAGAAGAAAGAAATATTTTGTTAAACAAAATAAGAAAGATTTGTATTGAAGAAAGAGATTGGGAACATAAGACATTAAAGGACATGTACCGTGATGTACTTTAGGGCAACCAAACATTAAATTCTGCTATATACAAAATAGTAATAAAGTATACATAACCCATATAGAAGTGGTTTGCAAACCATAGGCCTTTTTGTTTATGTGCACGGGTATTAACAAAAGAAATGCCATTGAGTTAAAAAAAAATATAATAATCGACTAATATATAACACAAGTAAAAATACCAACAATAAAAGTTGCAAGAAAAATACTTCACAAGTCAACATTTGAGATTAATTATGGGTCAAACGGACATTAAGGATCGTACCTTGAAAGACCGCTAAAAATTTGTGTACTCAACCTTGTGCTTCCAGAAGTATTCAATCATCCGTTCACGGTAAGCTAACGCTTTTTGAAGAGGGTCGTCTGCTTCCAGAGGCTGGTTACGAAGCAATCTGTACAAAATAATGCACACCCATACTCCGCAATCGCCATTTAATTCTGATTGTTGTGGCACTTTTGGACACTGGTATGTGATTCTATAATCCCCCTGTGATATGCCCTTACAATGCAGTACCAGCCTTTGTTAGGTACAATTTAATATGTGTTTGTAACTTTCTCTTCAAACCTCGCAACCACCGTGCACCTCCTACGGCTGGCCCGAGAGATTCCTAAACATAAACAACTCCAGTGCGAATATGGAGCACACCGAGTACCCAGTGTTTTTTATTTTCATTCACAGGAAAATACACCTGATATATAAAACAATTGCAGAATATTATAAGTTGTTTATAACAGTAGTGGTATATGTACGGTAAGAGTCTGCCAAAATGACCTTTTCAACATCTCGCCAAGCCACCGGGTATGTTGTGCCATCTGAATAAGTGGTAGGCATTTTGCCATTTAGGATTTGAGAGCAGAAAGTACACCCTGCCAAAGCCCAATCTGCATCGGCTGGTCTAAACAACTACATCAAATCAACCCATACATCCAAGTGTTGCGGACATATAAAGCAAATCAAAACAGTAAACATTCGGTTCATAAGTAACAAAAAGAAATAATAAACAAGTGTAGTAGACCAGATAGGCATCAGGTTTACTCACTAAGTCATTAAGCCACCTGCCGGTGCAATCTTCAACACATGCCAAGGCTACCCAAAAACACCTACAAGCAATAACGGCACCGGAGCCCCAAGGAAACCTATAAAGTAATGGTTTTTTAAGCTTGAAATAGTTACGAAGGTAATCAGGAACAGTAACCTTCTTCTTGTTGCATTTCGGATGTCGTAAAAGTTCCTAAACAATAAAAAATATATATATTGAATAACATACACCCAATGATAATGATGTTAATGGAATAACAAACAGAACCTACCTCTATAAACGGTTCAATTGTGGGCGAATAGAAGTGACTAACTGGACGTGTTTTGGGGTTTTCGGATGTTTCTTGAAAACAAACTTGAAAAATAAGCAGACAAACAAAAAAATATGCATTTCCGTTACAATTTAATAAGGTGCTTTACATCTGAACCGGCAGCCGGGATAATAGCCTCGTTAATGACACCCTACGATCTTGTAAGATGGCGGCAAGTAGTAGCTGATCTTTTTGATACCCCATTTGCCGAATTGACAGACCCAGCCAACTTCGTATAATGTTTTGCAATGTGCCTTGTTTTACTGAGGTTTTCATTCAATTTTACTCTATTTCTTTTGTTCGTATTCTTATCAGAAAAAAGATCTTCCAACGGAGGTTTGTGATTAGGACCTACCACATTTGCAAATGACACTTTGTTGGGTGTAACCTGAGATTCAGGGGCTTCAGCGTCTGTCTTTGTTGGTGTTTCTTCTTCGCTAACCACAGCAACATCATTGTTACTGGATTGAAGGCCAACAAAAGAATTTTTCTCAACCACATCCCCTTGTTGATCATCACAATCCATTAAATCTAAAGACGGAATACACAATGTTTTATCGACGCTTTCGTTGAAATTATCTTCGGAGGAAACAGGTCCCAACATAGGTGTGTCATTTTGGCCAACCACATTTACATATGGCAGGTTGTTGTCTTTAAACTGAGATTTGAAAATATAGTATGTTACAAAACAGCACATTAAAATCTTGTATTTCTCGGCGTTGTTTTACTGATAATGTAGATACCTCAAGAGCTTTGTTGGTTGGTGTTCTTTCTTCTTTCTGCACACCAACAATATTGTTAACGGGTTCAAGTTCCCCAGCCAATTGTTCTGAACCACAACTTGCTGTTCATTATCACAATCCATTGCATCTACAGAATTATCACCCAAAACTTTATCATCGTTTATGTAAGATGACCAATCATTACCAAAATCCGGTTCCTACTGAATTTTAAATATATATACATGTAGGACCTTGTTTTTCTCAACCTTATTACGAATACCAACCTTACCACACAAGTTACACATAAAACACAAACACACAATATGTTATGCGTAAATAAGAAGAAGAAAGATTAACAAAGATGGTGACTTGATAGAATATGTATGTCGTGTATGTGGAGTGAAATAAAGATGAAAACAAGAGCTTCTATTTCAAAGGAAAAACACATACAAACACACTCAAGCACACCCCTCAAATGACCATTTGAGGGATATTTGTACTTCCATACATATCACCCTTATGGGCTTGGGCTTGGGCTTGGATTGGACAATTACTTACATAAGGCTAGCTTAACATAACTATTAGCCATTTAGCTTAGCCCAATCTACGAGCCCATTGACTATTCTATCACGATATCTAACACACGTTACAAAGTTCATAAACGTAAATGACCATCACTTCTATTAAATATTATTAAGGCTAACAATCTCCCCCTAAGGGGTGGTCATTCAGAAGATGCTCCACTTGATAAGGTCTTTACTCTTTTTGAGCTTGAACTTTGCGTGTCGATATAGAATAGTCTTTATTTTTGTTCCTTCATGCTTTGTGATCATTTAATGGTGTTGTCTGCCGTTTTTCAACTTCTTTGGTTAGGTGTCTCCACGTCTTTCTCCACCATGCTCACACTTCTTTTTGACTTTGAGGTTCCAATGTGATGAAGTTCTCTAGTCTTTAAACTTTGTAGATTCTTTGACATTGACGAAGAATCATCTTTAACTTTGTGTTGCCTTTGATTTTGATGAGAACTTTCATGAGTTGTGATGTTGGTATTAGCATGGGAAAATGGTGCGGTCTCTCCTCCAAGGAACAATCATCAGTACCTGCATGAATATGTTAGTTGAAAAATACCAATCGATCATTGTGGACTTTTCTTAAGGAATTGACCACTACGATTGTTATACTGATGAATGTCTTGATTCTATTCACCTTGGTCGGGCAAATCACCCATCCTAATCCCATAAGGGACAGTTGGCATTACATTGAAGATTCAAGTAACGACCTACATTTTTAGGATTCGATTCGTGAAAGGAATCTCCTTAGCGGGATTTCTAGCACTTATAGGTTCGAATGTTGAGGGTGTTAACAGCATAGTGTGAAAACACATCTCTAATTCTTACAAAGGTTGTTCCTGAACTGGAGGCCCTCAAGAAGGCTAACACGATATACCGAAGTACATCTACAATTCAGGTGAGTCGCTGAAGTACACCGAAGCATCACTTCATGACTGTAGACCGTTTGAGACACACTAAGAGTAACCCATGAAGAACTACCGAAGTGACCTGTTGTCAGGGTTGTTTGATGTTGACCTTGGCAGGAATTTCCATTCAATCACTGAGGATCACAATTATGAAATCTCTCATAAATGTTCTGGCAGATTGCTAAGATCTGCGTAGGACTCTAGAATTTATCACTTGTGTCCTTATTGATGAACAACAAGCGATGAAATGTTAAGTGTTCCTATGAGATCTTTTGATGAATCTCGTGGATCTCGACTCAATTAGTGCATTTTGATTTTCCTAAGCGGAGACTAGGGAGAGGGTCTCCTTCTTCAACACCAATGATCTCTAAGAGAAAGTCGATAGGTTATGTAGGGTTCCCAGTGAGAATGAAACAAATCCTTTTGAGAGGAATTGAGTGGCTAGAAGGTTTGGTGCAGTGCGTCACTGGGTCTATGACGTCTTTGTCTTCAATACTAGTGTCATCTTAGTGACAACCAGTAGAAGATGAATTAAACCCGGTTTCTGCCCTAAGGTTGATTATGGAGGGCTATTTCTTTTCACCCTTTTTCATTACATTTCTTTTTAATTCTTCAACCCCTTCTTTCTCCTTTCTCACATTACTCCTTTTTTCAATCATACCTAAGGACTTCTAATACTAACTATTGGTGATGTCCTTGGGTAGATCCCTCCGGCTCTGGCGGATCATAGGACGGATTTCCTATCCTTAGTCACCTTATAACTCCATGACTATCCTATGTTGCCATAAAACTATTTTTCTTGAAAATCTCTCACAGTGTTTTTTATTATAAAACATGATTTGTTAACACCTTGAGAGTTTTATATTTTCAGAAACACTCCCCCTTCACATGTGCTTATATTGTTTTAACATAAATCTGCACATAGAGGGTAGAGTTTGCACTTTTTTTGAATTGATCGGCTCATGATAGACAATTCCCCATGAGACACGGTTACGTTGCATAGTTAAAGAGTTCCATTGTCAGTTTTTAGGTGACAACTAGCTCTAATAACTAACTTGAAGTTGTAAACTCTTCTTGAAAAGAAGGTTAGACCCATGAAAGTGCATGTTTATCACAAGTTTCTCGAAATGGTACATTTACTGACTTTGATTCCTCGTCAATTCAATTGTTTCGTCTGAGTCGAGCTCTTTTGAGATTCAAACAACGATCATTAAACATTTTTTATCACAATTTAATCACGTCTTCTTCCCCTCAAAAATAGCATATTCGTGATATTTTTGATATCAACGGATTTAAACAACATTTTTAGAAACTTGTGGGGAGACAAACGGATTTGATTTAAGCATGAATTTGGAACATTTTGGTTTTATACTCCCCCTTTAATAAAGCATAATCAATTAAAGGGTTTTAGTGGGAGTTATCTTGAGCACAAAATATTTTGAAAGATTTTGAAAATCTTTTGAACAATCTTGAAAAGGTGCTCAAGATGATGATGATTCTCACCGATTTTAAATGTAGTGCATCAAGCGTACACTAGATTTTTCTTTAAAACACGAGTTTTGATTTGAAATAATCAAAAGTCATCATTTTAGTCCGGGTTTCGTCTTCAAGTATACGAAAGCCATAGTGAAAGAAATTTTAGAAACGACATGTTTTAGAAAACATTTAAAGAACTCTCGTTCAAGCATCCGTACATGTCCGTATCATTGTTGAATGACATTTCTAGAAACGTCTGAATATCGATTATACAATAGACATGTCGTGAGAAGAATATTTTTGGATTTTTTGATTTTATATTGTTTTGTATTTTTGAAAGTTTTATATTTTATATTTTGCTTTTGTTGGTTTTTCAAATTTTGTATTTGGTTTTTCAAAAATATTTACAATAAGCTTTGGAAAATCATTTTCAAGAATATTCGAGAAGACGTTCTAACTCCTCAGGGGTTAGGTTTTGCATTCCAATTCGTCGAACTAAATCGTTAAACCTTTCTTTTGGAAGGGCTTTAGTAAATAGATCGGCGAGTTGGTAATCTGTTTTTACGAAAAATAATTCAACAGTACCCTCTTCTACGTGCTCTTTGATGAAGTGGTAGCGGACACAAATGTGCTTAGTCTTTGAGTGATGAACAGGATTGCATGATATGGCTATGGCACTTTTCGAGTCACAATACATAGGTATTTTATCGAAAGTAAAGCCATAATCTGTGAGTTGTGTTCTCATCCATAGAACTTGAGCACAACACGCAGATAGAGACACATACTCGGCTTCAGCGGTTGAAAGTGCAGTACAATCTTGTTTCTTTGAAGACCGGTGACTAACTTTTCACCCAAAATTGTGCTCCTCCCAAGTACTTTTGTCAGTAACTTGATCACTGCGTGGTCCGCATCCGAAAAGGAGATTAGATCAAACCGGTTCCTTCGGATACCAAAGTCCCATGTGAATGGATGTCTTCAGGTACCGAGAGATCCTTTTAACCTCTTTGAGGTGAAGTTCGGTAGGCTTTTCCTGAAACCGTGCTAATAAGCAAACAGCAAAATGAATATCGGGTCGACTTGCAGTGAGGTACATGAGATAACCAATTATGCTCTGATATTTCTTCGGATGGATGGGTTTCCCAAATAAATCAGCTCCAATTTTTGGTGAAGTTACCATTGGTGTACCGACCGAATCACAATTATCCATACCATGAGTTTTCAAAATCTCAGTTGTATATTTAGATTGATTAATAAAAATTCCACGAGGGGGCTGATGTATTTGTAAACCAAGAAAAAATTTTAGTTCCTCCATCATGGACATTTCAAATTTGCTTTTCATGAGATTTTCAAAATGTTTTGAAAGATTCAGATTAGTGGACCCAAAAATGATGTCGTCTACATAAATCTGAACAATCAAAATGTCATTTTTGCATTTTTGTGCAAACAAGGTAGGATCAACTGTTCCTTTGGTGAAATTGTTTAGGATAAGAAAAGAAGACAGTTCATCATACCACGCTCTCGGAGCTTGTTTCAAACCATAGATTGCCTTTTTGAGTTTGTAGACGTAGTCTGGATGTTCCATATCTATGAAGCCTTTTGGCTGACTCACGTACACTTCTTATTTGAGTTCCATTCAAGAACGCGGTCTTAATGTCCATCGATAAACTGTTATGTTTTGTGAGTGCATAGGCTAAGAATATCTGACCGCTTCAAGTCTAGCTACCGCGAATGACTCTTCAAATTCTATCCTTCTTCCTGTCTATATCCTTTGGCCATGAGCCGAGCTTTGTTGCAATTACGATCATTTATTCATCCCTTTTGTTCTTCAATAACCATTTGAGATCAATGACGCGAATGTCAATTGGTCTTGGAACCAAATCCCAAGAGTCATGTACACGGTATTGGAGAAGTTCCTCCTGCATTGCTTCTATCCATGCATTGTCTGCCATTGCCTCCCGAATGTTCTTCGGTTCAATATTGCTAATTGAGCAAATGTAAATACACAAGTCGCAATCGATGGCAAGTTGGCGTCTCGTCTGAATTGGTCGTGAAGGTTCACCAATAACTTGTTCAATTGGATGGTCTTTTGTCCACTTCAGAGTAGAAGGATACCGTTGGTTAAACATATGTGAGTTAGATGGTTCTTGTAAGCTTGAAGATGATTCAGCTGATTCCGTAGCAAACGGGTTTTCAAATAAGTCTGCATCCAACATTGCATCGTTCTGGTTTTGAGAAGGTTCTTCTTGAAATGATATGTTTTGGTTTTGCTCATCAACTACTGGTAAAACTGTTTCAAGAATAGGATTTGCAAAAGTCGATGTAGATGACGTTGATGGATTTGGTGCATTGGTTTCGACCGTTGTAGATGCATCGTCTGTTGGTGGTGGTGGATGATTTTGAGCAGGTGCAGCGGAATGATGGTTTGATACATTTGTCGAAGTTCCACCATAGTATTCATTGAACATTAACTTGAAGAAATTCTGCCATTCTTGTTCATGAGGTGTGTCAGCAAAAGTTGATGGAGCTCTTTGTTGTATGAGTCCTGAACTGATGTGTCTAGAAGTCTGCGGGTTTGGTGCGGGACCTAATCTGTGTTGAGTAGAAACCATCGGATTAAGTGCGGGTTCTAGAGCGAGTCTCTCAGAAGCCATTTGTGAAAGTTCATCAAAATTCACATTCATCGTCTCCATTATCTTCCTAGTTCTTCTGTTATACAATGAAGATTCCAATATCACCTTTAGCTTTCAGTTTTCCTAGATCTTCTCTGTCATTCGTTGGATAGCACAAAGCGCCAAACACGTGAAGGTAAGAGATATCAGGTTTTCTGTTGTTCACTAGCTCATATGGGGTTTTATTGAATCTTGGATGGATTAGGGATCGGTTCCGAGTGAAACAAGCGTTAACAAAGACATCGACCCATAGAAATAATGGTGCACTAGAATAAATTAGCATTATGCGGCAGCTTCCACAAGAGTTCGATTTCTTCTTTCAACTACCCCATTCTGTTGTGGAGTTCTAACAAGCGATGTCGATGAGTTATTCCAACATCTTCAAAATAAGTTCTTAACTCTTGATTAGTAAATTTTGTGCCGTTGTCTGTTCTTACAACCCGTACTGGAGTTTGAAGAAGTATTTGAATACGCTTCAGAAAGGTGATGATGATGCCTGGTGCTTCGTCTATTGATCTCAGAAACCTAACCCATGTATATCCTGAATAATCATCAACAATGACAAGAATATACGTTTTCCCATTAATGCTTTCAACTCTCATTGGGCCACATAAGTCCATGTGCAATATATGCAACCTTGCTTCCGAACTTGGTACGGATTTGGGTTTATATGATGCTCTTTTGCTTTTTCCTTGTTCGAATGATGGACATAGGTGATCCTTGGTGTATTTGAACTTTGGAAGTCCGTTGACGATGTTGTCTTTGGCAAGTTTGTTGATAGTGTCGAAATTGAGATGGGATAGCCTTCTATGCCACAACCAGGACTTTGTTCCAGATGCTCGTGTCATAAGACATATTGGTGATGAAGAGGCCATTTGGTTTATGTCGATAGCATACAAGTTTGTATCACGACTCCCAGTTAAGAGATCAGTGTCATCCAAGTTTCTAACGAAGCACGCATTTCTCCTAAATGCAACCTCTAAATCTGCATCACAGAACTGCCCGACTGAAAACAAATTGTGTCCCAACCCTTCGACATAGTAAACCCGAGTGATCAAATAATTTCGAAAAGGTAGATCTCCATAACCCATGATAGTTGCTACATCATCATTTCTAAAACGTCAGTTCCCATGAATTTCAGACGAAATTGATCGTGACTTGATTCTGGTCATGTGCTTGGAGCAACCCGAGTTGACGATCCAAAGACATATTTCGATAACCTGCCAAATACAGAAGAAGAAGTTTTTGGAAACCGTTTTGATTTTGGTTCCTTTGGGTTAGAGGTAAAATCTTGATCACACTCATAGAAGTTTTCAACGGGGTATACTGATTTATCACTCATTCTACCATTCTGGAGTGTGAAAATTCTACCCGTTGGTTTCCAAATATCATCCCTATAGTAAAGACTATGCTTCCTATCAATAGTGTAAGACCTAAATCTTGCAACTAGACTTCTTATTGGTTTAGCATAAGTTCTTTTTGGAACGTTCTTCTGATCAGGCTTAACAGTCTTTTTCTTAGAAACACAATCATCATGAACATTAATTAAAGATTTCATGCAAGTTAAACAAATAGATTCAACAGATTCATTAAACTTAGCAGATTTCATAGGTTCATTACATTTAGATGAAATGTCTTTCTTATTATAAAGCGGTAAATTCCTAGGGTGTTCTTCTACTTTCTTCTCTTTATTCAAGCTACTACTCTTAGAGGCATGCGAGACTCTATTGTTCCTTGTATTGCTCTTAGACTTTAGTCTGCTGCTCCTAGAGGTGCTTTCTAGTCCTGTAGAAGGTAAGGCACACGCATTAGGATTCACATTTTTATCCAGAGAAGTAGTTTTAGCTTTCCTAGTCTTTTTAGAGCGCATGTCTAAAATTATGTCATTTGTTCCATATGTTTTAGATGTGGAGGCAGACGCATTAGTGGTACTCATCTTAAAAAGGCTAGGTGCTAAAACTTTTGGTTTCTCGATAACCGCTTTTTCATTTTCAACAATCTTTTCTTTTTTGCTTAGGCAAGGCAGGTGAAGTGACTGGTTTTGACAAATCTTTTTTCTCATTGACTTTTGGAGGAGGTAGAGAAATATACATTTTTGGTTTAAAAACTGGTTTCGAAACATTTTCTTTCTCCTCAGTCAGTGGTTTTGCAATCTTAGTATCTACTGCCTTTCCCTTTTGACATTCCAGTTGAATCCTCAAAAGATCATTTTGCTCTTTCATGTCCTTGTAGGCACGCTCATACGACAGTTTGTCATACTTGCATTCCTCAGTTTTTCGATCAAGTTGTTTAAAATATGATACATTTTCTTTTTCAAGTTTTTCAAGATCTTTTTCATATTTTGAAACAATTGCGGAGGTCTCAGACTGGAGTCTTTCATGATCTTCAACAGACTATGTTTGTAAAACAATTGACATAATATCGATGAGTCGAACATCTTCAAGAGAGAATCATTTAAATTTTCCAAAACTTTGATGTGTTCAATACTTTCATTAGCTTTCTTTACCAGGGATTTATGGTCCTTGACAAAGTCAACTGTTTCTTTAAAAAAGGCTTGTTTAAAATGAATTACCCTTGCACTGATGTTATTCAGCGGAGGGGCAATTTGAGTTTCAAAAAACTTTTTCATTTCATCATCAAAACTAGAAAACCATATATTAGTTGTAATATTGGTTTTAGATTTAAAAGTCTCTTGAAGTTCCCCAATTCTAGTTTTAACGTCATCTAAAATGCTTCTAGCATCACTTGAGTTAAAAGGATTGTTTGAAGACATTTGTTTGATTTTCGAAAGAGATTGTGAGACAACTACAGGAGTTGAAACTGGTTTTGAAACTGGTGTTGATTCTTTGTTTGAAACACTGGGTGTGATGGAAAACTTTGACTTTTCTTTTTGTGAAACAAAAGTAATTCCAGAAATTTTGTTCCATTTGTTATAATCAATTGGTTTTAGATATGGGTTCTTTTGTTGCATTTTTGATCTACTCTCATCAGATAGTTCTAACGTTTCAAGAGAATCATGAACAATTATGGGTTCATGCAAAGCTTTTCCATTGTTTAAAACATTCCGTTCTTTCGGAGCTTTCTTGAGGAAACACGGAGGTGTGTTACCAAGAGCCATTTTTGTGTTGTATGAAAATACGGATTTGTTTGATTAATTAGCATATTAGTTGATTTGGCTAAATGACCCGTTGTAACAAGCAAATTTTCCAATTTTTTCATTTTTTCATTTTTATCAAGAATTTCATCAAGAAGAGAATCTTCGCGTTTTGAAAAATAAGCAATCAACTATTTCTTCTCTTTTACAATATCAGAATAAGTTGCTTATTGTTTAGAAAGTTGGTTTTTAAGATCAGAAATTTCCTTGTTTAAAGATTTTATTTTCAAGTTCAAATTAACATCAAGCGTGTTATACTTGATTTGCAATTGTGTTTCTCTTAAAACGGAATCTCGATAACCAATTTCTAATTCTGACTCTTTGTTTTTGTGAAATTCAATGGCTTTTGCATTCTCCTTGTACCTCTCAAGCTCAGCGGTCAATTTATCATTCGCGGCCTTAACATCGCGATTGAACTTTTTAACTTTCTCAATTTCAATGCCACAGTTATTTATCAATGATTCAAATAAGGCACGTGTTTCCTCATCAGTCTCAGTATTTTGTGCCACACAGCCTCCATTAGGATCCACATATGGAGTTTCAGAGATAATATTGCTACTACTCGGATTGTCCAGGTATGTATCATAAGTGGGTGCTGGCGTCACAGAATGCTATTCGTTATGAGTAAACACATCAAATATGACATTGTTATAGCATGGATTAATGATTGGTACCTCATATACTGCATTGGCGTCATAAACAGGAGGTGCTTCAGACTCAGTGTCATACTTATCTTCCTGAAGATTTGCCATGAAGATGCAGTTCGCATTGATTTCCTCTAGGTCTTCCAATTCATCCATAAGAGCAAAAAAGTCATGTTCCTCAGCACTCAACTGCATCCTTGCTTCAGACTTCTGTGCTAACAGCATTGCTTTCTGAAGATACGCAGAATTCTTTTTGTTTGGCTTAGTGGGACAATTCTTTGCAATGTGACCCACTCCTTGACAGTTGTAACACTTAACCTGATTACCCTTATTCATATTTCCATAATTCCCAACGACTGGAGCTGCAACATTCGCATTATGATTACCCACTGCTCTATTTCCAACATTCGCCTTGTCGATTTCCAACATTCGACCCAACTGATTACCACGATACGGAACCGCTGATTACCTATACGAAATCCAGTAGCATATCCCTGCTGATTCCTAATAACTCCAACCATTTGTCCTTGATTACCCATATTCACACCCGGCTGTGCAATTTGCATGTTGCGAGTGTTTGATGAAATCCTTTGGTTGTTGTTAGTTGGTGTGGAATAGCGACCTTTGAATACTTTAGTCAAATAAGCAAATGCATTTGACAAAGCCTCGTCTCGTTCAGTTTCAAGATCAGGGATTCCTTGTTCCTGGTATTGTGGATATTGTTGTTGTTGAATGACTTGTTGTTCTGGTGAGTAGAATTATTGTTGAGGGAAAACAGCTTGTGGTTGTGGAATGTATTGTTGCAAGTTGTTGTTAGTGGAAGATGATGAAGCTTGTTGTTGTGTAGTTACTGGAGTTTGAGTCTTTGCAATTAGTGCTAAGGGATCATGATTCTTTGCCAGTCTTTCTTTCCTAACTTCATTGACTTCAGTTTGGTTTTGTTTCAGAAAATCGTAAAGTTGATCAAAGTTCACCTGATTTAAGTCCTTTGTTTGGTTGACAATAGTGACATATCGTCCCCATTCTTCTGGAAGATTGTTGAGAAATTTGATGTTACTCACGATAGTTCTGGGTGCCAACTTGTTTCTGATAAGCTCATTCATCACAGTGCAAAACCTTCCATAGTAGGATTCAATGGATTCTCCTAGAGTTGATGTAAACCTCTCCCATTCAGTTAGTAGCTTGTTCTCCATGTCTTGTTGACCAATTTCGGTTCCATAACATAGCCGTCTAACACGTTCCCACATATCGTAAGCAGTTTCATAGCTGTCTACAGCAGCAAAGATGTCTCTTCGTAAACCCAGTTGGAGAATGTGTATTGCCATGTCATCTGCTTCAACCTGTTTGTTATCATCTTCAGTGTATTCTGATTCATATTGAACACGAAAGGATGGTGGGACGGGAGGTGTTGCATCAGGATTTCCAGGGTTTTGGACTTTTCGAGGCTTGAAGGGTCTATTCGTAACGGATTGAATCATGAGTTTTCCATTAGGTTTGGTCTTGATGTAGCGAAGCATACGACTTGTCCATTGAAGATATCCACCTTTTTCGAGCATAGGAGGACGGTTTTCGGCACCGGCTGCATGAATGTCTTGTTGAGTAGCCATTGATGAAAGTATTTGATGATAAAGTTGATGTAGGATCGATTCAACGATAAAGGAGTTGTGTTTGATGAAGATTAAGCTCGGTTGTTGTAGTGAAAATTGGGTCTAAAAACTTAAAAACCTCAATAACTTCTGTTTGGAGCGTTTTTAGGACTTGAAGGTTTTTGCGTGTCATTCTCCTCGTTCTCACGGTCGTTTTGATGGGTAGAACGCTGAAAACGGAGTTACGGTTCAAAAGTTATGGCCGTTTGAAGTTTTGCTCAAAATCTTACTCGTAAACCTTGTTCTTAGGCGTAGGATTGTGAGACTTCCTTATCGTAGACTTCCTTATCGTGGGATGAAGCTTATGCGTAAACTTTACCTTAAGTGTAAACTTAGGTTAAACGTAAGCTTATGCGTAGACTAAACTCTTATAAGTAGAGTACCTTACGCGTAAGAATTAACTTATGCGTAGAAGTGCTTACTCATAAGTTTTTAGGCTTATGCGTAAGTTTAGGTTTAAAACCAAAATCCTTTACACTCGTCCAAGTGTAAAAGATATCCACAAGTCGAAGTGTTCCACAAACTTATCCAAGTGAGGAAAGTACTGAGTAACCGTTGTTGCACGAAGATTCTTCACCAAAAGCTTAAGCGTAGGATTTACTTCTTACGCGTAGACCCTTAAGCGTAGAACAAGGGTTTTGACTTTTCCTTACGAGTAAAACTAGGGTTTTAACTTTCTGTCCTTGCAATGCTTACGCGTAGAATGCCTAGATTTTTGCAAAAACACAAATTTTCACCCAAAAACACGTTTCCAAACGATTTCTTTTGCACAAACTTCTTCCAAAACACTTAATGATCAATAAAAACTACAACTTTAAGCTTAAAAACACGTAAAAATCAAAACTTTATGCAAAAATCTTGCGTTTTTATATAAAAAACGAAACTTGGAGGAAAAGTTTCAACAAAAAACGAACACAAACACTCCTAAACCATTGTTATGCGATTGATACCAATTGTAGGACCTTGTTTTTCTCAACCTTATCACGAATACCAACCTTACCACACAAGTTACACGTAAAACACAAACACACAATATGTTATGCGTAAATAAGAAGAAGAAAGATTAAGAAAGATGGTGACTTGATATAATATGTATGTCGTGTATGTGGAGAGAAATAAAGATGAAAACAAGAGCTTCTATTTCAAAGGAAAAACACATACAAACACACTCAAGCACACCCCTCAAATGACCATTTGAGGGGTATTTATACTTCCATACATATCACCCTTACGGGCTTGGGCTTGGGCTTGGGCTTGGATTGGACAATAACTTACATAAGGCTAGCTTAACATAACTATTAGCCATTTAGCTTAGCCCAATCCACGATCCCGTTGACTATTCTATCACGATATCTAACACACGTTACAAAGTTCCTAAATGTGAATGACCATCACTTCTATCAAATATTATTAAGGCTAACAATACATAAGCAGGGACGTATGCTATAGCTGATATTTAAACTGTAAGTGAAATATAACTTACAATAATGGGGTCACCAGGTGTTTTATTTTCCTCGTTATGTGCAACTGGTTGAAGTTGAGTACTACTTTCACCTCCATATTCCATAGCAGGACATTTTTGGGCCATGGCACAAGTTTCCACAAGAATACCAAGGTTACATGGTTGCATTTCTTTAAGCCCATCATCATTGTCAATGTCCGTTGCTCGGTCATAAGCACGACCTTATCCCGTTAGGCCTACAATATGACACGATGTGGCTGTATCGACCAAGGTTTGATATAAGTGTAGACACGAGCGATTATTTGCATTTGGTATATACATTGGAGGTAAGCTGAAAAGTAAATACAAACCTTCAGATCATCGGGATTAACGTCAGAGTCGTTTGTGGTGGCACAAATTTTAGATTGATCAGGAACAAAAGCAGCATCATTATTAAGACCCAAAAGTTGTTGTACTTTTGAAAGTCTGCTTTTCACAGTCCTAAACACATCAAGTACAACCGTTGTGTTTCTGACCGAATGAATTCCGTTTTCTATCATTAAAACATTTTTATTCAAATCCACTAACTCGCGAAATAGAGCCCCTGTCGAATGCGTAGACACCGTTTGTGCAACATTTAAATTGAAATCGTCCATGCACAAGTGTTAATTGAAATCATCCGCGAATTCATTCGAATGCTCTGCAGTCTTCTCACGGCGTACGTATGCGGAGCAGACAAACCATCTATAAATTGGGCGGCAATACACCACAGTTGCTTCATTTCGACTTGTGTTGCGAGAAAGTTCGACAATGGGAGTTGAATCCTAACAACCAAAAATTTGCAATTCGATATTGTGAACAAAATCGGTACAAGTTAGTGTGGTCGACATTGTAAGACTGTGTGATGCATACCGGTCCAAAGAGGTTACAACAGTCCGCTTTCCGAAACTTTGAAAGTCCTGACCAAGCAAGACCACGTGGAATGACCTTATTGTCTTTCACCCACCAAACTGAACTTTTAGGATAAGTCTCCAAAATCCAAATCTGTAATAGCCACAACTGTCATCTTTAAAACGTGTACTTATGCAGCTATCATTTTTGAAAATGTTTCAAGGTTTACCAAAGTAAAGGTCACCTGTTTAGGATGAAACAATACCTTTATGGTTACAATTTAAAAAAAAATCAAAAACTAAAAAGTGTTATAACATTGTTGTAATCTAAATTACGGGTAACTTTCATATTACTTGTATACAGAACAAAACACCAGCATTTCATAACAATAAAACAACAACATTATTTATAGGTACTTTTAAAATGAATAAGTAATAGCACAACAAAATAGAATCAAAAGCTTTTAATAACCTGTGTTCTAAAGAAATATGTTACCAAAGCTAGGCATTCATACATTAGTACAAACTACTAAGAATTCTAACCTTGAAAGCCCAAGCGAACCCGTATAGATTATATGTGGCACTGAACTTTGGCTTCTTTTTCAATTTTTACAGATGATCTTTTATGTGTATATGAACAATATTGACAGTCCTTTGATAAAATTTATGCCACATATATTCACCCCAAGGAAATACATTCCAGGCTTCAAAATCGTCAACCAAGGTCAATAAGTGTTTATGGATGCAATTCTGTCTTCTTTTCCCATAAACACCAGTCTGCGACTACCAATGACACACCCTAACAAACATCCTCATTATAAAGAGATAACCACCTTTTTCCATCCTTTTTCCGTCATTAACAAGTTCCAAAAGATCAATTGCATGTACATTTGTTATACCATTACTCTTTTTTCAAGCAAATACGATCAAAAATCGCTAGATCGTTTAATCGGTTTTGAAACTTTGCCAAATCGAAACCACATTATCGAGACAAAATTCTTTCCGGCCAAAACTTAACGAATGCTCCCAATTTGGAATGTTAGAAGAGGGAATCGGAGGAGATGTTAGAAACATATACCTAGTGTTGCAAAACATAATGCATCAGAAGGCAGTCATTATCGCACGACTTTATATCCAACCATGGACCAAAAACTGTATGCATGAACAACCTTTCTTGGTTTTCGTTCTTTGACAAACAGAGTTTAATATCTGGCAGCAATTTCAATGTAGAATGAACTGCGATTTTACAATTGTACAACTTTAATTTTGTCATACGGAATTATACAGTAAAATTAATTAGGGGTTAGAGGGTTCTATGAATAAGATGTGGTTTGTGAGTGTGTGCGCGTGATGTAGAAGAAGAGGTTTAATTGTGGAAGCTGTTAAATTGTACAAGAAGATGTTTTATTGTGTGTGTGTGTGTGTGATGTTGTGTGAGTACGTGTCTGAGTTATTATTATTTTTTTATAATACAACTAGTGTAAAATGACCATATTATCCTCGTGTATAAATACAAGTTGCCCAATAATATATAGTTGCCCGAAAATACATTTTGGTTGCCCAAAAAACAATACCTTACAAAACATGACAAATACTTTCAAAATATGTACTTTTGTCATACCTTTGTCGGACACGTGGCACCACATGGTTGGCTACAAGAAAATCGTTGGGCAACTAGTCCATTTTCGTAACGCAAAAAAGCGTGGTCCGGAAAGTGATAAGCCTCAAGGCGCGCGGTCTATTTACCTCATTTTCCCTAATAAAAACTTGGTGATATGTAAGTAGTGATATGGATGTGAATAATAACCTCCCTCACTAATTGAGGGGGAGCACGTAATGTTCCTTAAATCAGAATACATTATATCAGACCACATTTGTTTCCCAAATTTTCTAACTTATTTAAATCAATTGGGATCCAAAATCTCAAAAGATTTGAAATTTTTGATCGGGGAGAGAATGTGATATAAATATGAAATCTGATAAAAAATGTGATTGGTTAAGACTAAACTAGGTACTCCTCCCATATGTTCTAAACTCTTTCGTATATCGATGCACATATTGAGGGGGGGCATTTCAAAATCTTTTAAACTATCGAGGAGCAAAGTTTTTTTTTGAGATTTCATCATAAGTACCTTGATTGATTTTCAAATGGTTTATTATGGAAATTATGGAAGCATACCAATGACCGACCAATTTTATTTATTGCACCGGACTCATAAGGATGGTAAGGTTAGGTATTCGTTCCCACGATCCCGCCAGAGACGGAGGGATCTACCCAGGGACAATCCACTAGTTAGTGTAGAAGTCCTTAGGTTGAATTAAAAAAGGAGAAAAGTGAGAATAAGGGAAGAGTGTCGACTGAGATGGAGCCAGGACTGGAACAAACCCAACAAGGTTCTAGTGATGAAGTCTCGGTAAGCGCTGAAAGGATTGAAGAATGAAAAAGAAATATAAAGATAAAGGGTAAAAAGAAATAGCCCTCCAAATATTCAACCTTAGGGCAGAAACCGGGTTCAATCCATATGCTACTGGTCGTTACCAAGGTAACGCCGGTATTAAAGACAACACGTCATGGACCCAGTGACGTACTGCACTAAACCTTCCAGCCACTCAAGTTCTCTTAAAAGGACTTGTTTCATTCTCACGGGGAATCGATGTAATCTATCGACCTTTCTCTTAGAGATGGTTGATATTGAAGCAGGAGACCCTCTCCCTCGTCTCCACATGTGAAATCAAAGTGCACTATTGAGTCTAGAGCCAAGAGATCATCAATAAATCTCATTAGGACACACTTACAATATGCTTGTTGTTTCATACACTGTGAAAAGCAAGAAGATATACATTAAGAGTCCTACGCATTATCTTTGTAATATTGCCAGAACATCCGAGTGACACATAAAGTATTCACAATGAAAATGGAAATCCTTCTAGAGCCAACATCAAACAAGCTCTTGGTGGGTGACATGTGAGATCTTTCATGGATCAAACCTGTGACAACTAGAAATCAACGATGGGGCGATTCGCATTTGAATCAACCTTGTTCCAGTAAAGGAATTGACGTATACTTTTGGAAAACCCTTCAATGTGCTCAATAATTGTTTTCAAGCACATCGACTGCGCATAAATTTTCAACCAAAAGTATTTGTGATTGAAACTTGATTTTGCTCATAAAACTTTCATTGTATTGCAAAAACTCTTTATTCAGCAATATGCGACTGTTTTTAAATCAATTTCTCATCAATCAGTGATTCCCAATTCACTGGTTCACTCACTCCGTGTTGTCTACTTTGAGATGCTCCGGTTTGAGAACGGCTAGTAGAGCTGGGAAACCCTGTCAAGGAGTTTCTTAGGAATTCTACCTGATCACAGGCAGTACTTATACTGATCAACGGGGAACCGTGGTTCTTGCAACCATATTCAACAAAAGTGAACAAAGACAATTTCGTGTGTTTATTGCTAACTGTTGCTTGCAGGAATTCTCGACGGTTGCAGCTGATGGCATATGAGAAGTCAATTCATAACCACATGCTCACACTTCACGCGCACAATCAAAGAAATCATGATAATTGAATGACGTACAGCAATGCTTCCGCAACTCTGATTCAAAATATCATGATCCAGAAAAGTGTGGGCATGTCGGTCCGAAAGTCACAACATTACATAGGGGCGATACAACAAAGGATGAGTTAGAGATTCACGATGACTGGTGATCTCAAAGAAAGCTCAAAGATCACCCAAGCCAAAAGAACATTCAAGGATCACTACTGAAAATTACAAAGTTTGCATACTTTGAAGAATCAAAGGCTACGAGCTAGAATATTAAAGTCATGTGATAGAATGCTAAGATTCAAAGTGTAATTTCTGGGGTGACCTCCCTTAGGGGGAGATGTTTAGGATTACGAAAATTCATATGAAAGACTCTGTCACCCCATGTTATGTCTAGCATAAGTTAGCTTGTAGGCTTATTAGTATTAGACTAGTTAGAGTAACACCCGTGGAGTCGGGTCGAGGCTTTCCCCACTGTCAGCTCGCTCCATAGCCCAAGTAGGGGCGTTATTATGTCATGTATATAAACCCTCTCCCACCAAAGGATAGGGTTGGATGTTCATTTTGAAGCTAATCATACAACTTCATTTTCTCTCACTAGAATATCCCATTCTCTCTCACTTTCTCTCTCTAGAAACGGCCAAGCATCAATTAGTGAGTGTGTTATGATATCCAATATCCTACATACCAATAGCATAGTCCCTGTGGAACAACTTGGTCTTACCTAAAAGCTTACTACAAAATGAGGGTTATACTTTTATCGGTGTGCACGCAGAGTTGTACAAATTTAGAAAATGGTGGAACATAGAGTGTAAGTTGGATGGTAAAGTTATACTTTTACTAGTTTTACTACAAAAAAGCGTATTCTGATTACTTTTACCATTTTCTAAATTTTTATAACCCTCGTTTTATCAGAATGTACAACCCTACATGTGCACGTAGAGTTATACAAAACGATCGTATTCTGGTTACTTTTACCGTTGCGTGTATTCTCGTTGCTTTGAAAAGTTGGCCTGATGGTTAAAGGATTTGAGAAAAAAAATATTATCTTCTCCATCATCATGACTAACTTTCATCTTTAAAGTTATACCAAGAACAATCCAAAAGTGTGTTTCTTCTTAAAATAAATAAAGACAATTGGCCTCTATAAAAATACAAAAACCTAAAAAACAATTTATTTAAAGGAAGTTTTTAGGGTTTAGGACAAGATCTGGGAGAATGGAAAAGGAAAAGAGACTTTATCGCTTCAAGTTGTAACTTCCTCACCTTTCTAGCCCTATATATAGGCAAAAGAAATGAATCGGTGAGTTACACTTGGCAAAGGCCCACTAGGTCAAAACACATTTAAATGGCGCGTGAAACTTACCCTGCAAAGATGCGAGTTCAACTGATGCCAACACATATTTCATGTGCAATCGAAGGAACAAGTCATGCACACTGCTCAAGATATGTCAGGATGACGCCATCCACAGTCGAAAAGACAAAAGAGATGCGTCAAATCCTAAAGATAACGAATAAACCCAAAAGGGATTTTCCTACACTTCCCTGTGCAAACATTAAATACCCATCTTTCCTAACTCGGCTTAAAGCCTGATTGAGGTAAAAAAAAAAAAAAAAAAAAAAAAAAAAAAAAAAGAAAAAGTTGCATCTAGTCATATCACTAAAGACAAAAATGACAATAACCTAGAAACAATGTGCCTGAGAACGAACCTTGGTAGCGCAACACGGACTAAACGAACTCAGTTACAAAAGTTCAACATCATATCATAGTACATGATTTAATACTAGACTGAGGGGACTTGATAGCGTATTAATATTAGTGGCCCAAGCCCACTATATACACGCTCGAATCAAGACCATTACCAATGCCCATCAATAAACACTTGATAGTGGCCCTGATTAAATCCCAGACCACAAAAGGCCTGATAAAACTCATCAGAATATACTGAGCATACATTACTACTGCTCCTCAACTGTCACTAACGGTTAAGATGTACATTGAGGACGCACGAAAAGCACCGCTTTGTATGAGCCAAGGAGGATTGTCCATCTGTCCCTCTTTGTCTGCTCCTTGGATGATCAATACCTGGCTCCCTAACAGCCGTTGATCATCCCGCAAGGGTTTATCTCTAAACCTTATGCGCCTCTCTATAAATAGAAGGCAACACACACAACCTCAACAAGTTTTCACAAACTTGGGCAAATACTGCTTCACAGCATTAAAGTATGGTCTTTGTTTAAGTGTTACCCGAGATTCTTGATATTTATCCTTCTCATCGGGTACTACCATTCTACACGGGAAACCAAACAACAAAATTATTCACATCCCATCTCTTAAATCGATTTACATACCATACGTAAACATAATTCCTCTTTATGAAATTTAGTAAGGAGATTCACAAAAGTACTTTTATTACCAGTGACGTTCAGTAACGACTCATGCTATTCCTCTTTATAAGTTTAACACGCGCGTACAGAGACTCAAAAATTAAATACGGCTAAAGCAAGTATAAATAGGAATATAACTATCAAAATTAAGGCACGGCACCATGAGTTACTGTGATATGAAATTATGTAAAATCTTTTAGGGTGCGTTTGGTATGTTGCTATGAATCACAATAGGTATGAGTTTGATAGTAGTGGTGGGCCCCTCAGGTATGAAAGATCCATACCTTGCCCTTTTGAGGTATATGACGTATGAAACATATATATCATTCATTCCCATATTTGAAAGATTTAGGGTGCGTTTGGTATACTGCCATGAATGACAATGGGTATGAGTTTGATAGTAGTGGTGGGTCCCTCACCTATGAAAGATTCATACCTAGCTCACTTGATGTATATGGAGTATTGATTAAATCATCATTCATTACCATAGTGGTGGATCCTCTCATTTTAAACAAACACTTTTAATCACTTTGATAGTTATAGTCTCATTCCTATAATAGGATAACAAACGCACCTTTACATCTTAAACAAACACATAATTGAAATGAAAATTCATTCACTAATTCCCATTTCGGGATATCAAACACACCCTTATACTTATATAGTTACAATACACGTCCGCTCACAGGTTTTTACATAGGTTTTTCATTATATATATATTAATGTCGATAAATATTTTTCATTATGTATTAATGTCGATTAATATGTAGTCTATATTTTTGTTGAACAAAGTATTTAACTTTGTTAACTGACTTTATGTTGAATTTGATGTTATTATTTTTTTAACACAACTTGATATTATTTTAACTTAACTATTGATATAATGTTTTAAATATTACACGTGCTTAATAGCACGTAATGACTTTTGAATAATGTGTTTTAGAATAATATCTCGATCTTTATTTAAACTATAAAAAGAAATTACATACCTCTTGTGATGTGTGCACGGGAGTAGACATACTACTCTATCTCCATGTCAAGAGTGTGCTTTTTATTTTTTAAGTCATGATAGTAATAAGTCAACTTTTTCGCGTGTTTATACATTCTAAAGATACTGACTAATTTTTTAGGATGTTTATAATATTTTTGTTTATATGTCAACTTACAACGACGCACTTTATTTTATTATGATTATAAATTTTTATGTCATACAAAACATATAATAATACTATAATTTACTATTATACTCGTATTTGACAATTTAATGCAAGTGACGTGTCTTGATGTCATTGGTTTAATATCTTTTGATGAAGCTGGAACCATGTGATCGTAAGAATTTACATATATGTTTATTGCACCCAAAATCATACCAATTATTGCAAAATCGACTCCTTTAAAACAACTCGTTGTCACGATTGCATTCTTGGTAATATTTGAAGCATAAGATCCAAAGCGCGATACTCGTGTATGGCATTAATAAAAAATAATCACATATATACATGTTGTTAGCAAATCCCAAGAATAAATAAGCTACAAGATAGGACCATCTGTAACATAGTTTGCAATTTGTTTGTTAACATGATAATGAGCAAGCTTCTAAGATATGGTAGACGGCAGCTTCACACAATTGTCTCTAGAGACATCATTAAACCATCTTCTCCAACCCCTACTCACTTGAAAACATATAATCTCTCGTTGCTCGACCAACGTGCTCCTAACTCCTACACGCCAATTGTTGTGTTCTATCCAAGCTCGAGGATTTATCAAAGCTCCATTGATAAAACGCTAGTGTTGAAAAAATCGTTATCACAAACTTTGACTCAGTACTATCCGTTCGCTGGTAGGCTGAAGCAATATTCCCCGACGTATGTTGATTGCAATGACCATGGAGTTGAGTTCATTGAAGCATGCAATGATAGCTCGATGTCGGATTTCCTCCAACATTCACATCATGAAGATTTCGATTAACTAATTTCAAATGATCTCATATGGTTCGACCCAAACCTTAAAGGTGATAAAGACAAAAACAATATCACTTGCCCATTGGCTGTCCAAGTCAACCATTTTGCGTGCGGTGGGGTAGCAGTGGCAACTTCAATAAGCCACAAGATTGGTGACGGTTGAAGTGCATTGAGTTTCATCAACCAGTGGGCTACGGTTACTGCACAATCCAGCTCCAGAGATAAAAAAGAGGCATCAGTCATCAGTCCCCGTATTATTCATCACCAAGCTAGAAATACTAATTTGCCAGAAATTTTGAGCTGCAAATCACGTGTTGATTGTGTTACAAGGAGTTTTTTGTTCACTAACCAAAAGTTAAACAACCTAAAAGCCAAGGTAACAGCCATGACTGTGGAATCAGGACAACCAATTGTGAACCCTACGCGGGTTGAAGTGTTGACATGGTTGCTCTATAAGTGTGCAGTGGCCGCTGCTACCGAGACAAACTTAGGAACATTCAAGGCGAGTGACGTTACCTTTCCAATCGATATGCGAAACATTATGGTAGAGAAATTACCTGGAACAACCTTAGGAAATCTTCTTCTGATGATAAAATTTCCGACAAGCAATCAAAATGAATTGGCACCAAACATGATCATCCATAAATTGAGGAGCATGAAGATAAAACTTCAAAATATAAGTAATTTGGAAGTTTTAACTAGTATCGTTGCTGATATGCCATTTGAAACTGCATTGGAAATGTCAAAGAGAATGGATGAGAGTTACATATATTCTAGCTTGTGCAGGTTTCCTACATATGGTATTGATTTTGGGTGGGGGAAGCCAGTAAAAGTAACCATCGGTGGTACAATAAAGAACTTTACAGTCCTGTTGGACACCCCTAATAACGATGGCATCGAAGCGATTGTGTGTTTGAAGAAAGAAGACATTGAAAGGTTTATGGATAATTATTAATATATGTATGACCGGATTCGAACTCGAGACTTCGGGATTGCACACATTACGTATGAGAGTTGATGTTAATAATTAATATATAAAATGTTATTATTAATTATTAGTCACGAAATAAAACATAACGATAGTTAAATATTTAACGAGGTTTGGTTAATGGTCGTTAAATGTAAACTAAGAGGACTAAGAATGAAATTAGTGGGCAAGAAAAGTCTAGAACCCCTCTTGGGTTGGGTGGCCGGTCGTGGCTTCTCAAAAGCCCAAGGGAGGCTTTTCTTGGTCACCAAGTTTTGAGAATGTATATATACAAACCCTTGTATTCATTATTCTCCTAACCTTGGATCACCAATATACCTAATTTCTCCTCTTCTTCCCTCTTTCTTTTGTGGCAGGTCGAACACCCCTTACCATAAGGGTTTTCGATTTTGCTTAACTAAAGAAACAAGTGTTTGGTTTTATTTGTGATTCAAGAAACTAGCTTTTCACATCAAATCGCTAATAGTACGTGTGTACAAGAACGAAGGACAAGCACACTTGAGCTTGTATTCTTGGTGGTCGACTTTTTGTGTAGGTCGAATATATAAACCCTAAAATTAAGTTTTTGGGTTTTTGGCTCTTGTTCAATCATTGTTTGATTCTTGAATTGCTAAAATGTACGCACTTTCTTGTTCGGTTAATTACTTATATATATTATTCTTAATTACTTCCGCTGCATGCTTTGATGATGTTATTTGATTTTATATAATTGTTATGAGTATTAAATCCCAACAGTGGCATCACGAGCCGTTAATATGATGTAATTAATTACCGAAACACATAAAAAATTGGATCTTTATGGTTATATGCATGCTTTTTATGGTTTCTAGGGTTTTGAGTTCGAAACCCTAATTTTTATATATAGGGTCGATTACCCTTTATTTATTTAATTAGGTTTTAATTTTGTAAAACTTGTAGAAACCCTAGGATTGCATGCTTATTTTATGTGGTTAATTAATGAATAATTGTTATGTGTCATGTAATATGCGTATCTTGGGTGATAATTGTTATGCGGGATCCATGGTGGAACATGCATGTTTTGCCATGGAGTATTGATTTTGTTTATTGATTAATTGTTAAGTGATACACACATGTTTTAATTATTTAATAATTATTGAATTGGGGAAGACCTCAATTATAACTAATAAAATTAGTTATGTGCTAATTGGTATACTATTAACTTCGACTACGCAATCGACTTGTCGATGTATGTGGCTCATCTTCTTGCGAGATGAAAGTCCTAGTTAATGTATGCATTTATTCTGACTAGAATTGTTATTAGAGTTTATTGAAATAATTATGCATGTGGCTAATTGATTTTACATATGTTAAATTGTTTAGTTATATGTTTATATTATTTGAGTGTGTTTAATTTTTATTAAAATGTTTTTTGTTTATATATTGTTTGACATGTTAGTAAGCAAAAGGGTTTTTATGAATAGAAAATTAAATAGACTAAATAATGTCAAACCGATTTGTTATCTAAGTATTATTCTTGAACTTTTAATCGATTGATGCGATTGTACTAAATGGTTAGAACGGCTCACCCACTAGAACAAACTATAAAGGGTTGTTTAAGAAGTGCGTCTGATGACCGAATGGATGTCTAAGGTTATGCTTTTACGCTTACACGGTCCTCACCCTATGAGTTCGATTGGAGCTACCTAGTATAACCATTCTATGTACGAAGCATCTTAGTGCAAAGTTGTAAGTTTCTCAACGCATCGATTAAAACTTTGTAGAATTTAATCTTAGCAATTAAAATCTTATGTAAGGTTTTCGAAAATATTATGCTATAAAGTTGTATGCATCTTGCTTTATACATAAGTTTTGATTACGTCAAAAATTGTACCCTTTAAATTTAAGTTTATGCCATCTAATGATATGAAACACTTGAAGTTGTAATTTAGTTATGTGAGACCTTGATCTAGATTACAATGACAAGGTGAATTATTTTGTTGTGTGAGACCTCGACTTTATGATTTGCGGTTTCTAAGTTAGACAACTTAATTAAGTTAGTTAGTGAGACCTATGACTTAAGGCATAAGATGGGATGAAACATGCTTACGTTTTGCATTAATTGTTTTGGCAAAATTGTAAATCCCATATTTTCTAGGAATTGCAAACTTGTTTGTCAATTATTGTTCTTCGACAATTACCTATTCTATACTTTCATCACTAGCGAGATAAAGCGATGTGGTGAAACTATGATAATGAGGGTCCTAGATTCAAGGAAAATTATATGGTTAATATGAATATTGACCAAGGGTATTTTATTTTCTTGAAAGATTTAATTATCGAAAATACTAAAAATTGAATTTTGTTAATTCTTTTGATTGTATTAATGCAACATTAAACCGTAAGCGTAGTTTGGGCTTTGGTAAATTGATCTAGTTACGTTTTCAAGCGAATGTTTGATCAAGAAAAATTTACTAAAGACAAACATAAACTCTTTTCCATGGAAGAAGAGTGTGACTCAATCCTATTCCTTTTCATGACTGAGAAAGGTATGTTAGGAACATTAGAATTGTCTAAATTCTAATATAACTTATAGCAACTTTAATAGTTAAGAAAATTGCACACCATGTTTTCCTTAAGAGAGTTCATTACCCTCTGTTGGTGATTGAATTCTTATATGACATTTTGGTCAACTAGAAAACATGTTTGACATTTTATGAGTTATTAAATTAGAAGCTAGACTAATTACCGCAAAATTAGTAAAAGACAAACTAATATAGTTTATCTAGTTGTTTTGCTTTGACTAATTAAAGGTGCTACACACCATTGTGGGGATAGTAGACCTATTAAGGAAGAAATTGCATGCTCAATTTTTCAAGTTAATAGTATGATGGATGATTCATCATCTAATGAGTAGAATACATTCTTTTAGTACCTAAGTAATTGTTACGAATGGTCTTACAAAGGGGTAGTAACGTAATAGCACGCTATTTTCACTGGTTAATGAAACACTTACAATGTTGTCAAATCCGATGGGAGTATTGTAGTGTATTCTCGAATAAGACATTATTGTAACGTTGTCTAATTCGATTGGGAGTTACAAGATTTATTATCTTGGTAGTGACTCAGATTATTTCTAGATTTTCTTGAAATAATACATTACGTTCAAAAATGTAGACATTCATATTCTCAAGGATAGTCATGAACGTTTCTTTGATAATTAAGTGCTCCTACATCTACTTGTAATGCTTATATATCTATGACACTATCATATTGCTCACATAAACAAACGAATGTCATGGTGTTTATCTGCTATATGGTGTTGTTCTATGCACAAGTGGGAGAAGTATTAATTGTGTGCAAAAGAACAAACACATACAAATATGATTAATGGATTCTCTTGATCGTAAGATAAGAGATTAACGTTCTAATAAGATTGACTTGTTTAAAACATGTGTCAAGATTATAACATAGACTACTTTTATGTCTTATGTCATTAAAATTATAGAAACACTTGAAGTTACATTTTAGGTTAAGTGAGATCTTGGCTAGATTGTAATCTCAAGGTAAATCACCACTTGTCGTGGGATCGGGTGTGGATGCTTTACAGTTTCTTAAGATTGGACACTTCTTGGAATGACATAAATAAATAAAGTAATACTATCTTAAATATTTATGTATTTTTAGAGTGACATAAATATGATAGAGTAGTTTATTAACTTGAAAATTAATTAATTGAAACCATGGCGTGGTGTTCATAATAACTTTAAATTATACATGGTTATGTGTTTCTGTATAAACTCACAAACATGAAGTCTTTTAAAGACTTATAATACAAAGTAAGATACTATAACTGTTATGTCTTTTGACTTGGTCAAAGAATACTTATGTTATAAAACATGCAATTGGCTTGGATATTCTATTATACCATTAAGCTGACTTAGTTGGTAAATAGGTAGGCCAAAAGGAATATGTTTATCTTAAATATTGTTAGATTGTCTTACAATATTAATTCTAATGAAATACTGTATGTATATGGAATGTTCAGTTAGAAGAATCAAACTTTTGTCATATTGTTTGATTCAAGATAACTATATCCTCTTTTCTTCCAAAAGTTATCAAGGTTAGAAAATTGAGTATTGATTGGATATACTTAATAAGAACTCAAACCTAGAAGATTATTAAGACACCATTTTAGTATGGAATGTGATGAATCACATTGAGTCTTATATTGAAGTTCTGATTTGTTAAAACTACTTATGGAGTAGGTTATTATTGAACAAGATTTACGAACTGTCAATGTATTTTGTAATATCCCAAAAGAAAACAATTTAGTGTTGTTCTAATTGCTAAAGTATTTATAGATAGTCTTTAAATTACAAAAGCAAGTGGGAGTTTTGTTTAGATCTTGAAGAGATTAAATTACAATTACAAAACACATAATCTTCTAAAATACACTAGTGAATATCATGATGAGGTCAAATATGATATACCTCAAGATGATGGAATTCTCATTCATAGATCCGCAAGGATATCTCAGATATTTGATATGATGAGAAATATGAATTACAGGATCATGGTAAACCTGTTAATCATAATGATATATTACCTAATATTGAATTGTGGTAAATTATTCATACTATGAATGTTAAGATGCTGTCCATAAAGATAATCAACTCTAGAACTTGGTTTATCTTAATAAAGATGAGTTTCTTCAAAGGAAGGAAAACCCTAGTGGTTTAAATCTTTGTGTAGAAATCATATGGACAATGTTGTACATGTGTTTAATGCATGACTTGTGACAAGAGTATTAATCACACTTAAGCAATTAACTGTGATTGAATATTCTTTCCTAGACACATTAAATATATAAAGATGATGATTGTCATACTTATTTTCATTGATATGAAAAATGACAATGGAATATTAAAACTCTTTCTTATGTGATTGCTTTTGCGAGGACGATAAGCAATTGAAAGGAGTTTTATGAATTCACATAATCTTTGAAAATGTACAAACTGCAAGAATCCATTAATGGATATATGCATGCATCTAGGAAAGGATTCTTATGTTTAACTATTAAATCCAAGTTTTGGTTTAAAAATTAAAATAAGATAATTTCTAAGTATTCCTGAAAGCTAGTAGGAGTATTGTGTTTATTTTCTTTAAATCTTATATGTTGTGGTAGTAACATTCCATCTGTAACACCCCAACCCGACAAGGGTAGAAGTGTCACATTCTGGTGTCATATCAGAACATATAATTAAAATATTTACAAACGGAAACATTAAAAATGAGGTATCGAATCATAAAGACGAGGAAAATACAATATCCAAAATGAACTGAAATATCAAAACAAAAACTCTTCAAAGTAAGTCCAAATAATAAGGTAACTAGGGTTGGTCCACTCAGATAATCCAACTCTCAGCCCATCAAAGCCCATCTTCAAACCTAAAACCTGCCGCAGGAAAAGAAATGCGGCTGAGCTTAAAAAGCCCAGTGAGCAGATATAACAAAACGAAAGCTAAACAAAAGCATAAACGAAATGAAACAAAGGAAACTGATAACAAGATCGCAGCGAAAAGAGAACAATGAGTCAATGAGGATCCTGCAGAACACAATTATCTGAGATATCCAAAACGAGCAGATAACAAGGAGAGCGAAACAAAGCAAAGCATCGATGACATATAAACAAGCACATACGAACCGGACATACGAGAAGCTGAAACATAAGCAAACATAGCGGGCGTCCATCCACACAACATATATGTCATACAATCAATTCAGAAATCGGAAGACATACAAGCCAAACAGATATCTCTGACAAGCGGAAGCAATTAATAATAAGTGAGCATGGCAATTCACACAGGTCAAAACCCTTAGTCATAAACATAACCAGTATCATAACAGCAGAAATACTAACAGAGTCAAAACATGGCAATCACACGTAACAAGTAGGAAATACAGTATGAACATTATGATTAAATGAATTAAATACATAGCAGAGCAACTAAATAAATTACCAAGCTAGACGTCACAAGTTAGGACATTTACCCAATCAAACCGTAGCATAGACAGAAATGTAAACATGGCAGGTCAACAATAAGCCGATAAGGACACAACGAATAGTCACAGTCCACGAGATTAACTTACGAAGTACACATAATAAATAAACAAAACTATCGATTACACATTAGCATGGTCAATAAACAAATGCAAAGGTTCACATAACAATGAGATCACATATCATCAGATGAAAACAGGTAACTCAGATAACCGCATATTAATCACCTCATAGCAGGATAATCAGTAGTCACATAAAACGTAAATAGCATAAACAATCCAATAAACATATAATAACCCGGTACGTGAATGGGCGATAGTCTGAAGTAATGGAATGAGAGTGTAACAGATCAAAGCAATGGAACATATATATCTTGGTAGCAGAGTGAGTCATATAAGGGTATTGGGTAAAGGACAGTCAATTCATAATATGGTGCAGCGGGGAGTCCAGAAGGTGCAATATAGGTATATCAAAAGTGTAAGGGTTGTCAGAAATCTATCCCGAGCAAACAAAACAAACCATATCAATAGTGGCAATAGCAGCCAAGTAACCAATAGTAACCATTGTATTCGGAGGGGTGACCTCGGAATACCAAACCAATATGAGGGAGACCTCGGTAACGGTGGAGTAGCTAGCTCCCAAAATGTGAGGGTGTATTGCACACACGCACCGCATCACCAAAACAATATATCAATATCAATACAATACAAATCTAGGATGCATCCATACGCCCGCAAAACAATAGTGGCCATACAATATATCCAAGCGCGCATAATCAATACAAAATAGGGACGGTGTGGAACATCACTCAACCACACTAAAGTCATGCCATTGGTGCATCAATGACACGGACATGGAACCCCCATGCCTAGTTAATGGCTCGGGTATCAATCTGAAGGGTCAGAAAAAAGTTCAAAGTGTAGCGATATATAGGTCTTCATAAACAAAGGTGCAATATCAGTAGTTCACAATTCAAAGGTTCATAGCAATAATTCAATATCAAGGTCCAATATCAATGTTTCAATAACAAAGTTTCAATAGCACACATATAATAGCACAGGTCAATAGCAAAAGTTCAATAGCAAAGGGTTCAATAACGAAAGGATCAATAGCAATGGTTCAATATCAAAGGGGTCAGCAGTAAGCAAAAGTTCAATATCAGAGGATCAATAGCAAGGAAAGCATAGCAATGAATATCATAAGCGAAACAAAGTCGAAGGACCAGAAAGTCATGAGAAACCCCTACTGAAAAGGGATAGAATATCTGTACCTTAATCGAAGCAAACAAAATCAGAAAGTAAGGTCGCACGATGAACCAATCCGTCGTCCGAACCTATATGAATTAGGTAGCGCTTATTAAGAATCGATTACCCATTATAGACGGCTTTCCATTTTTAGCAGGTATCCACTTTTAGTAACTCATGATCCAAGACGTATTCGTATATATATTTATTCAATTTTAACTCATTAATAATAAATAAACATGTGCATGGGTCGAATATTTATGGCCTATTCCACTTATTATTTCATGTCTTCCAAATATAATTTTATTTAATATTCAATTTGTACCTACGCCTCATTTTAGTTTAAATAGACAATACATGTATGTGGGTCTCATTCATATTTTAGTTCAAACAATTGACATTCACGACCTAGTAAAAATATATTATGATTAACCCCCGGCTCGACTCTCCCGATACACTTTCAAAACTCCAAAAGACTCAACCATAAATCCCGCGATCACCCTCAAACTTACCTCCCAAGATCATGTTTATACCACTTAGCCATAATCCCTTGTGTGTACCCTTATTATGTCAAGCTATAACCCTCCCCAAAACAGATTGTATGCGCCTCTTTTACTCATCATCACAAGCCCTAGACATTGTCCCATACAATACACATTCATACCAATCTAATACACGTTATTTCATGTTCCATTAACACATGTTTATGACCAAAGAAAGGTATCTCGTGGGGTTTACAAAACTTACTCAAAGGACCAGATTTTATACACTAAATCGTCATACACATAAAGGTTTTAAGTCCTGATTTTATATGTTTAATACTAGATTAAATAGCCATATTTTATCCTTTATGCAATATGTCAAATAGGTACCAAAAGCTTGCACATGGGAGGGCCTCGACCAGAATTTAAAAACACAACCAGACAAATAAAGTGCACACGTCGACATGTGCAAAGATTATTTCATACTTTTATGTCACTTAGTAATAGGTATTCTACATCTTTGTTTTATATTAATCCGATACATGATTGTGGTCTCAAAGACATGCGTATGGTGTGAACGCCACACGACCAGGATTCAGAAGCAAGAAGGAAACAAAAACGAGGTCAATGAGGCTTTACCTTTGAGACGTGCAACAAGGAAGGAGAGACAAAGATCAAAACCAAGTGACACTGCCCTTCTTGAGCACTAGATGATCACGACACAGTGACAATATTTCCACAACCGAAACCAAACAAACCTTCATATCGAACCCGTGATTTTATTGAAGAACTTCTCTTGGAACCGGTCCTTGTCGACGGAAATAGAGGAGGAACCTTCTTGCCGTCACTTTTGAGAACCTAGGGTTTTGGATGTGCGAACTATTTGTGATACGTAAAGTTTAGAGAATAATGTGATGGGGTATATAAGGAATTCAGTTGCCGGTCAAAAGAGAAAACATGGGCCAAGGCAAAAACTGAGTTGGGCTTTGATTAAGTTTTTATGCTCTTAATATTTGATTTATGAATTTCGGCCCTTTTTGTATTTAGACATAAGCATCATTATTTAATTTTTCATTGTCAAATAAGTTGAATAAAACCAACTGGCTTAGCTCAGTTGGCCACCTTAGAGTCCTTAGGGACTCTTGGGGGAGGGAGGTCTTGAGTTCAAATCCTGCAAGGGGTTTGAATGAGGGATTTTCTTTCAAGGTAGTCCTTTAATGAAGGGATTTGGGCCTGGTAACCCCAGGTTCGAATCTTGGAAAAGGCAAAGGTTTACCCCTATTAATTGTCGTGCCTTCGGGCGGATTAGTAGGGGGTTTTCCTCCCATCGGGTATTTGAAATAGGCATTTCCGCTTCGAGGGAGCTCTCTAGCGCGGACCCGGTTTAGACAACGTAGTCTAGACCTCCCGCTGTCGAACCACGACACGAAGCACTTAATAAGAAATTCACCTTTCAAAAAAAAATAAGTTAAATAATGATTTATAGTTTAGGCTAGAAATATATTTAATAAGCTTGACCGTATTTTACATGTTTAGAATTTTTTTTTTTTTTTTTTATTATTTTATTTTGGGGCAAAATAGTCTTGTTACGCGTTTTAAATTTTCGGGTTTTACAACTCTTCCCCTCTAAAAGAAAAATTTTCGTCCTCGAAAATTGAAGTCACAAAGGTACACAGAGACGTACAAGCTTAAGGCAGATGTAGCAATCCATATATCACATAGATCATAACGATTCCGGTTTCAAAGCGTACAAAGGTTATACGTAACAGATGTCGGTGAGAATTTCGTAAAGAGGTACAGAATTTCAAACGAATATGAGGATCAAAGGATAACGGATATAAGCCCTAGTCCATTCACGTACCTACCCCAGGCGTTTCCCAAGACGTCGTATGATTTCAATAAGTTCAAATTATATGATCTCGGTATTATCACGTTGATCAGGCGTCATAATACTTGCATCACATAACAAGTCCTTATTGTCATCATATTCTGCCTCGGGTCATGACAAACCACATAAGCAAAATCACAACAAAACAGATAACATACAGGTAGTAAGTAACATACCGAAACAGACCAGATTCACACATATGCAGCATACAACATTAAAACAACTTACCGTATCACAAAAGAAGGAAGGCCACCAACATGCTCAAAACGGCCCCTCGTGACTCATTACTGACGATTCAAAAGAAAAGCTGAGATATCACCAAAATGCTAAACGATAAAACTTCACGATTCAAGCCGAGTTCCGAACAAATCAAGAAAACAATACCGATCAGAATCACTTAACAGAATATCAAACCGCCTCAAAACGCATGACAAACGAATCGGTGTAACATAAGTCGCGCCCAAATCATATGAAGTAGATGAACCTTCTCAGCCACCGGTTGAATCTTGTCTCCGTCTTTTGCGCCTTTGGTTGGTCCGTCCGACTTCCTCCGAACATCTCGATGGCTCAAGAAGACGGCGGTCGGGTGTGGTTTCGCTTCACGAACCTCTCCATTTCGTGGATTGCAAAGCAATGCGGTCGACACCATCAACTTGACTCCACGGGTAGTCTTCATCTAACGATCGACAAGCGGAAGTGCGAAGACAAAATATAAAATCAAATGTGAAGAGAAGAAGGCCAAGGCGGTGAAGACAAAAGATTATCAAGTCAAATCGAGCGACAATCAAAAGGAATCGGAAGAGATCGAGCAGCGAAACCTAGTGTCTACCCAATTCCTCACGGGTCAATCCTAAGGTCAACAAGGCGAAACACGGCTCGATACCATAATTGTAACACCCCAACCCGACAAGGGTAGAAGTGTCACATTCGGTGTCATATCGAACATATAATTAAAATATTTACAAGCGGAAACATTAAAAATGAGGTATTGAATCATAAAGGCGAGGAAAATACAATATCCAAAATGGTGAAATATCAAAACAAAACTCTTCAAAGTAAGTCCAAATAATAAGGTAACTAGGGTTGGTCCACTCGGATAATCCAACTCTCACCCATCAAAGCCCATCTTCAAACCTAAAACCGCCGCAGAAAAGAAATGCGGTGAGCTTAAAAAGCCCAATGAGCGGATATAACAAAACGAAAGCTAAACAAAAGCATAAGCGAAATGAAACAAAGGAAACTGATAACAAGATCGCGTAAAAGAGAACAATGAGTCAATGAGGATCCTGCAGAACACAATTATCTGAGATATCCAAAACGAACAGATAACAAGGAGAACGAAACAAAGCAAAGCATCGATGACATATAAACAAGCACATACGAACCAGACATACGAGAACTGAAACATAAGCAAACATAGCAGGCGTCGCATCCACACAACATATATGTCATACAATCAATTCAGGAAATCAGAAGACATACAAGCCAAACAGATATCTACAGACAAGCGGAAGCAATTAATAATAAGTGAGCATGGCAATTCACACAGGTCAAAACCCTTAGTCATAAACATAACCAGTATCATAACAGCAGAAATACTAACAGAGTCAAAACATGGCAATCACACGTAACAAGTAGGAAATACAGTATGAACATTATGATTAAATGAATTAAAGACATAGCAGAGCAACTAAATAAATTACCAAGCCAGACGTCACAAGTTAGGACATTTACCCAATCAAACCGTAGCATAGACAGAAATGTAAACATGGCAGGTCAACAATAAGCCGATAAGGACACAATGAATAGTCACAGTCCACGAGATTAACTTACGAAGTACACATAATAAATAAACAAAACTATCGATTACACATTAGCATGGTCAATAAACAAATGCAAAGGTTCACATAACAATGAGATCACATATCATCAGATGAAAACAGGTAACTCAGATAACCGCATATTAATCACCTCATAGCAGGATAATCAGTAGTCACATAAAACGTAAATAGCATAAACAATCCAATAAACATATAATAACCCGGTACGTGAATGGGCGATAGTCTGAAGTAATGGAATGAGAGTGTAACAGATCAAAGCAATGGAACATATATATCTTGGTAGCAGAGTGAGTCATATAAGGGTATTGGGTAAAGGACAGTCAATTCATAATATGGTGCAGCGAGGAGTCCAGAAGGTGAAATATAGGTATATCAAAAGTGTAAGGGTTGTCAGAAATCTATCCCGAGCCAACAAAACAAACAATATCAATAGTGGCAATAGCAGCCAAGTAACCAATAGTAACCATTGTATTCGGAGGGTGACCTCGGAATACCAAACCAATATGAGGGAGACCTCGGTAACTGATGGAGTAGCTAGCTCCCAAAATGTGAGGGTGTATTGCACACACGCACCGCATCACCAAAACAATATATCAATATCAATACAATACAAATCTAGGATGCATCCATACGCCCGCAAAACAATAGTGCCCATACAATATATCCAAGCGCATAATCAATACAAAATAGGGACGGTGTGGAACATCACTCAACCACACTAAAGTCATGCCATTGGTGCATCAATGACACGGACATGGAACCCCCATGCCTAGTTAATGGCTCGGGTATCAATCTGAAGGGTCAGACAAAAGTTCAAAGTGTAGCGATATATAGGTCTTCATAAACAAAGGTGCAATATCAGTAGTTCACAATTCAGAGGTTCATAGCAATAATTCAATATCAAGGTCCAATATCAATGTTTCAATAACAAAGTTTCAATAGCACACATATAATAGCACAGGTCAATAGCAAAAGTTCAATAGCAAAGGGTTCAATAACGAAAGGATCAATAGCAATGGTTCAATATCAAAGGGTCGTGAGAAGCAAAGTTCAATATCGGAGGATCAATAGCAAGGAAAGCATAGCAATGAATATCATAAGCGAAACAAAGTCGAAGGACCAGAAAGTCATGAGAAACCCCTACTGAAAAGGGATAGAATATTTGTACCTTAATCGAAGCAAACAAAATCAGAAAGTAAGGTCGCACGATGAACCAATCCCGTCGTCCGGAACCTATATGAATTAGGTAACGCTTATTAAGAATCAGATTACCCATTATAGACGGCTTTCCATTTTTAGCAGGTATCCACTTTTAGTAACTCATGATCCAAGACGTATTCGTATATATATTTATTCAATTTTAACTCATTAATAATAAATAAACATGTGCATGGGTCGAATATTTATGGCCTATTCCACTTATTATTTCATGTCTTCCAAATATAATTTTATTTAATATTCAATTTGTACCTACGCCTCATTTTAGTTTAAATAGACAATACATGTATGTGGGTCTCATTCATATTTTAGTTCAAACAATTGACATTCACGACCTAGTAAAAATATATTATGATTAACCCCCGACTCGACTATCCCGATACACTTTCAAAACTCCAAAAGACTCAACCATAAATCCCATGATCACCCTCAAACTTACCTCCCAAGATCATGTTTATACCACTTAGCCATAATCCCTTGTGTGTACCCTTATTATGTCAAGCTATAACCTCCCAAAAGCAGTTGTATGCGCCTCTTTTACTCATCATCACAAGCCCTAGACATTGTCCCATACAATACACATTCATACCAATCTAATACACGTTATTTCATGTTCCATTAACACATGTTTATGACCAAAGAAAGGTATCTCGTGGGGTTTACAAAACTTACTCAAAGGACCAGATTTTATACACTAAATCGTCATACACATAAAGGTTTTAAGTCCTGATTTTATATGTTTAATACTAGATTAAATAGCCATATTTTATCCTTTATGCAATATGTCAAATAGGTACCAAAAGCTTGCACATGGGAGGGCCTCGACCGAATTTAAAACACAACCGGACAAATAAAGTGCACACGTCGACATGTGCAAAGATTATTTCATACTTTTATGTCACTTAGTAATAGGTATTCTACATCTTTGTTTTATATTAATCCGATACATGATTGTGGTCTCAAAGACATGCGTATGGTGTGAACGCCACACGACCAGGATTCAGAAGCAAGAAGGAAACAAAAACGAGGTCAATGAGGCTTTACCTTTGAGACGTGCAACAAGGAAGGAGAGACAAAGATCAAAACCAAGTGACACAGCCCTTCTTGAGCACTAGATGATCACGACACAGCAGCAATATTTCCACAACCAGAAACTAAACAAACCTTCATATCGAACCCGTGATTTTCATTGACCCGAACTTCTCTTGGAACCGGTCCTTGTCGACGGAAATAGAGGAGGAACCTTCTTGCCGTCACTTTTGAGAACCTAGGGTTTTGGATGTGCGAACTATTTGTGATACGTAAAGTTTAGAGAATAATGTGATGGGGTATATAAGGAATTCAGTTGCCGGTCAAAAGAGAAAACATGGGCCAAGGCAAAAACTGAGTTGGGCTTTGATTAAGTTTTTATGCTCTTAATATTTGATTTATGAATTTTGGCCCTTTTTGTATTTAGACATAAGCATCATTATTTAATTTTGCATTGTCAAATAAGTTAAATAAAACCAACTGGCTTAGCTCAGTTGGCCACCTTAGAGTCCTTAGGGGCTCTTGGGGGAGGGAGGTCTTGAGTTCAAATCCTGCAAGGGGTTTGAATGAGGGATTTTCTTTCAAGGTATTCCTTTAATGAAGGGATTTGGGCCTGGTAACCCCAGGTTCGAATCTTGGAAAAGGCAAAGGTTTACCCCTATTAATTGTCGTGCCTTGAGCGGATTAGTAGGGGTTTTCCTCCCATCGGGTATTTGAAATAGGCATTTCGCCGAGGAGCTCTCTAGCGGACCCGGTTTAGACAACGTAGTCTAGACCTCCATTTGTCGAACCACGACGAAGCACTTAATGAAGCACTTAATAAGAAATTCACCTTTCAAAAAAATAAGTTAAATAATGATTTATAGTTTAGGCTAGAAATATAGTTAATAAGCTTATTTAAATGAGTCTAATAGAACATGTATTTTACATGTTTAGAAATGAATGAAATCTTTTTTTTTTTTTTTATTATTTTATTTTGGGGCAAAATAGTCTTGTTATTCAAATGGAATATGTTTGAATTTGCGTTTTAAATTTTCAAATGTTGGTTTTACAAGTTTATGAAATTTTTAAAGAGCATATTGTTATTTGTATACAATGATGTTGGTATAATTGAGATGACACTCAATACTAGTCATGGGAGGATTTCATCCTTATGGATGGCCATGTGAACTAGTTGTGCTCAACTAAGAGCATGGTTGTATTATACAATAAAGAATAAGAATACTTTAAACTTTAAAATGTTTGAAAGTTTGATTGTCATAAATTAGTGGTTGAGGATGTCACACTTTATGAAATATTATGTGGCAATATCAAGATATTTTGAATGCACACATACAAGAACTTCACTAGTTGAATTCTTGAAATAAGTATTCTCAAAATTCCAATAGATCAAAGTTAGTTGAAATTATGCCTTGTCAACAAGTATGATTGTCATTACTTGAGGCATAATTCATTAACAAGTATTATCATGTATTGATCTATTTAGTATTTGGATAAGGGATGTTATGAACAAATATTATTTAAATGGAATAAAATATTGGTTATGTTTATTTTTCATTTTCTTAATATTATATCCTATATTTGCATGTTTAATCCGTGAATAACTTATGTTATTCTAAATAGTCCGTTGTCGATTAATGATGTGGGAATGTCATTGAATTAAGACAAATCTGAGTTTTGGTAGAATATACTTTTAAAGTATATTGATGCGTGGGACATACCAGATTCACATGATATTCAATGAATTGAATATAGGACTCATCCCAACTTTAAATGATGATACTTTATGGATTTTTGTCATTAAGTATATCATGAAGTGTTTATCCTCAGACTTGAGATACCAGATAATTGTTATGAATGTAGTGCATTTGTGTAAGATAGTCTAACGCTATCCGTAACTGGTAGTTATAAGGGCTATTTTCGGAAGTGTTACAAAGTTCATGAGTTATGTTTGTAGTCAAGAGAATTTGTTCATTTGAATTTGTTTCAAAGTATAATACTATATTTGGGCCCCTCGTAGGATTGGCAAGATGTTTGTAAGGCCTTACCCAAGATCTATCCGAATACGCTCGAGATGATTTGGTAATCTTGTTCAATCGTAATACAACGAAATGAATATTAACTTATGAAATGACTTGATCCATATTCATAGTTAATGTAGTATTAGTAACAAAAGGATAAGTAAAATGATGAATCATTAAATGGTTTTTCCAGGAGACCATACTCGATTTGATCCGGGGCGTTGGCGTGTGAAAGCTAGACTAACCAATGTCATTACTATATTAAGCAATATCCAAGTGGGAGTGAAAGGTTTATGGATAATTATTAATATATGTATGACCGGATTCGAACTCGAGACTTCGGGATTGCACACATTACGTATGAGAGTTGATGTTAATAATTAATATATAAAATGTTATTATTAATTATTGGTCACGAAATAAAACATAACGATAGTTAAATATTTAACGATGTTTGGTTAATGGTCGTTAAATGTAAACTAAGAGGACTAAGAATGAAATTAGTGGGCAAGAAAAGTCTAGAACCCCTCTTGGGTTGGGTGGCCGGTCGTGGCTTCTCAAAAGCCCAAGGGAGGCTTTTCTTGGTCACCAAGTTTTGAGAATGTATATATACAAACTCTTGTATTCATTATTCTCCTAACCTTGGATCACCAATATACCTAATTTCTCCTCTTCTTCCCTCTTTCTTTTGTGGCAGGTCGAACACCCCTTACCATAAGGGTTTTCGATTTTGCTTAACTAAAGAAACAAGTGTTTGGTTTTATTTGTGATTCAAGAAACTAGCTTTTCACATCAAATCGCTAATAGTACGTGTGTACAAGAACGAAGGACAAGCACACTTGAGCTTGTATTCTTGGTGGTCGACTTTTTGTGTAGGTCGAATATATAAACCCTAAAATTAGGTTTTTGGGTTTTTGGTTCTTGTTCAATCATTGTTTGATTTTTGAATTGCTAAAAGGTACGCACTTTCTTGTTCGGTTAATTACTTATATATATTATTCATAATTACTTCCGCTGCATGCTTTGATGATGTTATTTGATTTTATATAATTGTTATGAGTATTAAATCCCAACAGACATGAAGGCATTTCAAAAGGACCCCGAGTTGGTGACCTTCTGCTAAACATCTACTCGTATGTTATATCAATTTCCTTAACTACTTATGTTGTTTTTTCTATATGTCTCTCATCAACTTCATCTTTCAATTGAATTAATTATTTGTTGGTCCATTTGTTGTCACTTTATTTAGTTTATAATCAATCTATATGCATGACTTTCACATTAAACGCCTTTCTCGAGTTTTGTTAGAAATTAAAAACAAAGAAAGTAAAACGGGTGGAAACAAGTAGATGAGGAAAAAGGTGCAAATTAAATACTTCGTAATTGCGGTATCCAGTTGAAAACCAAAAGTAAACAAGATATTTTTTCTAACAAGTATTCTGGTCCAATTCTAGATTTAACGTACACAAAATAGCTTAAAGTTTAATAGCAGTGCTATTATTGTATAGATAGCGAGTGTGGTTGACCACGCTTTGTAGCAAATATTTATTTTTTGTTTAATAAATATTAGTAGTAAATAAATCGACTTGATGATATGAACCTTTTTATCACTTACATGTTACCGTAAATTATCATCAAATGATCTAGTGATAATATTATTCACAAGAGGTCAAAAATTCAAATCTTATAAAATGTGTACATTTAAGGTTGGTTATGAAAGAATTGGAATTGGTCCCAAAATTAATCCAATAAAGTTGCATACATATGAATCGAAAAGCCCCAGCTCCCCGAATTAATTCATTAAACAATGTTAGTTTCTCGTTCTCATCATGTAATTCTCCGATGTAAACTTTTTAGGATGGATTTTTGTTATAATAACACCAATGATATAACTATATACAATAATGATAATTAGGATGAGCATTTCAACCTGAATCTCGACATCCTATCAGTATCATATTAAAATAATGGTATCGAATCCAGATATACGGTACGGGGTCGGTACCATGAATCAAGCAAAAAGAATTTGAGACCACTAATACGGTACCGGTATCAAAGCGGGTAAGTGCTGAAAAAAATTCGAATAGTCATGTTTTTTAGTTAAACAACTTATCCAAACACTCATCGGACTCGTTCCATGCCAAACAATAGCTATGTAAAATTTAAAAAAGAAATCGAACGTCCCAAAACCCTACTGTCAAAACCATAGTAAAAAAACATCCCCGCGCCCCACCTCCAATTTTGTCATCTTCTCCTCTAGGTGAAGATGTACTTCTTGTGGATAAGGACTTGGTGTTGAATAGGATCCACAGTTTCCCAAAAGGGACATCATGTGGTCGAGATGGGCTTAGAGCACAACATTTAATGGATATTTTAGGAGGGGTTGCGTCCGCTATTGCTGATGATCTGTTAGGTTCCATCACGGGGGTTGTCAACCTGTTTCTCGGTGTAAAGTGTCCTGCTATATTGGGGGAATATATCGCTAGTGCCCACTTGACTCCGTTGGTTAAGTCGGGTGGTGGCATACGCCCTATTACTGTCGGCACGGTCTGGCGTAGGCTTGTATCGAATGTTGCTTCTTCTTCTATTAGTAACTCTATGAATACCTATTTGCAGGACTTTCAATTTGGGGTCGGCGTTCCGGGTGGTTGTGAGGTTGTCCTTCATTCGGTGAATCGGCTTGTTGAGGCTAAGGGTCACACTGTTGGGTTTTCCATGTTGCTGGTGGATTTTCATAACGATTTTAATCTGGTTGATAGGAGTGTCCTTCTCCAGGAGACCAGGATCAGACGCCCTTCTATTGCTTCTTGGGTTGAGTTTTGCTATGCCAGGCCTGCTAGACTTTATTACGATAATTCTATCCTTTGGACTTGTCAAGGGGTGCAACAAGGGGACCCGCTAGGTCCCTTGTTGTTCGCCTCGCCTTACACCCCCAGTCCATGCTATCAATAGGTCCCGCGAGCTCACACCTGTGCTTGGTATCTTGACGATGGTACTATTGTAGGAGACACCTTATGGTTGCCAAGGCACTTGACATTATTATGACAGATGGACCGCTCGGGGTTGTTTTGAATGTCGATAAGACTGAACTCTTCTGGCCTACGGAGGATCCCAGAAGCAGGGTAGAGGGTGTTTTTCCTATAAATATCTCTCGCCCAGTCGAAGGTGTCAAACTACTTGGTGGTTCAGTTAGTTTGGATGAAAGTTTTTGTCAGGAGCTGGCTTTGAAAAGGGTCTCTAAAACTATCTTGCTAATGGAAGCTATCCTCAAACTTAATGACCCCCAATGTGAGCTCCTTCTCCTTCGTAATTGTGCCAGGGTTGCGAAATTATCTTATGCTCTGCGGACATGTTCCCCTTTGTACGTGCGAGAAGCCCAAGTCCGGTTTGATCAGATGTTACGAGCTTCCTTGGAGAAGATTATTACAGCCTCCGGGCCAGGTTTTGGTGACTGGCAGTGGCGGCTTGCCACCCTCCCAATCAAGATGGGCGGGTTGGGCATTCATGCGGCGAGTGACATCATCCAAAATGCTTTCCTCGCCTCTCGTTTGCAAACCAGTGATATGCAAGCCCAAATTCTGGTAAAAACAGGCATCAATTCTCATGGCCCTTTGTTTCAACATGCTCTCGATATGTTTAACAATGCTTGTAACACAGACACGTTCTCGGTCGCCTCTGACGCTCCTGCCCCCATATGATGAAAACCTTGGCAAAGTGTTACTTTGGTGTCATCGAGAAAGATCTTGTTTCTAAGTATTCGTTAAGCCCGAGGCAAGTGGCTAACCTCAGTTGTACCCGGGCTCCACATGCACAAGATTTCCTATTCACCATACCTATTGATGGGCTGGGCCAAAGGATGAACCATCGCCAATTCCATTCGATATTGTGTTATAGGCTTACCATACCTATGTTTTCTGAAGGTAGTTCCTGCCCGAGCTGCAAGCATCGTATGGACCAATGGGAGACTATGCGGCCATCGCTCCGGTGAAGTGGGGTGAAATCGAGACATAACCTAGTGCGTGATATTCTTGTCGACATATGTTCTAAGGTTGGGATTATGGTGAAAAGGAGGCCCATTGGGGTTTCTTTCGAGGACGGAAAGAGCTTCGTCCCCGCAGACCGCTATTATTCAACTGGATCCAAGGTAAGGACGCGTGTTTGGATGTGATTGGAATCTTTCCTTTTATGGGTATTGATGCATTGCGTGGGCTTTCGTGGTGGCCTACATAACGTGGAGAAGAAGAAAAAGAAATATGTGTCCAAATGTGAAGAAAATGGCTACAAGTTCATTCCATTTGCCTTCTCTACATTCGGGGAGCTTGACACGGAAGCTTTGGATACACTTTCATGTATCAAGACTGTTGCTATTAGCCACTCGAATAGTGTCAAGAGTGGGGCTTTTATTTTTCACAGACTAAGCTTTTGTATTCAGAAAGGAGTGGGAGCCCAACTAGTGTCTCGGCTTCCCACCAATTTCTTGTAATTTCTTTTGGTTTTCTAATGAAGTGATGTTTTATAATAATAATAATAATGATAATAATAATAATAATAATAATAATAATAATAATAATAATAATAATAATAATAATAATAATAATAATAATAATAATAATAATAATAATAAATCCTAAGCTATTATTAAGAAGATGGGATTGCCAAGCAAAATAAAATGGGATTGCAATTACATAAGATTATTTTATTTATTTTATTTTATTTTATTTTTGGGAATGGTTTAATTTGTTTATTTTGAATGATTTCATATGATTTTAGTGGAATTTTACAATTTTTGAAACGTTTGTAAGTGATGCAGGTTTTACTGACCAGGTCTTAATATTTATAGTGTCTCGTTATACCTATGGTCTACCCTAGTGCACTAACGGGCAGTGTACTCGGTCGTGTGTAGTGTAGTAATCGGTAAAGCCGAGGTCGTCCCAAGAGCTATGTGTGATGGATTATTACTAAGTCTAGTGTCACAGATTAATAAAGGTTTCGATATGGATTTAATTAATTAAACTACTAAAGCAAATAAAGGATAAAGGGAAATCAATAGAGGAGAGTGGTGCTAACCTAATTAATCCTCCTAGCTAGTTATGTCTACGTCTACTTACTTCCAATTACTTGTGTGGGGTCAAAGTCGAGAGGACACATTTGGTCAATTCGCCTAACCTATCGGAAAGAAGATGCCACTACGAGAGAAGTCAGCGACGCCATAAGTCCTGTTGTTCCGGTCCCTGCCGAGTCATTAAGTACCGCCACATGCTAGATTTATAATAGTGAGTGCCCACGTTAGAAACTTAGACACTCACCCCTAATTCTTAAGTTCATCCAAACGATAGGCGATCGCTGGTCAAATCGCACAAGTAGAAAGGGTCGCCATTGGTCATATCTTTACCCTTCCTGTCTCCAAATCCGCTTCACCTAGGGTCATTGGTCATATCTCTTAGGCAATTGGCCTCATCGCCATTCAAAACTACCGAACCAAGGGTGGCTACCAATAAACTATGCATGCATACACTTAGAAATAATTGTACGACGTAAAGTAAACGCAAACAAAACAATTATGAATTATAATCAGGCTAGCACCAAAAGGTGCTTAGCCGCTCATATTAATCATGCAAATCAATTCAATATTCAAAGGCACGAAATACATGAATTGAAAGTAAAGAAATATAAAACGCTAATGCTTATCGTAGGGGAGTGATTTCTCCTCGAGACACTCCGATGCCCTTCTAGACCTACCTTGAGCTTTTTTCCACGCTCTCAGTGTTGTGTGGAATGGAATGAATAGAAATGCTGGAATTCGTGGAGTATTTATAGGCAGATCCGGGTTACAGGCGAACCAATATAGGAGTTATGCCAGAACCTTCTATTTCTTCAATAATGCACTAGATTCGCTGGTTACTGCGAACCTAAAGAGTGGTTACGTCGTAGTCTTCAATAAGCTCGATTACATCGTAATAGATACGATGATTCTGGCGTGAAGTATCGCGAACGTGGAACCTCATTTGACCTAATGTAGTTACGTCGAACCTTTGGGAAGAGTTCGCAGTAACCTAATGATAAGTTGGCTTTTTGAGTCACGAATAGTTACTACAAGTAATGCGAGAGCGAGTTACGTCGTAACTTCTTTAAAATAGCACCGTGATAAATCTTTAGATATTTCTCCGGGCCTGCCTCTTTAGCTCCAATGCTAGTAATTTACTCCGAAAGTGGAAAACAATGGAAAACAAGCGTAAATCCATATAAATTATATAAATTACAAGAATTATCTGGGAAATTGACACTTAATATTCAGGACTATTTGATGTTATCAGTAAGTTATAACCATCTTCGTGATGTTTGTATTTAATTGTTAGTTGCGTGTTTTGACACGTTGTAATTCAAATCACTCGAAAATATATGTTTTGTCCCTTTTTTTTCACAGAAATTTACTGACATGAAATATGAAAAAAATAATAATAATAAAATAAAATAAAAAATAATAAAAAATAAATTTTGGTTTAACAATAACGGAAAGAACCGGATTGGTACCGATTTCCCGGTACCGTATACCGGCACCGGTTCCGATACCGAAATCCCCTTTGATGCGGTACCTGTACCCCCTCCATGCTCAGTAAAAAATGGTATCACTAATTTGGTACGAGTTTGGTACCAATATAGTGGCATGCTCGTCTCTACTGTTAACCTTTTTTTCTGACAAAGTCATATTTGTGTGTACTGTTATATACTAAGTTCTGATTATTATTATTTTTGTTTTTTTTCTTCTAGTTGTGTGTTTTCTTCTTTTTTCCTTTTATGCGTAAGCATGATTTTTGACATATTGACCGTGTAATTTAACATGTTTTGATGAGAGAATTTTACAACTCATTGTACGTAACAATTGATATGTATTATAGACAAATATCCAGGGTTGAACGAACACACAAGCAATAGTGATGTACGCTCGTAATGTATGACAAAACTGGTGTAAGATTAAAAATATTATTTTTATTATTTTACTGTTTATTTGAAAGCATTTAAAATTCGGGGTTTTTTAGATTTGATTTAAAACTAATATTTGTGGGAAACATGTAGAAACTAGAAGGGGAGGTAGAATAGTTTCACCGTTTTAATTGAGTTTTCAAAATCTTTTTCAAGTTTGTTTTGAAAGACATTTAGATTCGAAGTTTATGTGATCTCAACACAACAATATATGAACAAGAATAATATTAATAATAGACTAAAATACACTGTTGGTCCCTAAACTTGTCCAAAAACGACGTACTGAACCAAAACATGCCAATGTGAGTGAAAGAGATAGTTATGTGAGTGATGATGATGATGATATTGAGAACAATTGAGATGGAAACACGCTTGTTGATGAGGCAAATACTTTTGAGGAGCCCGATGTTGTTGTTAATCTGCTCAAAGTGGATCGAGACTACTGAGTTACCATATATAGGTAGCTCCACTAAATACCGATGATTTTTTAAAGAAAAGTGAGTTAGATCTATTAAATGATAATGAGTTTGC